>JBAMAX010002793.1:0-404316 GCA_037043745.1 Chymomyza amoena | reverse complement strand
AAATTTGCCATAATTATACAAGTATACATAGTTGAGATGTCACGAAAAAAATAAAGAAACTTGGAGGTGTTAATTGATCCAGCAAATTAAATGGTCGCGCAATACTCAGGTTCAACATTCATGTCTCTTTGGAAAAGAGAGCTCGGTTAAAATTTATCTACGGTAGCTATTTAAAATAGAGGACCAATTTCGATCGAAAACAAAAGTTTAGCCCAATATGAACATAAAAACAATCCGTCTATTACATAAAAAAGTTTATTTTTTCTCATCTTTTTGAAAGTGTAGAACATGTTGTGTGTATAGCAGATGATAACCGTTTCTCATGATTTTGTTTCCCATGATTTTTTAAACTAGGGAATTTTGCGAAATGGGTAGAAAGAAGTTGAATTTGACTGAAGAGGAAATGGAAGAGTGCAAGCGAGAACAGATCCGTAAGGCATCAAAGAAGAGGTATGAGAAGAATAAAGAAGTAGTTTAATTTCAAGTGGGCTCCCCTCAGCCGCTTGGGGCGATAGACGGGTGGGTGTTGGTGAGCCCCTAATGTTACGAAAATGATTTAAATTTTTTTAAATATCGTGACGAAATTTATTCTTACATTATTATAATTGTGCTTTTTTTAGTATAAACATTTTTGTGAAGCCAAATCAAAATTGGTACAATATTTCGTATTGCTGCCATACACAAATTGCACCAGTTTTCTGCGCAGTCAAAATCGCGCACATTTTTACAGCACCTGAGAAATTCGTGTCATTATAAAGTGAGCAATGTGCTAAGTCTCGCAGATTTTGAAAAACCGAATGTTCAGCCATCGACAAATCGGTAAATAATCGAAATATTGCATTAAACAAGGTTACTAATCTATAGTAGTTCTGTCATATATTTAAAATTTTAGAATTTTCGCCGATACTACTACTATTTTGGCCATTACAACATACATTACAACGGTTATCGATCTTGGCCGCGGAAATTATCCAACGCCAGCGGATTCTGGAATGGGCTTGCTGACGCCAATTAACAATACCAAGGCTACGAAGATCCTCCTTTACTTGATCTTCCTATCGCATAAGCGGGTGTCCCCGTCGTCGTCGACCTTCCAGAAATCTCCGCTCGAATACCTTTTTGGCTGGAGCATCATCATCATCCGTGTGAGCATCATGAACTAACCAGCAAAGACTTTGTATTTGTATATGCCGAACTAGATCAGTGTATATAGCCGTATAGCTCATACAACTCGTGATTCATTCGAAAATGAAAGTCACCAACCACATTAATCAGTCCAAAGATTCGTCGATGGATTTTTCTCTCTAAAGCCCCCTAAAATCGCCTTATCGGATGTTAACAATATCCATGCTACAGCGCCATAGAGGAACACAGAAATAATGAGGGACTTGTAAAGGGTTATTTTCAGGTGCCAAGAGGGCTTTACTCTTGAATTCCGTACTTAGCCCAAAATAACATCGGTTAGCAAGATTAGTTCGTAATGTATTTCCAATTGTGACGTAATTTTTTGTGTCGTTAATATTGTCTCCCAAGCACAGGAAATCGTTAAAAACTTCGAACTTGTACCTATCTATTCCCCGTGGTGTCGTGTTCCTTTCAGGTATTTCGTCTTGTCTAGATTTACAGTCAGACCCAAATAACTGAAAAAAGGGGTCCAAATGCCAGTATATAGTCTCCAAGATAAAGTCGTTCAGAAAGACAGAAATTTCTGGATAAATTTATTTTTCTCGCCCGAATTGTCTCCTCATAATGATTACATCACCAGGCTTTCAATGAGGTTTGCTATGATCATCGTTTGGCAAGGATGAAGATTAACGATTTTCAATAAAAGACTTTTTCGTATTATTCCAGTTCTAAATAATGTTAAGCTTTAAATATAAATTCTTTAAGAATAACCTCGAGATTAGCCTCTGATCCCCTTTTTCCCAAACTACGCCACTGATACGTACATAGAAGTATATTTGCATGCTTGTGTGTTGATGTGCGTTTGTTGCACCTATTTGCACTGCCACAACTTTGGCTGCCACTTTATTACGGCTGCCCCCTGGCAGCAGAAGCAGAAGCAGCAGCACCAGTGGCAGCTACTTGGGTTCAATAAACTCTCAATGCATACAATACGCAATCTGCAGTGGCAACACCTCCCTCCCAATAACCTCTCCCATTAACTGCATCAGTTGCCTCCTGCCTGCCTGTCTCACTGCCACTAGGCACTGCTTCCGTCTGACGCCGTTGTTGCATCTGATAATTGTGCCGTGACAAGAGCAGAATTTGCTCTGCTCTGTTGAATTTATTTTTGAAATGCATTTTCGCACATAGAAAAAATTAAAACAAACAGAATAAAAACAAAAAAGCTGAAATGGGGAAAATTGGAGGCCTTTGCTCGCTGTTGCATTTCAGCCAAAATAAATGTTAAACAAATGTGGGCGTGCGAAAATCCCAGCAGTGGCAACTCTTCGATACCAAATTTATACCCCTCCGTATTGTTGATTGAACAAACTGAGCTGCAAATGGCCACAAAAGGGTTAAACTGCAAATGAAGCTTCTGGCTGGCTTCGTATATAAATACACTGTGCGAAGACAACGACAAGGCTTGTTTAATTCTAGGTAAATTGTGAACATCGAAATAAATTGAGTAACAAAATTACATTCTGTGTTGCAAGAATTTAAAAAAACTTGTTCAGTTTTTGACAATAAATCGCAGCTTTGAATTTAACAGTCTGGCTACATTTTATAGCCAAAGTTGTCAACTTAAATTTATCGCGTTGCCAACTTTGTCGGTGATGCATTGCTGCCAATTTGGGAAAAAATAAATCCGCGCACTAAAAAACCAAATACAAAAACTCTAAAAAGATTTTAAATCTATCTTTATTTTAATGCAGATAAAAAAGGAGCATGAATAAATAGATCTAATCCTTCTTTTATTATATGCAACAAACACATTTGTACTTCAGATAGAACATTTTATATTCATTGGCCATTTTTGGAAGCATCCGTTTTTTATATTGTCACAAAATGGTCCAATTTGACATCTATAGTAACAAAAATGGGCTTATAATCAGACAGTCTTCTCCGGACTCAATCTCGTTTGAAAGTCAAAATGGGTAAATTTTACTTTTTCTTCTTGAGTCTAATTTTAAGGTTTTAAAGAAAGTATCTTTATCTTCTTGATCTGTCGCCTTTAGTCTTCAAGATTAATGAATTTGAGTAATTGTAAGGTTCTACTGATTTTATCTTTATCTTATTGATCTGATGCCTCTGGTCTTTGAGAACAATGAATTTCATTAATTCTATGGTTTTAAAGGGTTTATCTTTATCGTCATGATGTTTCGCTTTTGGTATTCGAGATGTATGAACTTTAGTAATTTTTGGGCTCTAAATATTTGATCTTTATCATCTTGACCTTTCGCCTCTAGTCTTCGCTATTAATGCATTTCATTAATATTATGGCTCTTCAGATTTTATTTTTATCATCTTGATCTGTCGCCTTTGGTCTTCGTGATCAATGAATTTCAGAAATTTTATGGTTCTACAGATTTTATCCTTATCTTCTTGATCTGTCGTCTCTGATCTCTAAAATAAATGTATTTTAGTAATTTTAGGGTTCGACAGGTTTTGGTCATCGAGATTAATTAATTTTAGTAATTTTATGGTTCTACAGATTTTATCTTAATCATCTTGCTCTGACGCCTCTGGTTTTCGAGATTATAGTTATTTTATGGTTCTATAGAATTTATTTTCATCGTCTTGATCTTTCGCTTTTGTTGTTCGAGATTAATGAAATTTAGTTATTTTAAGCTTCTAAAAATTTGATCTTTATCTTCTTGACCTTTCGCCTCTGGTCTCCAAGATCAATGAATTTTAGTAATTTTAAGGTCCTAAAGACTTTATCATTATCTTCTTAATCTGTCGCCTCTAGTATTCAAGAATAATGTACGTAAGTAATTTTATGGTTCTAAAAATTTTATCTTTATCTTGTTTAGCTGCCACCTTTGCTTTTCGAGATTAATTAATTTTACTAATTTCACGGTTCTAAAGATTTTTTTTTGCTAAAAATGCATATTACATTAATATAGAATAGCTATTATATAAATAACAAATCAAATACAAACAATTTTTCTACTTTTACTACCACGAATTTTCAAGTAAGTTTCCGAATTTTTGGTCCTCGCTACGAACTCATATCATCCGTATTTCTTTTCCGGACCACGGCCGAAAATTTAAATTGTAAATAAAGAAGATTTCTATGTAAGTAAAGTAAAAGATATTAAGCTGTTTTTATTTCAACTTAATAAATTTATTTACTTTACCAAACCTCAAAACAATTTTTTTGTATTAATATTTCCTTCAGAGTTTTTAATATATCGATTTATAAGCTATGTCAGTATTATCTTGCAAATCGCTCGTAATCCCTCTACTGATACAAAATTAGTTATTTAAGACACCTGGCTGGTTTTTCCTGGTAAACTGTGCAAAAAAGGGAAATAGTTACTTTTTTTTCCAATTGCCAATCCTGTTTTACCCTATTCCCATTCCTACCCTTAATCGCTTTTAAATGTTTCTTGCTCCTTTTTTTCTTTTGTTATCGGACATGACACAATGCGCAAACTGCCTTGGTACTAAGGATGGGTCTTGTCCATCACAAATCTTATCTCAACAGCATGGGGAAGCCAACTTGTTTGGCTTAAGTCATTGTAAACAGAGATCATAAAGGACTTGAATCGTGATTAACAAACATAGACAAATTTCTGCAAGAAAAAATGCTAGCTAGTACCTTCAAGATGGCATCAAAACAGAATGATTTAATTAATTTTAGAAGGTGCCAAAAAAGTGGTAAACGAGTTTTATTGTAAAAAAAAAATTGGTCAAAATTTTATATGGTAGCTATATGAAATAGTAGAAAAATGTTGATCAAATTTCACACAAATGTGTAAAATCTAACATAAAATGCAATAGACATAAAAATGGTTGTCATCATCATCATCGTATGGCCATTACAACCCGTTCTCGGGTTACGGCCGACCTCAGGAGCTCTCGTCAGGCGCCTCTGCTTTGCGCGCGCCTTCTCCAATTAGAAATACCAAGGGAGGATAGGTTCTCCTCCACTTGATCTCTCCATTGGAGTCGTGGTCGTCCCCTCCGTCTTCCTTCGTCGGTTTTTGCTTCGAATACCTTTTTCGCTGGAGTATCATTATCCATACGTACGACATGGCCGAGCCAGCGCAGACGTTGTATTGTGATACGCTGGACAACATCCATGTCGTCGTAGAGCTCGTACAGCTCGTGGTTCATCCGTATGCGATAGCCTTCCTCAAAACGTACGGGACCGAAGATTTTGCGTAGAATTTTCCTCTCAAACACCCCAAGAGCAGCTGCATGCTTCTGCGCCGTATAAGAGCACGGGCAAGATGAGCGTCTTGTAGAGTGTTACTTTGGTTGATCGAGAGAGGTCTCTGCTGCACATCTGCTTACTGAGATCATAGTAACACCTATTGGCAAATGTAATTCTCCGCTTTATCTCCAGGCTGATGTCATTTTCAGTGTTAACGGCGGTGCCAAGGTACGTGAATTCCTTGACCACTTCAAAAGTATAGCGGTCCGCTACAACCATAAAAATGGTTGTGATATTTGGAAAAAAAATGTTTCTAACACGTATTTATGCATTCAATTTTAGTCTACACATTTATGGGAAGCTTAATGGAAATTGGCCCACAATTTTATATAGCTACTATACAAAAATTTAACCTGCGCTCTTTTTATTTGGAGAATCATGAGTAAAGTACCTGTGAATTGCGTTAGCTTCAAATTTTTAAATCAAAATCTAATAAGTTCATATGATTTAGCTCTTAGAAGAAATGCAACCTACGAGAAGTATTTGGGCAATGTCCGTGTGAGCATCTGACAATAGTTTTGGCCATGTCTGTATGAATAGCTGACGAGAGTTTGAACCCAAACTTCTCGGACTATCGAGCTTTCTTCAAAAAAAATAGGAATAAAAAAGATAGTTGATAATAATTAGCCTGTTCCAAGGTACCATAAATCAGCAAGTATTGTTCTGCCCCCTCTTACAACTATAGCTTACTGAAATTGTATTAGATTGTTCCTCCCTACGCTTGTTTATTCAAATTTCTCTGGAAAATCCTTTCTTGTCAAATTTGTCTTATCCTGCTCTAATGTCTTTTGCATCTTCCAACAAGAGCATGTCAACTTCGTTTGCTTTAGTTAGCTTTCCTTTCGGGCTTTTCTTTATTTTTTTTTTTTTTTAGCTATGTGTATCGTTGGGCTTTTGGCTTTGCTCAATTCAATTTCGTATTCCACATAAATTCTGTTTCGAATTTTCGCAATTTGCCTTGGCACAATGAACACCAGCTCAAAAAAAATAAAATTCCAACCAACTGCAGTAAAGAAGAGCAGCATCGATAGAGAGAGAGAGTAACAAAAAAAAAAGCCTTGCAAAACGTATTCAATTTGTCTTTGGGTAACCCACAGGCTGTCGTTTGACTGGTTGCTTCTACAACTTCCATGCAACGAACCCCTTCAGTTCCCGTAGCTGTTAAACTAATCCCTGGCAACGCCAGAAATCAGCATAGAAATGAATGCTCGTATGTTAACGCGAAATATGAGCAAAAAAGTCATACTCATAAATTGCAGCTTAAAGGGTGTGGGTGGATCAGGGGGCTGGGTGTGTGTGCCTAAAGGATATAGGCGACCAAAATATGGGAGAGAGAGATTGAGAACGGGTGAGAGAGGAACCTTGGTTTATTTGCCCATTGGCTTATGCTCTTTTTTGTTGTCATTGTTGGCTTGCATATGTTGTATCTGTGTAACTGTATGTGTGTGTGTTGTGTCTATGTGTGTGTTTTGTATCTGTGGCTAGGCAAAACAATTAAAATAACATTTGCAAGTTAAAATGCGATTTGCATAAATTACAAACACATACAAATATTCACAAAACACACATATGCAAATATACACACACACACACATGCACACAAGAGGACGCACAGCTGCACGCACTCACACAATCAAATAAACATTCTCGAAGCTACAAGTTATGCTGCGTTCACACTGCATCGCAATTTAGCTTCATTTAACTTGCTAGTGGAGGAGTTTAATATAAACATCATGGGTGTAGATCGAAAAATGTATTTGGTCATAGGTGGCAAGAGGGTTATTTACCATAATATACCATAAATAAAAATAAAGTCAACAAGTGTGTTCTGCCATTGGAAAAGTTTTTGCAGCACTTTTCACCATAACAAGCATATGAAGCATATCCTCGAAATAGTCGAAACTTTAAAATTTTGTATTTTTGTAATACAGGGTGCGGCAGCATAACTTCCTTTTTTCAAAACTCAATAAAAACTATTGTGTGCATCGGAAAATATTTATTTATTTTTTATAATGTAGGTACATGTCTAATGTTTTTATTTACAATGTTTTGAAGATCAAATCTGTTAGGTGACGTCCCTCATTCTCCATACATTGCGTCAACCGATATCTGACGTTTGTCATGACTCTTGTTAGCATAGCTGGTGTTATGTTGGCAATTTCTTCTTCGTTGTTGGTCTTCAAATCTTGTAGGGTTCTTGGACGGTTCACATAAACAAGGGATTTAAAAAAACCCCATAGATAAAAATCACAAGGGGACACATCGGGAGAGCGTGCCGGCCATTCCAAATCGCCTTTAATTGAGATAAGGCGCTCTGGAAAGTGTTCCCTCAAAACAGCCATCGATGCTCTTGAAGTGTGTGCTGTTGCACCGTCTTGTTGGAACCAAGTGTCCCAAAATCCAACTCTTCTAGCCGTGGAAAAAAAAATTCTGTAGCATGTTTACATACCGGTCCGAATTCACTGTCACTGTAACCTCATTTTCCTCAAAAAACCAGGGACCAATAATTCCAGCTGAGGAAATTGCACACCACACTGTGACTTTGGGTGAATGCAAAGGCCTTTGATGCAATTCTCGAGGGTTGCTGTCAGCCCAGTAGCGCATGTTTTGTTTGTTAACCGACCCACACACATGAAAATGGGCTTCATCGCTAAAAAAAAACAATAGCACCCTCGGGAACGACATCAAGAAGAAGCTCACACGCGTTCATCCGCGAATTGAAGTCACGGTCTGTAAGTTCTTGCACTATCTCCATCTTATACGGATGAAAATGAAGATCATCACAAAGAATTCTTCTCACAGAACGATCGGATAGTCCAAGGGCAGATGCGTGTTTGCGCGCAGAACGCCGTGGTGATCGCAACATTGACGCTCTCACTCGAGGGACTCCAGTTCTTCGTTTTGTCGCACTTGCAGTTTGTCTGAATGTAGTGACCCATGTAACAATTGATTTGCGGTCTGGGACGGGAGCCAACGGGGCTAAATTAGAGCGATTCCGAAATGCACGCTGTGTTGCAATAACCGAACATCCGCTTGAAAAGTAGGCCTCAACGGCAAAGGCACGCTCCTCACTATTCCAACGCATGATGGGGACTGAACCGTGTCGGGACAAAACTTTACAGTACCCCCTCTTGAACGAGACCACTAGCGCCCCGCTATGACATCAACTAACTGAATGGCGCGCATTTTAAAAAAGGAAGTTATGCTGCCGCACCCTGTATATATAAGCTAATCGCTTGTGATCAAACTTGATACAGAGTTTGTGAACTCTAAAAAACTTTCGAATGGCAAATTAAGTAACAATATCTTTATAAACAAACAAATCATTTACTCTAAAACTTTTTTTAAAAAATTTAAATTTTCACTTTGTACGAAAATTTCTGTTATTTCCACAATTTTTGTCCGATTTTGATAAACAACCGCTCATTTTTCTTGTAATCGATCGAAGCTTACGGGCACAAAATAAAATGTATTAAAATTTTTTTTTATTTTTTTTAAATTACATTCGAAACATAAATTTTTTTTTCAGAATTTTATTGAAAATTTCCAAAAATTTCATATGAAATTTCGTATTGAACGCATATCTATAATGCTCCAAGCCGTAAATTTGACTTAAATAAATTTCAAATATTTCGATGTGTAATTCCATTATTTAAAGTTACGTCCATTTAATCTTCCTAAAAAACTGTGTTTAGGATTTGGGGTGGAGTAACTCGAAAATGGCAACCCTTAGTTTTCTTAGCCACCGTTTTGAAGATATTTTTGAAAAACATGGTTTTGGGCAATTGTTTTAGTTTTTCGTTAATAGTTCCATAAAATATACAGTTCCTCTCCCATTTCAAAGATATTAGACTCGAAATATTCGTAAAAGGAGTCTCATTCAGCTTAAAGCTTTACATAATTTTATTCACGAGATATTATCTAAAACAACAACCCAAAAACATTTTTTTCGAAATCCGTACCAGGGAAAAATTTTGTATTAATTTTCGGTCTTAGCGCGCCGGAAGTGATTAAGAAATGTTGAGGATACCAAAAATTTGTAATCTAGTGTAATTATAGAAATTCGTGGTTCGGTTCAAAATCCAAAAACTTCGAATAAGTGAAAGAAATCGATTCGGTTGCCTAGTCTATAGCTCGGATTTTTTTTACAAAAATTAATAATAAAAAGAATTCTAAATTTTTTCGCAGTTGACTTTATCCCTATTTTTTATCTGTCAAACTTAAATACAGATTTTTGCGCATTTCTTTATTTTTAAAGGTTGGAAGGTCTTTAAGAAATAACAGATTTCTTAAAAGAATAGCAGTCAGCCGACTGAATGGATCCTTTACAAAAAAAAAAAAATTCTTTTAAAAAACACCCCATATAAAAGTATATATCATTTTATAATAAAATATGTTTTCTCTCATTAGTTTCTGTTAATCTCAAGAAAATGTGAGTAATATGTTTATTAATTTAATTTTCAAACTTTTGAAACCCAAGCTCGTAAAAAACTGTCAACATTTTCAGAGTGTCCGAAAACAATGTAAAAAAAAAATTAAATTAAAAATTTAAAAAACCCCCGAACTTAAGTAATTTTCATTTAAAAAGTAAAAAATAATAAAAGAAACTTAATGTTAAAGTACCTAAGAATCTATTAATAATTCTAAAAAAATACGTCGCGTTGGGGGACACGCGAGGGCAGACGTCGTTGACGGTCGTATCTTACATGCAAATTTTTGAAGTAATTCTATGAAAGTTTTTGAAGTATTTTCTTAATTTTGTTTTTAAGTTAATCTTTGTTGCTTAATTAGACTATTTGTATTTAAATTGTTAGTTTAGGAGCGGTCCCCCAACGCGACGTATTTTTTTTAGAATTATTAATAGATTCTTAGGTACTTTAACATTAAGTTTCTTTTATTATTTTTTACTTTTTAAATGAAAATTACTTAAGTTCGGGGTTTTTAAATTTTTAATTTAATTTTTATTTCATCCTTTTTATAGGTAGGTTAGGTTAAGTTAGACTTTAGTATATTATAATATACTTACTATAATTTAGATTCTTGTTAAGGTATAGATTACATTTAAGGTCAAGCTCGTTTGCTTTTTTTACGCACTTTCACTCCCCACAACTTTTAAACGGCTCAACCGATTTTCATCAAACATGTCTAGGAAACCTTGCACATAAGTCACCTTTAATACAAAAAAAACTAAATTGAAATCACTGCATGCGTTCGGGAGCTACGATGCCAAGACAGACAGACAGACAGACAAACAGACAGACACGTCAAACTTATACACCCCTCTTTTTGCGTCGGGGTTAAAAATAACCTCAGATTCGAATCAGTGGCGTCGTCAGCTACAATAGGACCAAATTTTAACCAATCGGACAAAGTTTATGTTTTTAGCTTCAAATGGCTCTAAACGAGAAGAGATAGAGCAAAAATAACCTCAGATTCGAATCAGTGACGTCGTCAGTTACAATAGGACCAAATTTTAAGCCAATCGGACAAAGTTTATGTTTTTCTCCCCACTTTCACTCCCCACAACTTTTAAACGGCTCAACCGATTTTCATCAAACATGTCTAACAACACTCGCACATAAGTCACCTTTAATACAAAAAAAACTAGAATTGAAATCACTGCATGCGTTCGGGAGCTACGATGCCATAGACAGACAGACAAACAAACAGACAAACAGACAGACACGTCAAACTTATAACACCCCTCTTTTTGCGTCGGGGGTTAATGAGTTCGAGCTCTGTTTGATTCTTAATTTAAACAACTTTTTTTGATATAACTCCAAATACTATAGCTTGCGGAAAAAAATTTCGATTTGCTCCTCAAATGCCTTAGCGTCACAGTGTTTTGGCCAGTGTAAACCTAGCATAGGGTTTTAATACTTAGTAGATATTTATGTGCATACAATTCTAGCAATTTGTTGCTTGTTTCGATTTCATTTTATGGCAGACATTTTGTTAGTTCTATTTGGTATTTCAATTGCTCCCATTGTTGTAGCAATCGTTGTTGTTTTTGTTGCGGTTTGTGGCATTATCCTAAGGCTTTAGATACTAGAGCTAAGCAGCTTTCTGCTTGTTTACTTTGCTTATTTATGCTACTTGATATGCCAATTTTAATAAACCAACAACAAGCGCAATAAATACATACTATCTAAGTAGAATATATACATATATACACAGCAATTTACACAGACAGCTTGTGTTGAACATGACAGCAACAAAATTTGTTCGTTGCTCTAGGTGCAACATCAGACAGTAGTAGTCACTATAACTTGCAACAGATGTATCCAGACCTTATAACTTATAGATACTATGAGCTTAAACATAAAAGCTAGAAGTTGAAGATGGCTACCCAAAAGTATGCAATAAAATATTTGCAAACGCTCTCGTAGTGCATCAGGTATGAAAACATGTAACTTGGAGGAGCTTCATTTTATACTCATCTGTTGGCAAATACACACAATAAGGCGAATGGATAAATGCGTGTTAGGTTTATATGGTGGCTTTAATTACGATAAAGTGGCATGACGATTGAAAATTAATTAAATTTGAGTTTTGGAATGTTTTGAAAAGTAATTGTATGAAAACTGGCGTAATATATTTTTAATCCTCTTAAATGTGCTTTATCCTCTTAAATATATTATAGCATTATATTTTTAATTGAAATGGATTGAATAAAGATATATTTAGGCATATAAGCTTTGGCAGGTTATTGTTGCTGGCTTCAAGCTGTGTTTAGAGAGAGTTCAGGCACTGTGGTCAAAATTGTGAATTTTCAATAATAAAAAAAAGTTGTATTTAATGATACAAAATTTTCTAAAGCAAGTTAATCCCATCCATTAGAAATGTACCTAGCTAACGAAAAAATAGAAAATTTAAACCAATGAAAGAGTTGGTATTTAGTAACATCTCGTAATAACTCGTATCAGTCCTTCACTGTTTTGGATGTAAGAATAAACTGACTGTAGGGCTTTTAAAGCAGCCTGACTTTCAGAACAGATCTGAATTAAATATGGCTTATATGCAACTCTCCAAGTTTACCAATTATAAGAATAAAAGGAGGCTCAATTCCGAAACTTGTTACGCAGCAAAAACATTTCATCAATACCTTTAACATCTAAATTGGGCAATTGAATGTAGAAGAATCCCCCCGGCCTCGGAGTTTTCTCAGGGGTCAGGGTAAATTACTGCCGTGATTCAATTTATAGGTGTAATAAAGGGACCATAAATGTTCCTCCCTGGGGATGGATTTTCTCTCTACGGTTCTGGCTGTAGGTCAAGCTTATATGCATGCTTATAAAAAATGTCAAATAATGTTAATAGATTGGGCAAGGTTTTTTGTCTTATTGAATGGCTAATGAACTACGCCAACGATACCAATGAAGGAGTAGTTCCGTAGAGAAGGGTATGGTTTCTTCGGAACTACTCCGAGTCACTTTTATATTTGACATTTTACAGACATTTACCGACTGTTTCATGCAAATAAGGGAAAGTATTCTGGAGGAAATAGGAAATATTTCTGGATTTAAAAAAATAGAACTGGCACACTTTGAGTGCAGGCAGAATACTATCTAGCGACGAAAAATTTCAATAATGTCGACACATCAAGATTTATGGATTAAATCTTACATAGCTCCATCCGAAAAGCTTTGAGCATATACATATATACTGCATTTAATAAATTTGTAATAATGAATGAAAACAAAATTAAATACGATTTATAATAAAGGGTTTTTGGAATAATTTTGTGAAATGTTTTGTAATCCATATGCTGCATTATTGCTAGTGTAGGTATAATTAATTATATTATGTTATTGGGAAACCCTGCGTCCATAGTATGGGTTTTGAAGCTTTAAGGTATTGTAAGGGTTTTTATTTATTTTTCTCGATACATATTAGTGATAACTTGGGGGCCCTGCCACCTGCTTGCTTTACGCACTGTAACCTCCACACCATCCAAAGAAAAAAAAATTATTTGAGAAGCTCAGGTTAAATTCCCAAATTGTTCCCACGAGGAAATAAGTCAAAGATGGGAACTTAAAAAATTGTCCGCAGAAAAAATGAAAACTTTGCAGATTTATTTTTTGTCCGAATCGATTACAAATATTCTGCATAAAAATCCAAGAAATATTTGTTTTAAAGGGTTTGGTTCCGCTGCCGATTTTGTTTTCGTCGCCATTTCAGTTTTGACCGACCTTGTGACGACTGACTGTATAGAAAAAATGGCGGACGTAAAGTCGGGCGCGGACGACTTGTAGGATACCCTGTAGCCACTAGCTTGTAATAAAATGCGATTTCTTCACAAAAAACCAAAAACAGAATGAATTTTTAAGCAAACATTATTTTATTTACCGATCATGTCCTATGGGAGCATTATATGATATAAGTCAACCGATTTCAATAAAATTTGACACAATGCTTAAATAGCCTTAAAAAAGATCTGAATGCCAAATTTATTTCAACACATCGAATTTTGTATGAAAAACGTGTTTTTGGACCGATTGGTCCTATGGGAGCTATATGATCTAGTCAAACGATTTGGATTAAATTTAGTACAGTGCTTAGGAACTATAAAATACTCACGAATGTCAAATTTGGTCCCAATATCTTAACAAACAAACGAAACACAAAAAATTTTGTTAAAAAATCGATTTTTTGGAAGATCGGACCTATGGAGCTACATGATATAGTCAACCGATTTTGTTGCAAATTTGGCACATTTGCATTAAGTCGGTCCTCAAAACTACATTTCCAAACGTCCAAATCTGGTTACGATATCTTTATTAAAAACCGAAATATAGCGAATTTTTCTTTAAACTAAGTTATTTTGGCCGATCGGTCCTATGGGAGCTATATGATATAGTCAACCGATTTTGATCATAATTTGGTACAGTGATTGGGAACTATAAAAAACGAATACCAAGATTTGGAGATTTAGTTTTTGTCCGTATCGATTACAAATATTTTGCATAAAAATCCACGAAATATTCGTTTGAAAGTGTTTGGTTCGCACTGCCATTTTGTTTTCGTCGCCATTTCAGTTTTAACCGACCTTGTGACGACGGACTGCATAGAATAAATAGTTGGCCCTGGACTTGTGGGTAATTTAACCAAACTTAACCAGGATTATTAGAGTAAAAAAAATATTATAGATGGACTTATCTTTATTATTGTAATTCAAGTGAATACAACACTGCCATATTGTAACAAGCTACGATTCTCATATATAAGCCGAACTTTGAAAAATCATGATATTTTCCTTACGAAGTTCAAAAAATGAAGATTAAGGAATGGTTAAAAACATTTTTTCACATAATTTTCTTTTTTGATCGCGTTGTATAAATAAAATGGTTGGAAATAACTTTCACAACAAGTTTTTAAATCACCTTTTCTCTTAACTTCTTCAGTGCTGATTTCTTATGAAAAATCCATAAAATAATCTCAAAAGATTGTATTTTTTCACAACATTTTCCTCTTTAATCGCGTTTTATAAAAAAATGGTCGGAAATATCTTTCAAAAAAACTTTTTAGACACTTTTTTGCTTAACTTCCTCAGTGCTAATTTTTAACTAAAAAAATAATTCCAAAACGTGAAAAAAAAATAGTTTTTGGCTATTTCTATTGAAGAATCCATAAAATAATTTCAAAAGATCGAAATTTGTTTATATTAAAAATATGAATTTGTTTAGTCCACAGAAAGTCATGTTTTTACCAAAATAATTCGTATGTCCATTTAAAAGCCCAAAAAATTTAATTTTTAATTTAACAAAATTTTAAACAATTTAAAAATAAAAAATTAATTTTTAAAATATTAAATATACATTCTTTTGGTTAAAATATTTCGTATGTCCATTTAAAAATCCATAAAAATTAATTTTTTATTTAACAAAATTTGAAACAATTTAATACTAAAAAAAATAATTTTTTAATATTAAAAATACTTTCCTTTGGTCAAAGTAAACTCCTATTTTTAATAATAAGCGTTCCCCACAAATAATACGAATGTACTTTTTTAGATAAAAAAAATGGCGGACGTAAAGTCGGGCGCGGACGACTTTAGGATACCCTGTACCACTAGGTTGTAATAAAGTCCGATTTCTTCACAAAAAACCAAAAACAGAAGAATTTTTAAGCAAACATTTTTTTTTGACCGATCGTTCCTATGGGAGCTATATGATATAGTTAACCGATTTCAATAAAATTTGACACAGTGCTTAAATACTTTAAAAAAGATATGAATGCCAAATTTATTTCAAATATCTTTACAAACAAACAAAACACATCGAATTTTGTATAAAAAACGTGTTTTTGGACCGATTGGTCCTATGGGAGCTATATGATCTAGTCAAACGATTTGGATTAAATTTGGTACAGTGCTTAGGAACTATAAAATACTCACGAATGCCAAATTTGGTCCCAATATCTTAACAAACAAACGAAACACAACAAATTTTGTTAAAAAATCGATTTTTTGGAAGATCGGACCTATGGGAGCTATATGATATAGTCAACCGATTTTGTTCAAATTTGGCACATTGCTTAAGTGGTATGAAAAATTTCCAAACGCCAAATCTGGTTAGGATATCTTTATTAAAAAACGAAATATAGCGAATTTTTCTTTAAAAAAGTTATTTTGGCCGATCGGTCCTATGGGAGCTATATGATATAGTCAACCGATTTCGATCAAATTTGGTACAGTGATTGGGAACTATAAAAAACTTTCGAATACCAAATTTCGTTACGATATCTTCATAAACAAACGAATTATTCATCTAAAACGCTTTTTTTTTGTCGAGGTCGTCTCAAACACCCCCATGGGAGCTATATAATTTATCCCCGATATCAAAAAATAAAATAAACTTGCCTCCTATGGAATAATATGGGATCTAATGTGAAAGTTTGGTAACTCTAGCTCTTACCATCTCTGAAATCTAGGCGTTCACACGGACGGACGGACGGACAGACGGACATGGGTATATCGAATAAAAATTTATAAGGCAAACCTAAAATTCAGCTATTTTTTCCTGCGAAAGAATTTTAGTCCCTAACCAAAAGTACCCATACAAAACGATTATTTTTGTACACCAATTTTTGAATACCGAACATGATTAAAAACTTTTTAACGCCAATATCGAATATAATTAAAAATTTTTAACCATTAAGTTTTGATGATTTTATGCCTTATAAACCATTTAAAAGACACTTGCATGTTAAATTTGAAAGCAGCATGCTGTTTAAGTTGGAATGCAATAAATACGCAAACACTCTCACACACTCTTAGACTAAGCACTCACAGATACACACAGATACACATACATACAGATACACATACAAACATAGATACAAACTACACACATAAAAGCATTGGCAGCAAAGTCTTTGCACTTGATTGCTAACGCTGTTGTTGCAACAATTGCACCCGTCTCTCCTCTCTCAGTTTAAATTGTGCGTACACCCTGGCAACCCTGAACCCTGTGGTGTGCACACAAAAGAACACCCTCTCAACACACAGGAATTTTCTGGGTGTATTCGCAGCTGGCAAGTCGCTGTCAACCCGTTGGCATTAATTAATTATGTAAACAGTTTAAATGCAAGTATAGTATATTTTATTTACACATGTTATTGTATGTTGGCAACCCTGGAGGGCCCCCACCCCACCCCGGAACTATACCAACATTGAAATTAATCTTAACAAAGACACAACATACACATTCTTCCGCTACTATGTGCATTTCAATGTAATAAATTTTAGAGTGCTTATTTGGGATTGTATTGTAATTGAGCAAAAGTTTTGTGGCAAATGTTGCACAATGCCACTGAGCCACCACTTGCCACTTGCCACTGACCAAGCCCAGCCAAGCCAACCACAGCAGAAATTAGCGCAACTTCAAGGGAAATGACAGCAAAAAAAGGAGAAATAAGTACAGGATGGTCAGCTCTACTATTATATACCCTACTTATCCTTATTTCTGATGTTTTCAAGCGATACGTGGTTTAGAAAAATGTTAGATAATTGTCTTTAAATTGTGATTATCAAGTTTTAACTTTCTACTCTGAAAGTTTTAGGTAAAATCAATGGAACTAATGAGTGGATATTGAGACAGTTTTTAGGTGAGAGTTTCTTGAACCTCAATATTAGCAGATTTGTCTTAAGTTTCCTGAGATATAAACGGAACCAGCTGAGTAGCTTTTCTGATGTTAGAAATCTGATCTAAGCTGTTTACCTCTATATGTCTGTCCGTTTAGACCATTTTTTGGAAAATCAAGAGCAGTCGAACTCTCTTATAAAGATTCCCTCTATATTAAGATTACTTTTTAACGAAATTTTATAAAACGAAATTTTTTATAATGAACCAGTATTAGAAACTCTCTAGCTCTTTTATTTTTCAAAAAGTAAGTTCTTCCTAAATATGGGTACAGCTTGTCGAGCAATTAATTTGTGTAAAATTTAATCATCATCATATTCTTTTCATATTCTATGAAAATCATAACATTTCTGATTACTCACCTAATACACTCCTTACGCCTTTGCTATAGAGTATTAAAAAAAAGCAAATCTTTTCAACAATTTGAGTGAGCAAAATGTACAAGTAAATGAAGTCAATGGCAGCGCCATCAAGCCAAGTCTGTCTCTGAGATAGGGATAAAGAAAGAGAAGCAATTGGTAAGGGTTGGTGGGGGCTGCCAACTGTGATAAAGCCAGTTGCCTCGTACTACTTTTTCATTTCCGATTTTGCTACATTTCCGGTGCTGCATTTTTTCTGTGCTATTTTCACTTTTGAGCAAAGGCAACGCATTCAGGTTCATTCTTTACAAAACGTACTAAATGAATACTCTGCATTTGCAATGACATTTACTGAACTGGCAAAAAAACAACTTAAATTTGTAATGGTATAAATTTTTTACCATTGAGTTAGACTAATGTAAATAATTTCGTTGGAAACTATTTTAAGGTCAAATAAAAGTAATACAAATACGGAAAATGTCTACTAAAGTTTGAGGCAGTGAAAGTTCACTATTTTAGAGGCAAATCAAGTTCTAAAATGGAGATTATAGATTTATATTGAGTAGCGATTGCACAATCTCGCAGTATGACAACCTAATTAAGGGTGACCATAATATGCCATCGATAGCGGAGGAGTATCGTGCATGGTTTGTAGTTCGGACTAGCCTCGGGGGTAGGGCATTTGATTCGCCGCAGAGATTGTGGTTCAATTTCCGAGCAGTCTCATCGTTAGCAAAAATACGCTATTAACCCAAGAAAATCTTTATTAATTCAAGATACGACCGTTCGAATTCGGCTATAAGCTGCAAGTCCCTATTCTCTTCGAATAGAGATCCCCATGCTCAAACAGAGGCGACTGTCGAGGAAAATTACTATTAATATATTAATATATTCATATGTACTTGATACCTAATTTGGAGCAAAAACCATTTATCTGTATAAAGTTTTAGTTTATTGTAGTAACCACACAACCAAAGTTACTCGGTCAAAATTTAACACAATTTTATATCCAGTAATTTCTAGAGTTATTGCCAAAAAATACATTAATTTCAAAAACTCTTCCCTATAAGCTACCACAATATTTTACTTTCTTTTATTATAGGAAAAAAACTATCAAATTTTTAATATAGGCTTATGTGAGCCCAATAAAAAATGGTAAGTTGACTTATTCTCAAATCAACTCCTTTACAATGTCGATGCAATTAACGATTGATCCATGTGCTAACCTCTCTATACTTTGGTATATAATTCGAAAAGTTATGGTTAAATATATTACATCATAAAAAATGATGCCTGATTTTGCATGTAGGATCGACTTAAGTAGCCCTCCTCATCCCTCTGTGTGACCACCTATGTTTCGGAGCCTATAACAGCTTGAGACATCTTGCATACAGTCAAACCCGCCGTACTAACTACCTTGATCAAAAAGTTCCCGGAATGATTACTGATCCTTGTCACCTAATATGATAGCTCCTTTTTTTATTTAATTGCCACTTCTGTCATTGACCTTCTATAAAGTTTTCAGCTTGATTTCAAGCTTTTATTTGTAAAAATTTACGCCTCAGACCTGTCGCTCCAAATCTAATGCTGAAAGACCTGAATTTCATGCAAAAAAGTGCCGCGCAAAAGACTTGATTTCCAAGATCATTTGGCTCGAAAACGGAATGAATACCACCCAATTCAACGGATTTTCCTCCCAGCGAGTTTTTCCTATTCGGTCGACTCAAAAAACCGCTCCGTGGCACAAGTTACTGCACCCGAGATGAGGTCATAACAAAATTGAAGATGACTTTAATGTAAAAAATGTTTCCAGGATTGGATCTAGCGTTGGCATAAGTGCATTGCAGTCGATGGGGAATTCTTTGAAAGGAACAATATCGATTTTGATGAATAATCTTGAATTTTAGATTTTCTGAATAAATTCCAGGAAACTTTTGATCAACTTTTTCATCACAATTTGTAAAAGTTTTATATCTTGTTTTAAAAAAAGGAAAAGTTTACCTTTAAAAACAACAATCGAAAAGTTGATTTTTTCCTAAAACCAAACAAAAAAAAAAATGGCGGGCGTAAAGTCGGGCGCGGACGACTTTAGGATACCCTGTACCACTACCTTGTAATAAAGTCCGATTTCTTCACAAAAAACCAAAAACAGAAGAATTTTTAAGCAAAAATTGTTTTTTTGACCGATCGTTCCTATGGGAGCTATATGATATAGTCAACCGATTTCGATCAAATTTGGTACAGTGATTGGGAACTATAAAAAACTTTCGAATACCAAATTTGGTTACGATATCTTCATAAACAAACGAATTATTCATCTAAAACACCCCCATGGGAGCTATATAATTAATCCCCGATATCCAAAAAATAAAATAAACTTGCCTCCTATGAAATAATATGGGATCTAATGTGAAAGTTTGGTAACTCTAGCTCTTACCATCTCTGAGATCTAGGCGTTCACACGGACGGACAGACGGACATGAGTATATCGACTTCTCTATTCACCCTGATCATATTTTAGATAACTTTGGGGTGTCTCCGACGTCTCCTTCTATATATTACATACATTTTCGGCTTGCACAAACTTAATATACCCTTGGTACCATACGGTACAGGGTATAAAAAACAATACCACATATTCCGCACGCAAATTTTTTTGCGAAAGCATGTGTAGGGTAGCGCACCATCGCAACTTTTCTGCATATTTAAATTCTTGTATCCTTACATAACGGTAAGAATATGTAACAGTAGGAACCTAAGTCCTTTATAGCCAAATGAGACAGAACAAAAAAATAAGTCGCCGAAACAAGAGGACTTTGCTTTAAATTTCTGAAAGTTCAGGAATTTCGAAATTTCTCCATAACGTAAAAAAAAGTCATATTGGCACAATTTTCACAGAATAAAAATTTAAATTGGAACTTTCCTTTTGATATCATATTTTTTTAACACACCTAGGGTTGCAGAAATGTTTCCAAAATCTTAAAAGCACTTTGGGAGCAACAGCCAAAATTAAGGCGTCCCATTTGCTATCAAAATAATTTAATAAAATCGAAGCTTTTAATTTTTTATCTGTAAAGAGTAACTGCAATTCTTAACTTTCCATTTTTTTCGCAATTACGAACCGTGTAGATATATATATATATATATATACTATACACTACTATATACTATATACTAACCGAGTTACTGTTGCTGTTGTGGTTATCCAGTCTGTCAGTCAGTCAGTCAACCCTCCCGGCCGCCCCTTTCAGCGCTTTGCCCCTTTGCTGTGGCTGTGTGAATACTTAGCCACAGCCACAGCAAACTAACTCAATCCGTCTGCATACAATGCCGTTAAAAGTGCGAATTGTAAATAGTTTCAGACGTTGATGCTACCAAGACCCAGACCCCGAACCACTCCCAAGGACCGCTCCTGTCGTTTACTTTTCTGTGTGTCCCACTGTTAGCTGCAGTTATATGCCATGACGTCTAAGTGCCTTTTTTTATTTTAAACAGCATACAAAGCAAACTCGAGCAAAAAAAATGTGATACAGTGTAGGCGGAACTTCGCCGAGGGATACACTGCACCCATTTTTTCAGAAAAAAAATTAACTCTTGAAAAAAAATTGGCACGGAAACTTTTGTATTTGTGCAAACGTCGCTTTTGATAAGTTCGATCTGATGCGGTGCAGCTTAGCAAGTTGTTTTCAATTGGAATTTTTATTTCTATGGGAGTAAAAACCACATATATAAATATAACACGGCGTGGGTCCCCTGGCGAATAACTTGTTTTGTTGTTTCTGGAACTGGCGAATACAGTTGCCAATTGCTGTTGAAAACTATACTCAATGGACTGCGGCACTGCAGTCTTAACGAATATTGACGTCAGCATGGAGATCAAGCGAAGAATTATTGTACTTTAACCAATCGAAAATATTTTTGTAGATCACCTTGTAGCTCTTGGGAAGATTACGTTTTTTTTTGACGATTTTACGATTTTTTAAAATTGAATTGACTAGAATCAAACATTTTTTCAATTACCTTAAAATCAAATTTATATTTCCAATTTTTTCTATAAAATCAAAATTCTTTTTCTTTGCATGGGCTTGCTAATAATATGAAATTTGATTAAGGGAAAGTCCTTTTTATGGTTAAATTTTACAATGTTCTCTTCATTATGTCTTAGTTCTATTGAAGAGCATTCGAAGGAACTTAAAAGTTATTTCCCAGAACCACAAAAAATGGTGTGTACTTTATATATGACAGGTTTTTCCTTATTTTTTAAGCTGCTGAATCCAATTCTGAGGATCTGGGATCATCCCCAAAAGCCCCATAAACATTTTTTCAATGTATCGTTATCAACGATGTTTTTTAAAGTTCTTAGCTCGTCAATAGGAATCTTCTTAGAGTCTGAGAGTCTGACGATGTTTACAACATATTTTTGGCAAGGTTGAATCTGAAAAAGAGGTCCCGAAAAACCCAGGCACGTCACGGCTTTAAAACAACCTTCAAAACTCGCCATTTGAAGAAGTCTTTTGGGTTATGTCAGGACCAAGATAGTAAAACAAAAACTACAAAAATCCTCATTTTTAACAGATATTCTAAAAATGTTTTTCAAATATCTATTATTCGCTTATGGCTTTTCAATGAAATCTACCTAAATAAATGTTATCAATAACACAAAATTTGATTGCATTTTTTGGAGAAAAAACTGTGTCGATTTAAAAACAAATTTTATTTTCGAAATGATTATAGAGAAAATGATTTACGTACTTTTCCAAATCTCTAAAAATGTTTTTCAAGTATCTTTATTAGCTTATAGCTTATCAAAGAAATCTGGCTAAAAAAAAAATCGATAACACCAAATATGATTAAAACTTCGGAGAAAAAAATGTGTGGATCAAAAAGAAAATTATGTTTCCAAAATGATCATAGAGAATAGAAGTTTTTGCGATACTTTTCCATATCTCTAAAAATATTTTTCAAGTATCTCTGCCTAAACAAATATTATCTATAACACCAAATATGATTAAAATGTCGCAGAAAAAAAGTGTTGATTAAAAAAGAATAACATTCCCAAAATGATCATAGAGAAAAGAAGTTTTTGCGATACATTTTCATATCTCTTTGATACCGAAGTTTATTAGGATTTTTAAGTGTGATTTACAAAATAGAATAAAAAAATCTTAAAAAGATAAAATTTTCGAAATAGCCTCGCCTAGATAAGGTTCTGAATAGAATAATCTTATTTTATATATATCGTACCGAATTTTTGGAAACAAACAAAACATCGTCCTTTGTGAGACGAGAAATGGAACAATGCGTCAATTCGCATAAAAAATTAATTCTTGGTTCACTTTTTGGTGAATATCAAAATTTGATCACAGAATAAAAAATGCTCAAAAAAATCAAATAATTGAAATCAGTGAAACTTTTTGGAATCCTACTAAATAGATTGAGTTTAAAACAATCGCAGAATTTTTCGAACTTGAACTTTAAACATTTTTTTAATAATTGAATATAAGGATGTAAATTAATTTCAAATACATACGAAATTTTTATTGCCAATATTTAATTCAAAATGAAGGGCCTAAAAATATTAATTGGTAAGTCAAGATCAAGTAAAAACGTAAATACAAATCGTTTTTTTTTAAATTAACTCACGTTATGATAAGCTCGAACTATAGTAAACTTTTTTTTCAAATATGAATCGATTTTATAAAACTGGAAGATAGATTTTTATAAACTTTTTGATTCGTATCTGGTTGCACATTCGAAATTTCTATTTAAGCGCACACCATCAAAAAGTTTTATTTTTTTTTAATTTTCAGTTTATTTTTTTATTAACGAACCGATTTTCTAAAAATCAACTTTTTTTTTGCAAAAAAATGTAAAGCAAGTTTTTTTTTTGTAGGTTTTTACCTATGAATCGATTTCTAAAAATCTTAATTCACATGGAGTATTTTGTTGCTCAGCACGTCACACTGTTCCATCCAAATTAATATTGTTCCCTTGAGTACAGTGTATAAAAAGTTGTCATTTGCTTGACGCCTGTCAACGCCCATCCGCGATGTTGTGGCTTGTTGTCATGTGGCAAGTTGCGCGTTTGTCGCCGCTTGGGATTGCTTGAGCTAGTTGCGCCTATCAAGCTAGACAGCCAGACGGCACGGGCCACTTGAAGCTGCACTCAGACGCCTGACTGACTGACGACTGAATGTTGCAACATTTTGTCTGGTTGTCGTCATTACTGTCACCCGGGAAGCCTCCCTGCCGCCATGTTGCTGTTGTCGCCAACTTTGTCACCATTTTTCACATTTGTGCAACATCGTTTGCGGTTTGATTTCTTGTGTGCGTTGGACAACCCCCTACCCCTGCCAAGCAAAACATGCCACATTCTCTTCCGGTCTCAAAGACAGTCTCTCGACAATATTGTCGACGCTTTGATAAAAACTTTTATGCATTTCGTATATGCAAATTCATTAGCGCGACTGCGGTTTGCCTTGAGTGTAGGGCAACCCGCGCACCCCGACGCCCTTCCTTAGACTCCTCCACTCTAAACAGGAAGTGCAAGCAGCAGCAACATTTACAAACAAAATGGCGTATTTCAATGTGTTTATATAAATGCACACAAACCAGAGCGAAACCTACAAATATACTCGCACAATCACATATTAGTTATAGTGAAGCAATTTAGCATTCATCGCTTAACAAGCCAAATTAAATTTTAGAGTTTGAAATTAAATCAAATTGAGAGCTTTGTGGAATCGCAAGTTGATTAGCTTATTATGGTCGAGAGCACTATATTTATTTTATATAGCAGTTCGGAACATATAAACAATGCAGACAATCAACAAATTTTAGATCAAAGCAAATAAAAAAAAAACAATTATATAAAATATTTAATTAAAAAAATGGCGAACGTAAAGTGGGGCGCGGGCGACTTTGGGATGTATTATGCAATTAAATCCAGTTCCGTCATAAAAAACCTAAAACAGAGGAATTTTTAAGCAACCATTTTTTTTCGACCGTTTTTCCTATTGAAGCTATATGATATAGTCAACCGATTTTGATCAAATTTGGCACAGTGCTTTGGTACATTGAAAAAAGTATGAATGGCGAATTTGCTTCAAATATCTTCACAAACAAACGAAACACAACAAATTTTGTTCAAAAATCGATTATTTGGAAGATCGGCCCTATGGAAGCTATATGATATAGTGAACCGTTTTTGTTCAAATTTGGTACATTGCTTATATACTCTAAGAAACTTTTTAATGTCAAATCTGGTCACGATATTTTCATTAAAAAACTAAATATACCGAGTTTTGTATAAAAAAAGTTATCTTGGCCGATCAGTCCAGTCAACCGATTTTGGTCAAATTTGGTACAGTGCTTGCGAACTTTCGTATGCCAAATTTAGTTACTTCATAAGCAAACGAGTTATCCATCTAAAACTTTTATTTATTCTGAAACACACCGTTTAAAACACCCCTATGGGAGCTATATAATTTAACTCCGATATCAAAAAAATAAAATAAACTTGTCTCCTATGAAATAATATGGGATGTGAAAGTTTGGTTGCTCTAGCTCTTATCATCTCTGAGATCAAGGCGTTCAAACGGACAGACGGAAGGACAGACGGACATGGGTATACGACTCTCTAGTCACCCTGATCATATTTTAGGTAACTTTGGGTGTCTCCGATGACTCCTTTTATATTTTCGGCTTGCACAAACTTAATATACCCTTTGTACCATACGGTACAGGGTATAAAAAGCACCCTCTAAATAATAATAATTAAGTCACAAAAAAAATCTTGGCCTATTATCTATTCTGGTTCATTTATTCTGATTAAAATTTGCTATTGAATACGATTTTTTAAAAAACTTTGTTGGGAAAACAATTTCGGCCGAATATCTATTCTAGTTCATTTATTCTAATTATTCATTCTTTAAGATTTTTTTAGATTTTTTACAATTAGAACAAAAAAAAAATCAATTTATTCTGTCCGAATATATATTCTAGAACATTAATTTATTCTCTTTCGAATTCGAAATTTAAAAAAAAAAACTAAAACTTCCAGAAATGTTAAATTATTATTAAATTTAATATTAAAATTGAATTGCTTTGATTTTGAATTTATATATCTCTTAAATCAGTTATTCGTAAAACGATTTGTAATGCTATTTATTTTTTTTTATGGAATCTTTAATATTGCTGATTGGATATCGATAGAAGCGTATTGAAGTGTTTCACGCACTTTGGTTCCAAAAATATTTACATATATCCAATTTTAATTCTTAATTCAAAGAAAATAAAATAATATAATACGAAATCACCGATATTATTAAAAAAATATATATTTGAAAATCACTTATAATTTTTTTTATTATAAAAATTATAATATTCATTTCGGAAAACAATTTTAAGACTAAATTAAGCAATATTTGACAAAGAAGAGTATTTTGCGAGTGTTAAATAAAAATTTAAAAAAAAAATTGTGTCTATTATTTCGAAATTCCTATTTTTAGGTAAAAATAAAGGAATCATTTTGGCCTAAATATAAAAAAGAAATATAAATATAAAAAAATCCGTTGCATATTGATTGAGTTCACTGCAGCTAAAAATTATTAAAAGTTTACGAATGCAAACGGAACAGAGCGGACAGCTATTATGCAGCCTTATAAAATAAAGCTACTAAAAAAACACCCTATATATTTTATTGCTTTAAAGCTAATATGTTAAAGATTATATAATAATCAAAGCCGAAAGCAAAAATCTGTCCCTTTTTGCTACCATTAGAAATTAAACCTCTTTAAAAAATGCCCTATAAATATACAATATTTTAATAAATTACACTATTTCAAAGCGTTGCTTGAATGTCAATGCATTATTATTTACACCGTAATTGGCACCATTTGGAAGGCTTTTTTTAGTGGAGCATCATCATCCGTTCTCGCCAAATGCACCGCGTTGCACTACGTCAATGTAGGAGTAGGGATCGTATAAATCTTCCTCAAGGTCTGAGGTTTTGCTTCAGGCTGGAATGCCTCCTTGTAAAATCCTCTTTTCAATGAAAACATTAACGAAGCCACGGACTCCCCATGTTGATGACTATTAAAACTAAACCTCCTTAACAAACACCCTATAAATTCATAATTTTTTTAGCTCAACACTTGAATTGTTTGATTGTTGATGATAGGGATGCATACTATAAAAATTTCTTTAAAAAACCCCTTTAAAAATCACCCTGTATATGCAAAATATTTTAATAAATTCGATAATTACTGCATAAACCAACCAGTAGAAAAACTCGCATTTACACGCCTATGCATCATAGGTAGTCATAGTTACATTTTAATTTTAGCCTGTTAATGTGATCTCACTTCAAAAAACTTTACAAAATTTAATTACAAATTCGAGATGAAAAAAAAATGCATTCCACATTGCGTGTACTTGCATCAATTTTTGTTAAATGCGTGAGTATGTGGGTGAATTTTAATTAGCAGTCAGTTCGTATAGCCCGTTGACCCATTTACAGGGTAGCCGCCATATGCAAATAGTTACATACATAATTAATTAATTGGTGAAGCGACAAAAAACGCTCGCAGCATGAAAAACAGCGCCAAGCATGATTGATAGTCCAGTTTTTTTTTTCAATGTGTTGGGGCCACAGTAAGTGCACACACACACACACACACTCCCCCACACATATACACACATACTAGCATGCATAATTACATGAGGAAGTTAGAATCGACCTTCACCTAGCTTAGAAAAAAATACCCGGCACAGTGTTACAAAATTTAAATTTTCAGTTGCATGCAGCTTAGGTCATGCCTCCGTTTCCAGTTTTCGGCGCCTTGCAACCAATGTCTTAGACGATACTTGACAATGACAGTCAATGCGGAAATCGTTTCCCGTCGGCAGCATTTTTTACACAATTGATGTGATCCAATATATAAGTAAGTACAAGTACTTAGAAGTCATATATACTTTATATATGTACTCAACAGCAGACAAATTGCAGCAGCCGCCCAGTACATCAGTCCTATGTACACACCCACATCCGCAATCCACCTCACACACATACTTAGTTACAGCTGCTAAACTTTGTATACCCTTTCTTAGATAAGCAGTATATTTGGTTTGTGGTAAGATACAATGTCCCCAATAAAGGTACGTGTTATCCTACAAGTCCTTATCCTGCTTTTCATAAAAAAAAAAATTGTTCTAATAATCCACAACAGATCCTGATGCAGCCAAATTGCCATCAGGTAAGCGTCAGTTTCCCCATATCAGGGACGGCTTCTAACTAAAGAATCTTTGAACCCATCACTCATTGATATTCAGAAGATATGACACTTTTTATATGAGAAATAGATTTTATCTCCAATAAAGTATGGCAAGTGAACGAAAAAATCAATATCCTATGAATTTACTGATGCTTTAACGTAAGATGGTACCCACCGAGCTCACTAGATGGCGCCAGCAGTAACAACAGCTGAACATGCCTTTAAAAATTTGTTTAGCTTACAACAATTTGATCCACCCTAACAAAAATCATTTTTTAGGAAGACCTCTAAAAATTAGCTCGTCGTGAAAAGTTTTGCAATTTTTAATCACGAACTGTTTTATCCAAAATTCAAAAACTAAAATTTTGTTCACAAAATAAAAAAAAATTCCCATGCTATAAAATAAGTTTAGTTTGTAGAATATACGCTTATTTGTTAAACGTAGTGGCAGATTTTGAAGCTTTCAAAAGATCTGGCGATTTTCGATAAAAAGCCTATGTCAAAGCCTGAATATAGTCTTATAAATATTGATACATTTCCGGCTCAAATGTTGTTAAGCTTCTATAAGCTTCCATTGTACAAAACTCGTTAAAGTTTCTATCTGTTTGGGTCGAAAGATACCGAGTATCTTCAAGTCGAATTTGCTCCATTATGGCTTTCTATTAACTGTCTTATTTTCGACAAGCTAAGGCAAGCTTCTATAAAATTGAAAAAAGCTTTATATATTTACACGCCTATAGATATAAATAGAGTATCTTTTAATCGAATATGCTTGAATGGGCCTTATGAGCTTATGAAAATACCAATTTCTACGAAACTGAGAGAATGTTTATACACATACAGGCCGATAGAAACAGAAAATCTTATAGTCGAATTAGCGCTTTCCTAGTAGATATTTTTAAAGAAATTTAAAAAGTTAGTTTCTGTAAAGAGTATCTTCTAGTCGAATTTGCTCAAGTACGCCTTCCTACAAGCTATTTTTAAGGAAATTGAAAAAGTTTGTATCTGTACAGAGGCGTTAGATACAGAGTATCTTCTCTTGGAATTTACTTAAATGAGCCCAAGCTTAGGCAAATTTCAATATCACCAAAACTCGGAAAAGCTTATGCCTGTAAAGTTCGATAGAAACCAAGTATCTTTTTACCAGCTTTTTTTTTCAGACTGAGAGCTCCAACGAAATTGAAAAAAGTTTGTAAATATCTGTACAGGCTGATAGACATAGAGTATCTTTTAAACACATTTACTTGAATGAGCTCTTAGTTTCAACTTTTTCGGGAGACTTTTAACTACACCGAAACTTTCAGAATTTGTATCTACATAATTCAATAGAAACAGAGTATCTTTCCTTCCAATTTGCTTAAAACTTACCGAAACTTTCAGAAGTTTGTATCTATATAATTCAATATAGTATCTTTTTTTCGAAATTGCATAAATGAGCTCCTTCTATAAACTTTTTGATGCTTTGGTAAATTTTATCTTCACCAACACACGAAAAATCTTAACGTCTGTGGAGTTCCGATAGAAACCGCGTATCTTCTAGGCAGATTTCGGCCTCTATCAACTTTTTTTCAACCTAAGGTCAGATTCAACGACATTGAAAAGGCCTTGTATATATTTGATCAACATAAAGTATCTTTTAGTCAAATTTATCTCGAAGGATGCTCTTACTTTCAGCTTTTTCGGGAGACTTTCAACCACACCAAAACTTTCAGAAGTTTATATTTATATAATTCAATATAGAATCTTTTCTTCGAAATTGCATAAATGAGCTCCTTTTACACGAAAAATCTTACGTCTGTGGAGTTCGATAGAATTGACGTGTCTTCGATGCAACTTTTTTAGAGTTCAACTACTACGAAACTTTTCCAGTTTGTATCTAAGTATAGATTCAATAGAAACAGTCAGTAATCTGTCTCTATCGCATTTGCTGAAGATCAGCTCATGCTACACATTTTTTTTAAACTTCGGTAAATTTGTATCAACATCAAAACTTGCTATAGTCTGTAGATTTCGATAGAGGCCAGGTATCTTCTTGTCGGATTTACTCGAGTTCGCCTTTCTACATAGCTTTTTTTTTCAATCTATAGTTCAGCTTAGAATGAAATTTAAAAAAGTTTGCACATATCTGATCGGCATATAGTATGTTTTAATCAAAAATTTATTTGAACGAGGCCTACTATCAGCTTTTTTGGGGATTCTTTTAAATACGCCTGAAACTTATCAGAAGTTTATTACGATACAATTCAATAGATACAGAGGATCTTCTAGTCCAATTTGCTTGAGTTTGCCTTTCTACCAGCTATTTTTGCAAGCTGAGATAAGCTCAAAATAATTTTCAAGCAATTGTATCCGTACGGGTGGATAGATGCAGAGTATCATCTCAAAATAAATTTAAAAACATGTTGTTTCTATATGTATAGGTCGATCGATCCAGAGTATCTTCTATTCGAATTCGCTTGAGTATGCCTTTCTGGTAGCTATTTTTCCAACCTTAGCTAAGCTCAAAACAAATTTCAAGCAATTGTATCCGTACGTGTCGATGGATACAAAGTATCAGCTCAAAATAAATTTGAAAAAGATCTGAATTTATGTATAGGTCGATCGATACAGAGTATCTCCTAGTCCAATTCACTTGAGTACGCTTTTCTACTAGCTATTTTTGCAAGCTGAGATAAGCTTAAAATAAATTTCAAGCAATAGTATCCGTAGAATGTATCCGTGGATTCAAAGTATCTGCTAGTCGAATTTGCGCGAATGCGTCTTCCTGATAGCTTTTTTTTTTAGCAAACTGAGGTAAATTCAATTGAATCGAACAGCCAAGACAGACATTCAGAGTCGGAGAGGAAAAGTACACGAATGCCAGAATGGACGGACTTTCAACAAGCCAAACGCCACAATGACGCTTAATTTTGTACGCTGCATTCGCGCAGCTGCGCTGGTGGGACGGTGGAATTGTATAGATTGTAAGGGATTCGAGTCGAGTATTGCCTGCTGGCTATAAATGATATTGAGTGGGACTGTTTGTGTGTTCGGGAGTGTGACTGTGCCACGCTTGAGCTTACAAGACTTTTCGCTTTTGCTCAAAACATCCACATCCGGCGTAGCCGAGCTAACACAATTTTCAAAGCTTTTGTTTTCCCTATATACCCATGTGTGTGTGCGTGTGTAGGTGTATCCACGTGTGTGTGTGCGTAGGTGTGCCGGATTCTTTGTCAATGTACCATATATGTATGTATCATATATTGGCTGTACCAAAATCGGATTTGCGTTGAAGCAACGGAAATGCGAAACCACTTAAAACGTGTGTAGCTGCATCATCTTGGCATAAACTCAAAACCGGAAAAGCAGGTGGAGCTGGGAGGGGTTTCTCTGGAAAATTCGATGCTGGGTGGTGCTAGCTAATGTTAACAACAAATTCCTGAGAATTTAAGCAGGCAAAGTTTGGACAGGCTACAGACTTGATTGATGCCACATATAGTACATATATCTTTATTAAAAACATAAAAGTGTTGAATTTGGAGCACAACATTTTATATATAGTACGCATGCAGCAAAATGGAGTTCAGCTTTTATGCGGATTTTTATAAGCTTCATTGGTTTAAAACAAAATTTAAAAAAAAAAATCTTAAGCCACATAAACTATTTTTCAAATAAAATTTAAATTGAGATTATAGCACAATTGGGTATTGAAGCGTAAAATATTAGGAATGGTTTTTGACCATTTATTTATTCAAAACATTTTCCTATGATAAACATTTATTCAGCAAACACAAAAATTTTCCAGAAGTGTGAAAAATTAGTGTAAAGGAGTATATGAGATTAATTACATAGAAACCCGACCATCCTCATACCTAACTTTTATTTTAATTACATTTTGCTATTTTAATAACTACATTATGCAAAAGCATTCACATATGTTTATGGGTAGGTACAAAATTATTTTTTTTTTAATCTGTGCAGTTTATGGTTTTCATAGGCCATTAAAGGACTTTCCACTACGGACATAAATGTTTAATGTTGCATGAAATGTCCTTCCCTGCCATTTACTTTCTCTGTGAGAACTAATTATCCTAACGAATAAATATTGTATGGAGGTAATTTAAATCAAACCCTTCCTAAAATCGTACAAAAATAAATTGAAATTTTCTTTGACTCAGCTAATAATCTTAAGAAAACCAAACCACGGAAAGCTATTTATAACTTTAATAATAATGATGAGCACCCTTAAAATAAAATATATATTTTAATGTTTATATATTTCATAAAATTCATTATTAACCCCCGACGCAAAAAGAGGGGTGTTATAAGTTTGACGTGTCTGTCTGTTTGTTTGTTTGTCTGTCTGTCTGTCTGTCTGTCTGTCTGTCTGTCTGTCTGTCTGTCTGTCTGTCTGTCTGTCTGTCTGTCTGTCTATGGCATCGTAGCTCCCGAACGCATGCAGTGATTTCAATTTAGTAATTTTTTGTATTAAAGGTGACTTATGTGCGAGTGTTCCTAGACATGTTTGATGAAAATCGGTTAAGCCGTTTAAAAGTTATGTGGAGTGAAAGTGGGGAGATTAACCGAATGTCTGCAAATATACAGCTTTTTCAACTGTCGTCCTTTGCAACTTATGTGCTGTAACCGCCCAACAAAAAATGATAGGAAACATTGTTCGTAAAACTTTATAAAACACCATCGATATTTCGTCTATCACAAGTCCACCAAAAACTTCTTGAGATAACACCATATATATAGTTGATGAATACTTCGTAAAACTTCATAAAACACCATCGATATTTCGTCTATCACTAGTCCACCAAAAACTTCTTGAGATAACAAATTATGCAATTAGATGTACGCGTTGGGGGACCGCTCCTAAACTAACAATTTAAATACAAATTGTCTAATTAAGCAACAAAGATTAACTAAAAACCCAAATTTAGAAAATACTTCAAAAACTTTCATAGAATTACTTCAAAAAATTTGCATGTAAGATACGACCGTCAACGACGTCTGCCCTCGCGTGTCCCCCAACGCGACGTATTTTTTTAAGAATTATTAATAGATTCTTAGGTACTTTAACATTAAGTTTCTTTTATTATTTTTTACTTTTTAAATGAAAATTCGGGGGTTTTTTAAATTTTTAATTTAATTTTTTTTTTACAAACTAAAGTCAAACAATCTTTGTTTAAGTTTTAGAGCTAGAATTTTGGTTAGGTTAGGTTTTGTAGAAAGCTCGGATCATCCGGAGGCCTTGCGACACATTGTTATTCCTATTTGACAGAACAGAGGGTGGAAGGTTATGCCGAGGGGGGTGGAGTAAGTTCTGTGCTGGAACTTTATTTAGCTATAACTAATCAATCAACTTAATCAAATGGCCAAAACAAATATCAGCTGGTGTTACTCTGGCGCCATCTAACGTTAATTGCCCAAAAAATGGGCAGCACTAAAACGCTCGCATAACGGCCGCAAGATAAGTGGAAATTTTCTCCAAATCCGCTATAAGAAGCTTCTATTACACAGGTCTACAAATACAGGGGTCATGTGAGTATTTGGAAAGCTAAGAGTCATTTCCGAAGTAATTTGGTGCGTAGAATCTGAATCCGGCATCAGAACTGCCCCATCACTTCAGGATTTTGAGATATTTAAGGTTATGTACCCAAAAAACGGCGTTTTTTCCTACTTTTGAGGTTATGTACAGGGCGCAAAAAATTTTTGCGGTCTTTCTCTCCAGTTACATCATTTAGTACAACTCTTACCCTTTAATTTAAGGGTTCAAGAGATCAATTACGATTTTTTTTCGCAAAGTTATGGCTTTTCGAAGTTACGAGATATATCCCTTGGCATTTGCAATAAGCCTTTCAGATAACACAGGTCAACATGGCTCAGTTGTTGGAAAGCTAAGAGTCATTTCCGAAGTAATTTGGTGCGTAGAATCCGAATCTGGCGTCAGAACTGGCCCATCACGTCAGGATTTTGAGATATTTGAGGTTATGTTATTTTTTGGGTACATAACCTCAAATATCTCAAAATCCTGACGTGATGGGGCAGTTCTGATGCCGGATTCGGATTCTACGCACCAAATTACTTGGGAAATGACTCTTAGCTTTCCAACAACTGAACCATGTTGACCTGTGCTATGTAAATGTCAAAACATTATGAAGTTAAATGTGGGTAGTTCCATTAAACACGAAAGATACGATTATCGTAAAAACTCAAACTAATAAATGAATTTTAGTTATCAATCCGAATTTTGCATGGACAGAGAAGCAGAAATTAGCTTAAATTATTTCGGATACTTTTCCTTGTAGACTAGTGTTATTAAAGGTGATCGTCCAAAAAATCGCCAAGACAAATAAAATAAAAATGCATAAAGAAAAAACTAATAACATTTTGAACGCTAAACAAAACTTCTTTATATCTCTCTCGTCCTGCATTTGGAATCCTCAAGACATGATTGAGTCCGAACAAAAGTAATTTCTCCATTTTGCGCTACGTGGTTTAAACTGGGACCCAAACAACCGACTGCCGCCATATTCTGATAAACTTCGCCTTATAAAATTGCCTTCCTTAAATCATCGCAGAACATGCTATGGCGTGTTATTCCTGCATAAGCTATTTACTCGGTCTTATCTATTTCAATGTACTTCTTAGTAAAGTTACTTTTGTCATTCCTTCTAGAGTAACTCGTAATTTAGCCTTTAGCCTTACAATTTTGTAGATCTAATTATGCTTTAGACGATCCTTTCCGTGTCTTATGCTCTAATTATAATAACTTTTATAATTTCATCTCTTTCGAACGGTCTATTCAATCTATTACTTCTTCTATCCTAAGTTATCTAAATAAATAAATAAACCATAGAGCTATTTGTCAGTCTTTGCAGAAAAATAGTGCTGCCAATTGTTATTTTGCAAATTCACGCTAGATGGCGCTAGAAATGTATGGTAGAAGGCACCACTAAACGCTTGACGCTAAAATTATTTAAAGAAAGTTTTAGAATAATTTTTATTCTTCATCGTGAAAAATTTCTTAATTGTTTAAACAAATTGTTAAAAAACAAAATAGCAGTTGCCAATGCTGGCGCCATCTAACGGAAACTGTCATTATAGTAAAAATTAAAATTTTTGTCTCCACGCCCAATTTGATGCTGAGTACTGGCTTTAAAACCTAACGCTTTTGTATAGACAATTGAAACTTGACTACCAAGGCGCAACGGAAATATAATTAAAAGTTTTTTTAAATTTACCAATTAATTGTATTTATTTAGCAGTAATGACTGCTAATTGTGTTTTTATTTGATCAATTTATGCTTCAATGAAAAATCAAGCTTTTAAATTATCACATTACAAAATTTTTCTTATTTTAAAAAGCCCATTAGATTAAGTATCAAAGTGATTTTATAATTGATTGATTCATGGTCATTGCAAACAATATGTGGTTTGTTTCAACCGTTTTTCTATCTATTTATTAATTTTCGTTTAAAATATGCGTTTTATATATCAGATGACATCATTTTACGCACTACAAAAAAGTCTCGGATTGATTTAATAATTAATTGTCATTTTATGGTGGTTACCACAAACAATTTGTGGCATGGACTAAAAAATGATTTCCATAATTTAAAATTTTTTTTTTGTTCATTTTCAAGTATACATAAAATTTAAAAACAAATTCTATTTATGCTGTGTTTCTAGAAGAGCTGTTGAAAATACAAGTTGGGCAAAAACAGAAAAAAATTCGTGTAAAATGATTGATATTTTATGTGCGCGGAAAATCGAATCCTTATTACCAATTCGGATTAAGCTCTGTTCGAAGTATTATTGAACAGCTGGAACTTATTACGGTTCAAATTCTCAAAGCGTTTAAAAAGACGGAGACAATGGGGTTCCTCCAGACATCCAGCAGTCAATTGACTGATTCTGACATATGGGACTATTGAGCAACATAAATACAATGCTGCATGCCAATATTGAAAGCATCCGGCGAAGCGGAAAATATTATGTCCAGATAAGGCAGTTTAGGTGTTCGAGACGTTGGGCCTTACACCAGAATCTCTACTGCAATGAATATTTGGCCCAGCGTCTTTCAAGCAGTGATACATGCCATAGAGACCTGCACCAAAAATATCCACCTCAAGCGAATTAGGGAAGCAATAATCTGTATCTCCAATATGGTCAAAGAATGCCTTAGTTACCTAAAACTCCTGTCTTCCTGGAACAGAGTCGTGCTATGTTGGTTACTTGGACACTCAGGAGTGGATGGAAACACGATCACTGACGATCTTGCATGACAGGGTGCCTCACTATGACTACATCTCCTTCACCTTTTGTGGTTTTGATTGGTCCACAATTAAGACCATGGTAAATAAATGGGCTGCAGGAGAACATAGGAGATAATGATTATCCTTACCGGAGCTGCGACAAGCAAAAACGCTAGTTGAACCCCTAAATATGATCAATACAAAAAGTTTTCGCAGAGCCACTCCTGGTAGCACCTGGTATTTCAGCAATTGTAAGATGCCATCTACAGAAAATTGGCCTGCCGGATTCTTCAGAGTGTAGGCTCTGTCTCGAGGATGATGAAACCACCAAACATATTCTCTGTGACTGCCCAGCGCAGGTGTGGGACAGAGATTATCCCATGGGAAATTAACGGATTAGTTCCTTCTATCTCAGGTCAATACCAACAAATGACCTACTGCTATTCATGAGAAAACGGAAAGTGCTTTAATATAAGGGTATGGTATAAAAGACCTTTTGGTCGCAGTGGCCCACCTCTGTGTGAGGAGCACATGCTGGGGGAAAAAAGGAAGTTTCGGCTGCCAAACAGCTCGACTTTAGTTGGACTACCCCTGAGAAGCCTCCTTGCTCCACTTCTGCTTCACATTTGCGGCCGGAGAAGTTGTTTCTTAACGCAGATTCTTGAGAGTTACTGTCTAAGATTCCGAAAACCCTCCCTTCAATGCCAGGGGATGGTATACCAAAAGTTATGTATACATAGAGGCTGTGATTAAAGAGGCCTTCAGGCGGTTCAAGAAAATTTAGACCTACGGATTGGTTATCTAAAATAAAAGCCCTGTGTCAAGCATTGAGCTACTTGGAAAATGCGAGAGTTAATCTCGAAATTTTAAATTGATTTCTATTGTCCTCTGGATAATTTTGGTATAAAGGTTATGAGATTTTACTTTTTTTCTTCTATATGTTACACAATATAATTTTGTTGCACTAACTTAAATAATATACCTAAAGTAGAGTACGAAAAATATTCATAAACTTATTATTATGAGACTTAGCAGCTTCCTGGATTAAGTTTGGATTTAGAAACTTTATAAGCTGAAATAAGCTCTTAATCTACAGAGCTCTCGAACAAGAAGAGTTATTAAGAGATGTACAAAAATTGATTCATCTCCATTTTGATTCCGGTTTTGACCTATCGTTTTAACAATTCAATAATGCAAGAAAAATGGGTGACTATTATGAGACTTTGCAACTTCTCATTCAATATTAACTCTTCAGCTACAGAGCTCCAGAATAAGTAGAGTTACTGAAGGATGTCCATAAATTGAATTTTCTTAATTTCAATTCCTATTCCGACTTATCGTTTTAACTATGCAATAATGCTTCTTGGATTAAATTTATTAAGCTGAAATAAGCTCACTCAGTATCAGCTTTTCAGCTACAAAGCTCTAGATCCAAAAGAGTCATTAAGAGCGGTACAAAATATTGATTTTTCTTAATTACAATTCCGAAAAATCGTTATTCCAATCCATAGCAGAAACTTTTCAACACGTGTCTGGCTTAGACTAAGTTTACCTTGCCGTTTAAAGACTTCTAGTTGACAGGTTTCAAGTACCCCACAAAGTACTACATAACCAAGTTGAAGCACTCTGACAAAGTTTATCTTTAGGAATTTATTATGCATGTGTAAGTAGTATGCGATGTGTATATTGCTTGTAATATTATATTTACTCACCCGCCTTGCAGGGATCCATGTCGATATCATTGGAGACCTTTGGTGACACTTGCATGTGCAGTAGCTGCTCGATGCTGTATTTGCTGTGATAAGCGCGTCTATAGGGTTGCACGGAGACAAGATGAGCATTGGCATGGATACGATGATTATGCAGTGAGGAGGAGGAGTGTTGTGGCGGCGGCGATTGATGCAGCTCCAACTGCGGTTGCTGTGGTTCGTGCGGGTGTTGTTTGTGGTGGGCATGGTGGGCACTATGGTGATGATGTTGATGTTGTTGTTGTTGCTGCAGCTGCCTTGCATGATGGATACGAGTTGCAGCAGCAGCAGCATTGTCAGCTGCACCCACGGCTAAAGCAGGTGAGTTGTTATTGTTGCTGTCGGTGTTATCAGCATATTCGTTATAATTGTCACCATTGACATAGTCCACGTCTTCACGATGCAACGAAGCTGTCTGCTCTTGCAACTTGGCGCTTTTGACATGCACCGAGATTAGCACCAGCAGCACCGTGGCCAACAACAGCGCATAGTTGGTGTAGCTTATGACGCCAACGGCGTTGCCAGCGCAGCGATATTTTTGCTGCTTTTTAAACAGCGCTGCCATTTCAGCGCGTTTTCTTTCACTGCTTCTTATGGCACTGCACTTATTTTTTTTTTTGCGCTGCGCTTTATTGTTATTTCGCGTGTGACTTTTGTTTTGTTCTCGACTTTCGTAGTTGGTTGACTGATAAGCTGTAAACACGCTTATTGCATTTTTAGTTTCCACGTGACCTGCAATTAGCACAAAGAAATTGAAATTTTTTTTATTTTATTAACACTTTTTCTGGGAGCATTTTTTAATCTATGAGCTAATACTTTTTGACTCGAAGATAACCTTTATAAAGTGCACAACTGTTAGAGCGCAAAGTGCAGCGTAGAAAAAAATATAAAAATACGGAATATTGCAGATAAAAGTAATCGAAGGGCTTAATATACGCATTTTCTATGAACCTGTTTGAAACTGGGGTGCACTAGTTAATATAGGGTGTTTTTTTAAGAGGTTTAATACTTTGATTTGGCAAAACTGCTTTACCAGACAACACATTCAGCAGCTGATAGTTGCTTTTTGTTCTGTTTGGTTTAACATTTCACTATAGACAGACTTGCAAATTGTTCAAATCTTATATCATTATATTGGTTCCGTTCCTCAAACTTATTCAAAATTCAAAATTTTGTACCTTGACGAAACCCGTTTTGATTGAATAAGAAAGTATAACCACAATTGTCGCATTTGGAGTGAGGATAAGGAACAAGCTTTTGTCGAAACACCATTTCATCTACAGAAAATTACTGTCACTTGTCTACGTCGATAAACCAGTGACAATTGGACACCTGGAAATCAATATTCATAGAATTATTTGCTAAATACAAAGCCGAAAAATTTATGAAAATTGGTATTCAAGAATAATGTCAACAAATTTTCAACAAAACCCTTTTTATTGGTATTGAGAATATATTTCTTTGTTTTACTATGATTTAAGCTTGTGTAACTCTAAAACAAACAGCTTTTACTTGTTAAGTGTAAATAAATCAACAAATAAATTGCTGAGAAATGCATTTGATGGCTTTAATATGTATGTATGGTCGATACTTTTTCTGGGAATTGGCTTTGCTTGTAGAGTCTATAGTAAGGTAACCTCTATTGTATGTATAAATGGAAGCACACAAAGTGCTGATTAAAACGAAAAGACTTATGCTGATAAAAGGGTTTGTTAGCTTTAAACTATTTTAACACTTTTTCTGAGAATCAGAGATAACCTTTATTAAGCTTAAACATAAACATTTGTAGGAAACAAATTGACTCTGTATAAGGTCGTAAGGTTTTAGCATACCTAGGAAATAAAATACCTGGAAAATTGCAATTTCAATACGAAAAATCGTTTTTATTTTTAAGTTAGTTTATAGTAATGCCTCTATCAATTTCTTTAACAGATCGATTTGTTGAGCAAACAACAAAATGTTAATTTTTTATTTTTTTATGATACAAATTTGTGTCTTAAATTATTTAAGGAAGAAGTTATTCCGATTTTTTGCGCGATTTGAATTTTGAAGCCGCAATGTTAAGAAGGCCCTTTTTCAATAAAAAGAAATGTTGAAAAGAGTATCGCAAGTGGACGGAGATAAACAACCACAAAGTGTTGCCAGCGCACGTCCACTAGATGGCGCCAGTAGTAACTACAGCTGTGCTGCTTTGCTGCCACAATCAAAACTAACGTGTGAGCATATTATTAGAGGCGTAACAAATGGCTCGTAGAAAAAATCTTTATGAAACATGTTCTTCAAGGCCGTTTTCTGTTTACCAAGATCTGATCTTGGTTTAAAAGCGTATAAAATACAAATTGTTTAAAAATTCAAGCATGGTGACCGTGGTTAACTTTTTAAATTTGATTTATGGGTCTCACAACAGCTTCAAGTTGATTATTTTTCTTAACAAAAAATTGTGTTAACTGACGAAGCCAATTTTTTGATTGAACGGCCATGTTTTTTAACAAAATTCTGGTTTTTCGGCCGATAAACGGAGAGAAACAATCCAAGATCTACCAAAGCAACTCGAAAAGAGCATTTATGGACTGGCTGACCGTATTTCTTTAAAAATTAAATGAGTCAGAGATACAGTGGAACTCGCTACAGAGAAATGATCCATAAAATATTGTTGAACAAAAAATTCAATATGTTGGAGTTACTGTCTTTTGGTTTGAAGCCAATGAAAAATCCCTTTATTGACGGAATCGTTCGATAGAAACATCATCTCAAGAAGACTTGCTGTCAATTGGCCACCGACACCTTGGGATCGTACAGCATTGAATAACTTTCTATGGGGATATGTGAAATCTGTTGTTTTCTTATTAACATCGCATAACCTGTGCTATTTGCGAAATGCTAGCTGATATGCTTAAAAGAATATAAAAAATTGGATCCACAGAATGGAACATTTAAGGAAATTGGCTTTAAGCATTCAATGGCATGATCCAATTAAAAACTTAAGTAACGATTTCACTCAGTTCATTGATTAATGTATTTTATTTAAATGAAACTCAAAATTTTGGATTTGGAAACACACCGCATAAACTGATTTATTTACAAGCTGATTTTGACCTATATTAAATAGTAATCTAGTATCTTTTTAACTAATAAGCCTATCGGCATTAAATTTAACATTAAGACATATTTACGGATGTTATGAACATATAGGTGCCGAATTTGATACGGATCGGATGACTATATTATATAGCGATTATGTAACCCAAAATTGTTTTGGGTCATGTCATCGTCAATTACACTGTTCTACAAAATCGAAAAAAATAAAAGAACTTTTCAAGTGACCTAGTGTACGTTGTAGGTCTTGACGAGTAGATCACGATAGTGTGTTTCAAAATTGTCTAACACCCAACCGATTTTGTTCAAATTTGGCGTTTTGAAATTTTTTAGAGCACTTAAGCAACATGCCAAATTTCAACAAAATCGGTTAACTATATCATATAGCTCCCATAGTAATTGTCTTCCAAAAAATCGATTTTTTAACAAAATTTGTTGTATTTCGTTTGTTTTTTAAAATATTGCTACCAAATTTGGCACTTGTAAGTTTTTTATTGTTCTTAAGCATTATACCAAATTTGGTTACGATATCTTCATGAACAAACGAATTATCCATCTAAAACTTTTTTTTATCGATGGAATTTTAATTTCCTTGTTTACAATAAGCGTCGTAGCTTAAACATTTATCGACCGATTTTAATAAACCATAACTTTTCTTACTCGGAATTAATATTTATTTAAGATTAAATGTAAAAAAGTAAAGGTGTTTTAACAAAATGTTATATAAAAATGACTTCAGTGTGAAAATCGAAAAAAAAAGTGTAAATCTTAGATAACTTTTGAAAAATCACGAAGTTGCTTTGTATAAAGTATAAACATGTGTATATCATCTTAAAGCTTGAATCTTCTTCTTTCCAAAGCCGTAAAGCAATCGAAAATCGGTTGAAAAATGGCGACGTTGTGATAGTGGGAGTGATCGCAGTACCCGAAAAACGGTTTTTAAGCGATAACTTGCGATTTTGGGGGTGTTAGACAATTTTGAAACACACTATCGTGATCTACTCGACAAGACCTACAACGTACACTAGGTCACTTGAAAAGTTCTTAATCACTGTTGGACAGTGTTATCGTTCTATCATCACTTTTTTATGAAGTTACAATAAAGTGTCGAATTTTATCGAACTCAATATCATATAGCTGGCATATAAATAAGTTTTGGGCATGTCTCCGCATCCATCATGATCTGGCAATTTTGCGATTTAGAATATTTTAAAAAGATATATAAATATGCCAAGTTTAGTAAGAATCGGGTGACTATAAAATATAGCTGATGTATGATGGTATTCAATCGAAAAGTTCCCGTAAAGGACTTTTTTCTGTTCCCCAAACTCAAATTGCCATTAAGAGGGAAGCGTTTTGACACCATTCAGATCATCAAACAAAATTCGATGAAGGAACTCAAAGCCATCCCTGCCCAGGAATACCAGAAGTGAATGGATGATTGGATCAAGCTCAAATTATGACAAGATGTCAAAACAGTCCTACCACCCCAATAAAAATAAGAAAAAGAAAGACAATGTCAAATTTTACTGATCAGAGCTTATATATATTATAGGACATAGGGCCACAGATCTAAAAAGATATACAAAAAAATGAATTAACAAAATAAAATCTATTTAAGGCTACTAAGAAATGCTCCTTTATATCTGTAATCGGTCTTCCTTGAATTAGTTCGAGTTTGTTCCATATCCTTAGCAGTCTCGCTAACTTCCTTGAGTTAGATCTTTGGAACTGATACTACTTCCCACTTTGAAGCTTTGGGTTTAGAGGCTTAGGCTACACGCAAAACTAAGATTAAGCGAAATATTGCAAAGTTTTTGATTACCATATTAGGCTTGAACTACTTGACTCCGGCTTAATTTGGTTTCCGTCTATGGAAATGTTTTGAAACCTGACAAGCTAATTTAATTCTTGATATTAGTTGTAGTTGTAATTGGGTGCGTCGGTGTGCGTGTATCTGTGTGTGTCTACTGATAAGCTCTTGTTTTGTCAATCGCCATTGAAGTTTATATGGCTTAATATTGACTGCAGCTTATTAGGTTTAATTGCTTTTATGGCAGTAAGAAACTTAATGAATGCTTTGCAACAATTATTTATATAATTCTATCATTATCTTTGTTTTATTAATCTTTATATGTCTACTTGAAGAGCAGCTATTGAATAATAATTCAAGTGCAGCGCATGAATCACTTAAATCAGTTTAGAGCTCTTTAACCCTACTGAGCTGCTTTGTAAATTTGCATATTAAAAATAATATTATATATATATGTATTTATATTCATATGGAGTTTGTAGATAGTTCGGCCCTTATCAGTGTCTTAAGTGAATTACTTTGCATGCTCAAGTGCAAGCAAAGCAAAGGAAAAACAATCAAAATAAAAATAAAATCTAAAAATCGGAGCAACCAAGTGTATATAATTTTTAAGCACGTGTATATATTTGTGCGTGTGTGTGTGAGTGGGTGTGTGTTTTTGGGGGCGTGCTTGTGTGTATATGTATACACAGCTGTGCGCAGTTTCTTTAAGTGTATGTGTGTTTTTACGAGAACTTAGTTGAAACGGTTTTCGATGGTAGATGCTGAAGACGATGAGAAAAAAAAAAGACAAGCGAGAAAGGTTTGCTCAAGGACACCGAAATTTGCATACACTTGTGGAATGAATGTTTGGAAATAAGACTTAAGATATTGTATTGAAAAATATCTCGAAATTGACTTCTTAGGCGTCTCTATACCTAAATTGCTGTCATCTATTTAGACAGCTTATCTTTTGATTTTTATTTATGATTCTAAGATTAAAGATTCTTAATTAGTTTCAAACTCAGGTTTTTAGGAATTTATTCTTAGCTTTTCTCTTAGCTTAAATCATTCTAATCAGCTTAGGTTTAGCAAAATAAACATATTTCTAGAAAAAAGTTCAAACTTATCTTTTCAAAGAATTACGTGACTTAAATTGCTTTCATTTATTGATACGTTATGTCTCCCCTATGCACCACTGAGAGAAGAGAATAGGATAAAGAAGATAATGTCTCTAATCTGTCCATTTTCCGAAGAAACCCTGACTTGATTCTATGCTCGTCGCAGAGAAATGGTTCTCTGGTTAGGTCATTGCATTTACAAAGTAAGAGTTGCAAGATTTTTAAAATCCGAAAGTTGTAGATTTAGTGACATCACTTGGAAAACAATCATTATTATGTTTTTATTAATTTTTTTAACTTAAGCTACTGGAACAGAGAGAAGCTCGGTCTAAAGAATTGCTTAATCTCGCAACTCCGTTTTCTGGTAGATTGCCTGCAATATCTTCCCAGGTATGGCCAGATTTGCTCCGTAGACCCCAGTTAATTATATGGTTTGGGATTTCGTTTAAAAAATTAAAAAAAAATTTGATGTGACTGCATTTATATATACTATTTATATATACTTATATCTTTAAAAAAAATAGGTTTAGTAGTTGCGGAGAGTTTTGTCAACGAGCAGCAAGGAGGAAAGGAGAGCTAAGCGGTCATCAGAAATATCATCGATACAGTCAAACCCAGTCTCTCTCATTACCCTTTGCAGATTTTTAACTGGCAGAGTGAACAAGTCACAGCTGAAAATTTAGTTTGATTAAAAAAAATTCGATGTTACAAATTTTCTTCATGATAAATTATTTTCGACCAAAAGAACCTGAGTTTGATAAAAAAAAATTTTATTTTACAATTTTTGTTCAGTATATTTAATTCCGACCAGAAGAAACTGAGTTTTATAAAACGAAAATGTAATTTACCAATTTAGTTTACGATAAATAATTTTGTAAAAATAATTCTAATAATCTTGAACAAAATAAAATCATTTAAATGGGGTTATACAGAATGGGGTTATATAGTCGCACCGAGCTGAGGTATTTATCGTCTGGTAAGTATGCTATTACTACGAAATTTTTAAATTTTCTGATTGGACAGACCTGAAAAAAAGCGGACTTCAAACTGCTTGAGCTTAAACATTTCTGAAAAGCATTATCAGTGGAAATTTTTGTACAGAAATGAAATTTAAGTTTAAGCAAATCAATCTATCTGGGGACTCCGGCTATATACCGACTGTATTAGCACCAGTTTGTATATTTCGATAGATGATAGAGCATCAAAAACGCCTTAAAAAGTGCACTTAGCCACCTTGTTAGTTTTACAAGAACGCGCTCCAAATAAATATATCCTTTAAAAGTGTATAGAAAACATTGAAAACAAAGACTGTGTAACATTTGGACATGTTACAAGTGAAGTGCGGAGAGCAGAGAACGTCTAGAGACAAGCGGCACATGTGGCTGACAGTATAGACAAGACAAAACCAAACAAGGCGGATTGTGTGAGTAAGTTGCATCCTGGAGGGCACAAAGAGATGGAGAGAAGGAAGACAGCGAGAGTGAGAAAGTGAGAGCCAGCAACAAAGTAGGCAAACAGGTAAAATATACTTGCTCGACTTAGCACTCAATTAACTTAAGCTGTAGGTGTCGCAGCAGACACATAGATACTCACGCACACTTCCACGCGGGTACACACAGATACACACTCAAAGCAGCAAACGCAGGACCTTAGTTCAAGAAACAATGACAGGTAATTAAAAATCGTTTAACGCAATTCGCAGCAGGCAAAAGGCACTTGATGGGTTTGCCTTTAGTGAAGTTTGAAACTGTTTCCATTCACAAATCCTTTCAATTAAACTAAATGAGCCGCCGCCGGCCCTGACTCAAATTGCAGCAATCTTATTAAATCATTTAATTTCCGGCATAACAATTACACACACACACATACACTCAGGAACTCGGCCAAATGTCATTTATAGCAAAACAAAGTTTCAACATTTTAACCAACTACCAAATAAAGATAAAGACATAGCTAAACAATTTATGCCACAATGGGCAACCCTTGAAAAGTTTCTATCGCCCGAGAGCCATTGGCTAAAAACAACCCATGAATTAACCCAATGGCAAAGCAAAACAATAGTAAAGCTTTTGGCAAAAGTGCCAGCAAAAAGTGTAACATATTTTCTTAATTTCATTTCATTCCGTTTGGTTTGGTTTGCTGGCAACAGGAAACGGCATTGGCAGCCATTTTCATTTTCATAATCCACAAGCGCATAATTACGTATACGCCGCATGGGAGCAATGTGCGGCATTGCGACAGAAGAACGGACAAACAGACGACACACAGAGTGACGTTACACATTCCAAAAATGATAATAATGATGATGAGCAGCAGTACAATGATGATAATAATGTTTATGCTGATGATGCTGTTGTTGCCGCCGCTGATGAGACTGCTTTTAATTTAGGCAAAAATTAAAAATTCAATTGATAAATTCCCAAACTAAATAAGCCACAAAAAAAAAAATGAAAAGAAATCTTGGAGCAAAGATAATTTTGGCTGGCGTAGCAGCTAATGCTCTACATGTAAGCCATATAAGTTGTAAGACCAACATATTTTGAGAAAAGTTAATTATTATGTAGGCTATAAATATAAGCAATAAAAAAAACATATTTTAATTAAGGTATTTTTCTACGTATTGTACTCTCAATGGAGTTCCGTCGAATTTAAATGAAAGCATTCTAATTAAAGTTCTCAACCAGACAGATTTAAGTGGAAACATGTCAATGTGAGTGTAAAATATGCAATGTCAGTCCTTCCAGCAACAGGACCTTTCCTCTTTTCGCAGAATTTAAACGTTTCATTTTTTTTCATAAGCCCGTAAGCATCGTTACAGCACGTCATAAGCATAGAAATTCCTAGTAATTAGTAGGAATAAAAAGGAATTAAAGTTTTATCTTGCGTCATTTTTTTTTAAAGAAATTAATGCTTAAAGCTTAGGTCCTGTCTTGTTTTTGATTGTTGTTTTTGTTTTTAAATAGAACTTACAAATTAAAAAAAATGAGTTTAAAACTACTCACTAGTTCACTCAGGTATAAAAAAATTAAATTAAGAGTTTACAAAATCTTACGATTCTTTGATAGGCAGTCAAATCTTGGCTTGTAAGATCACATTTTTAACTGAATTATGATAAGCCCTACTTATTCCTAAAATCGTTGAAAGTCTGTCGCAAAAGTCATGAAACAATATCCCAAAGGATACTTTAAGCCTATTCGTGGCTTTTAAAATTTCTTGAAAGTCCCTGAAGTGTTTCCAAATCAATTATCAATAGACCTAAGTATCGCTAATATAAATAAAAAATCAAATATTCCTGAATTGGTTTATTAAATCTCGAATCGAATGATTTTTAATTTGCTCAAAAAGAGTTACAAAAATTCGATTCCTGGAGTCTTAGCTAATAATGCTCTTTAAAATTTTACAACAGCTTCATTTGTGTCGTCCTTTAAGAAACTTATCAGTCAGAGCAGATTTCGGATTATCAAATTTAAAAAAAATTTATACGCCTTTTGGGTTCTCGAAAATTCTCACGATTTTTCATGGTAACCCAAAAATTTTGATGATTAAAGAAAACAAATTTTATGAAAAAAATAAACTATACTATACCGATCAAAAAGTTTTTGGGAATTTCGATTTAAAAGGCGCGCACAAAATGAATCGGTATATTTATTTTTTTATTAGGTTGGTAGGACTGTTTTTGGCATCTTGTCATATAAAGGACGAGTACATAAACAAAAAAATTCTTATTTCCTAACAGGCTAGGAACTTTCTAGGCGATGTATTAAAGATCAGTTAATATAAAGTCGAATTGTGAAGGTTTTTTTTATTACAAGATCATCCCTTTAACCCCTGAATGTAGAATTGTATTCCCAAAATTCAAAAAAAAATCTTCTGTAAAAGATGACCTGGAAAAATAAGAAGAATTGGTAAGACTCCTAGAGTAAGCCATAGTAACATAAAAATTTAGGTGATTAAAGAAAAAAAAATTTATGAAAAAAACTATAAATTTAGGAATCTAAATCTATCTAAATCTTCTTCATTAATTTAAGGGGTTCTCCAATTTCCTTACTGACCAGGAACTTTCTAAGGTAATTCATTAAAGATCAGCTATATTGAGTCGAATTTTGAAGGCTTTAAAGGTAGTTTTCTTGTATATTGCAGATCAACCTTGTTAACCCTTGAACGTAGAATTGTCTTCCCAAAATGTTAAAAAAATCTTTTGTAAAAGATGACCAGGAAAAGTAAGAAGAATTGGTTCAGAGTTTTAGAGTAAGCCAGATATATCAATACAATTTTTGGAAATCTAGCTAAAATTTGAAATAGCGTTTAAAAAAAAAAAACCACATGTAATATGAACGCAAAATGAACTATTCGTTAATACAATGATCTTTCGTAAAAGATGGCCGGGAAAAATAAGAAGAATTTGTTAGCGTCCTACAGTAAGCCAGATAAATTATTAAAATCTTTGGAAATCCAGCTTAGCATTAAAATAGCATTCTAAAAAAAGACAACCGAATGAGCGAAAAACCAATTTTTCGTCAATATAATAATTTTTTTATACTTTTTCTTAAAAAGTATTTTGAAGGAATTAACGATAGCCCCAAAGTCAGCATAATTTGTTCGAAATTCTTTATAAATACTCGGCTTAAGCTGTTCAAGGTCTTTGAAGATGTCGACAAAACTTTCAGCAACATACACCTCAAGAGTACGCTGCAAAGGCATCAAAAAAAAGTTGCTCATAAAGCTTTCTGCCCAGTCTTCTTAGTTTTAAAATTGAAAAATCGTTGAAAAAGTATGTTAATTGGCTGACGTTGTTCAACAGCACCGACTCACAGCCCCAACAGTCCCCAAAATTTACCCCTCCGTCGGCTCATTATAAACAAATGAACACAAAATTGGCAAGCATGTTGCTGGCTTCATCTGCCGCTCAGACTTCTTCATCTTCTCATCTTCATCTGCCGCTCAGACTTCTTCATCTTCATCTGCTGCGGCTGTTTCTTCATGTTCTCATCTTCATCTGCTGCTTTTTCTTCATCTTCAGCTGTCTCGTTTTCTTCTTCTACTAAAAGTACTTTTACCGTTTGCTTGTTCCACACAATTCATAAGCAGCGCTTATTTTTAATGCTGCGGCTTCGTTCCATTTTTTTTTATTTTTTATTTTCTTCCCCCAGTTTTTAATTTTTTCAAATATAAAAATTCCAATGCCGCGCAACGCTTATCAACAGCACAAAAACCCGGCCTGACTCGGCCCGGCCCTCGTTTATGGATGTACGCTGCACCCGCACCGACAAAATAAAAAAAAAAAAGTTGAGGACTTTGGTTATCTGTTTACGCTGTTTTTCAGCGCCATATTTTTGGGGGTCATTTTTTTTCCTACACGACGTTGTGCTGCTTTTGTTTGCAGTTTCTAAACGTAAACATATTAAAATTTCATTGCTCAGCCGTCTTAAGATAATTTCTGCGTCTTAAAAAATAATAAAACAACAACAAAAGTGGGAATATTTCTGTTTAAAAACGTACTACGCACCAAAGTCTAAGGTTGAAAATGCAGTGAACATAATTTGCATAAATAAATAATAATATTAAAAGCTTTTAAACGTTTTGTAAAAATGATGTAAAAAAATCTTATATCATGTCCGCGCTGTCTCTCTCCATTTGGATCCCTCACCAACTGCACGGATTTGTGCAAATGGTATGCGCTATTTATTTTTAGTTTAATTATACGAGATAAACGTGCTAGACACGCAGCTTACCGAGCTTCAACTACTCGGATACGGCGTAGAGCGCTCCTCAGCTTCGCTGCTAAACTCGGAGCCATCAATCAGGGTTGTCAAGTACGCGCAAGTTTCAAACTACAGAGCTGACAATGACAAGCGGCAAGTGGCTGAAGCCTGTCAGCTGTATGGAGGGCTGGCAAGCTGCTTGTTAGCCTAGACCAAGCAATGCGAGGGCTGGCTGAGGAAAGTATTCTCAAAGAAAATGGAGAAGAATTTCTTAGAAAGTTGTCAAAATCAATATCGAGGGTTGCGCAAAAGCAAAAGAGTTTCTAGAACATTGGTAATGTTAATCAACTAACTTAAGACTTTGGACAAATTTTAGCCGGACAGCTATTATAGTGATGGTAAAAGTCTCTTACGGGGGGACAAGGGTTTCTCCGGGATAATATTTTTTTAACCGAAAAAATAGTTAAAATTATTTATTTTCCCTTGTCTTGGTTTTGGTGAAAACACTTCTTATATAAAATGTTCTTTAACTTGCAAAATTGGAAAATTAATTTTATGCTCCTTGAGCCTATCGTTAGTCATCCCTAGACCCTATTCTTCTCTCGAAGGAACTATGAAGAGCCTTGTCAAATCAAGCATATCAATGTAACTTCATTACAGCACTCAAGAGACTAAGGATAAGACCATGCAATGAATTTATTCTCAAGAAGTACCAAAGCTCCGACGATTTTTGAGAGTACTTCATATTAAACCATATTGCACGAGTTTCTCAATAAAATGATTGTCCATGTATCAATTCGTATCCTTATTTAGGAACAAGTGACAATTATCTTTTAAATGGAATTTTTAAGCCATCCGGACTTTAATCTTAAAGAAAGCATAGAAAAATTAATATTTTTTTCGGGCCGTGCAGTTCTCATTTTGGTTAATGGGCGGACATCTGTCAAATAAGTTCGACACGACAAATAGAGCGTTCTGATGGAAGATGATTCGGTCCATAAATTGTACGAAGAGCTCTATGAAATTTCACAATATAACACTTATTTTGATTATAAATCTCGAAGATTTGAAGACGTTCTTGTGGTATAAATCTTACTAATATGAATTGTTAGGCCTTATTAAATAAAATGAAATTTAAATTTGTTAAAAGTGACAAATGTTCAGAGATATCCCTTTCAGAAATCCTCATTGCTGTTCTCATTTTGGTTGATGGTCGGTCATCTGAGACCTTCATATGGTATAATCTTACTAAGATGAATTGTTAGGCTTTACTAAATAAAATAAAATTTAAATTTGTTAAAAGTGACAAGTGGTTTCAGAGATATTAAAAAAACACCCTTTATTATTGTACTTAAAACTTAAAGTCGGAAGTAACATTTTGATCTGTGAATCGAAGGATTATTTTGAGTACGCAGAGAAAAATTGCTAAAGAAAGCATTGTAGGACAGCCAGACTAATTTTATTATTCTTAACTTAACCTAGTTAAGTAATAAAATAAATTATTTCTCGAAGAAAAAGGGACTATGGATTTGCTTCCTTTAATTTCAAACCGCCCTCGTGCATGCCCGTATAGCGTACTTTTGCCTGAAATGAGCGCCAAGTGACATTGGGTTGCTCTGCTGTCATTTTTAGTGTTTTACAAGTGCAAATCTCGACGTGTCACGCCACGCCCCAGCCCTAGACTTTTCTTCTGTCACTTTGTTTGCTTAATTTTGATTTACACTTTCTTCTCTCTGACAGTTGACATTTTCAGCTGCACACTATTAGAAAATTTCTTAGGAAAGAAAAAAATCTATAGCATAGCAGCAGGCGCAGCAGCCACAGTGAAGCATCATTAGTGACAGAAGCAGGCGGCAGGCAGCAGGCATCATTCAGCAATGGCGACAGAAACAGCAGTCATCAATTTACAAACAACTTAATTTCAATTACCAACGCACAGTATACACAGCCTAGCCCCTATACAGGCGTCTCCCTCTCTGTCCCACAAGCTGACAGCTGAAATGATATTATATAAGTACAGCCCCGACCTTATACCATATTCCGACTGACCGAGCACGCTTTTTATGCGATTTAAAATGCTATACAAGCGCAAAATGCAATGCCAGCAACAACTTCAATAACAACAACTACAGAAACAAGAACAACCACGAGCTGGCAAACAAGCCAACAAACACACAGATACCCACCAACACACACAAACAAACAGATACACAGATACAAAAGAAGCATGCACATGGAACTAACCAAAGCCAACGGGCAAATAATTAAACTTGGCCAGCTAGCACCTGTGGCCTGCTACTGTTCCTGCTCCTGCTGCTTTTACTACTATCTGCCTGGTGTCCAGTGACCTACGACCAGGTGGGAGCTGCAACTGTAACAAAAGCGACAACCGAAAATAAACTATACTGCAAGAAATCGGGAGTTCTTACAAAATCCTTCTTATAACTAAGTTACTGGAATCGTGGTAAAAAAATGTATTCTACAGATCGACTTCCACCGTCATCTTTTGAAGAATCAGCCCAACAACCCAGACTTATGCTTTTATGAAGTGGGATTAAGCCTTGAGATTCTGCTATTGGAAAGTGGGACATTATTTGACAACCTTCACCTGCTTACGATTTGTTAGCAAAAAAAGTTTGAGATTGAACAGGACCTCTTTAACCTGAGACCAGACGCTTACCAGGGAACAAACTTGCTTCCAGTAAGGTTCCAGGACTTTGACGTTGTTCTACGATGTAAGTCAACCGCTTTGATACACTGAATCTACGCCTTCTTCACCGTTGGAGCCGAAGTAATTAATTTTTAAAAATAGCTCTACTTAGTGAGTCCCTTCACTTCTCAAGTATAAACAAATAGGCTTTTTGTCCCAATGCAAGGATCAGGCAAACTTTTTTTTCGTTGTTATCGATAACTCAAATGTGCTAGCACGTAGGATAGGTTCAGATCAAGGTTAGGTTAGGTTAAGAAGACAGTTTAGATAGTGACTCAGATGACCCAGAGAATTGTGCTACCTAATCGAAAGAGCGCGAGGAAAGGAATTGAAGAAAGGGAGGGATTGTGGAGGTAGATAAAAAGCTGTAAGGCAGCCCTAATCACCCAAGTCTCTTATGTTTCAGAGCCATTTTAAGGATTCGACAAAAGCAGCCAGATAGCAGATAGTGACTCATATGACCCAGAGAATTGTGCTACCTAATCGAAAGAGCGCGAGGAAAGGAATTGAAGAAAGGGAGGGATTATGGAGGTAGATCAAAAGCTGTAGGCCAGCCCTAATCACCTAAGTCTCTCATGTTTCAGAACCATTTTGAGGATTCGACAAAAGTAGCCAGATCTGCTATGGGCACATAGGTTAGACTTTACAGATCCTCAAAGAATGGTTTACCCAGAAACTGGGTTCGTCTTCTAAGAACCGCCGTGTAGTCGCATAGAAGGTGTTGGATGCTTTTTGTCTCTTCCTCATCTCGGCAGCTGCGGCAGAAATCGTGATTCCCGACAATATTTATTTGCGAAATTCCGATTATTTATCGAGCTATAGATATCGTTCTTGACAAACTTTTTGACTATTCGTCGTCTCAGAGACTTCTAGAGATCCTTAAACAATTTTTTTGTTTTTCTATGAAAAATAAACAGATAGCCATTCTTGAGATTAAACTTGTTATGCGGAATCTGCCACAAAGAGCAAATTTTTGGCGATATTATTGCGAATCCATTTTTCATCCTGTACCATCTCGTTTTTTTTTTTTAGAAATGAAACACCGATTACATTGAGGATTAAGGAAGCTATTGCTTTTCGGCAATGTCTGTGCCAGAAACCCAAGTCTTTGGAATTGCATTGGAACACTTATTACCTTCCTATTTTTTTCAGTGCAGCAAGTATCCTGCTGCTTATTAAGCAGCTTGCCTGTTGGCATGCTGCCTGACTACCATTCATACAGCCTTTCTCCTTGGTCTCTTACTCTCACTACATTATCTACTCTGACAGGGCGCACGTGAATGTAAATAAAGTTCAACCATAAAATACACCGCAGACAGATAGTCAGGCCAACGGGCAACCAAGCCCACCCATCGGCGTATTCGGTGCCATAATCAGTAACTGAAACCCAAGTCCCAGTGCTACAAATAACCAAAGGCCGGGTAGACAGACCAACCCCGGACCGGAGTAGACAGACAACTGCCCAAAGGCAGCTGACGCCGAGCTGCTGTTTATTATATGAAGAATATTGTGCGATTTATTTATTTATAAAGTTGCTTGGACCCGCCTGGCCACTAAAGTTAAGAAATAATTAATACTAACAACGGTGGATTCAGAGGACCCTCCTGCGTCTCACCTTGCCACAAACGGCGTTAACTCAAGGCTGGTGTCGAGCTGTTGTTTTTGGCTGGACATGAATAACAATTGCCCCAAGGCTGGCAGGCGCTACAAAAAACTATGGACAGCGCCAAAAAAAAAAGAAAGAATATTATGCAGCCGAGATTCCTTTTTATGGTGATTGCGTGGGAAAATGGACGACTAAGACTCGCCTTGGCATAGCAACGTTAAAAAAGAATAAGCACAAAAAGATGCAAATATGAAAAGCGAATGAAATCCTTTTAATTTGGCAAATAAAAGTGACTGGGAGCTGACGGGCGTTAAGAACGTCGGAATTCCAATGTTGTACAAATTTGTATGACCGAAGGAAGAAAAAAACTTTTGGAGCTGTTAAGGCGTTGCTCGGCTGTGGGATACGCTGCAACCATGCTGGCCAAGATTTGTTTGTTGGTTGGAAATGGTTTGTGGAGATGGGTGGGTTAATATTTTGCCTAAGGTCAACATTTTGATGGTTCATTAGGCTCTCATCGCGTCTAGTATTGATTCGAACGAGGAGCTTTCTGACATACTCCGGCTTTCCTGACTGAATCGTGTTATGCTTACGGATGAAGTAACACTAGGAGAGAGGTGTTGAGGCACAATAAGGCGTGGGCCGATGAGATGGGCAAGGAGCGGATGGACAATAGCATAATTTCAGAGTCCACAATAACTAGACCAACGAATGTTAACCAAAAGGTACGCAAAATCTGTCTTGAGGTGAAGTTTGTTCTATAGTCCTCTAGACATAGATTCGTATGGGCCTAGTAAACAAAGCCATATTGAATCGATTATGGCATTTTTGGATATATGAAATTATAATCCTAAGCCTGAAGTTGACCAATTACTAGCATGTGTAGGTTAGGTTAGGTAGAGTAGGCAGCTCAGATAGTGACTGACATCACCCAGAGACCATGAGGTCCGTTGTGTTGCATAATTGTAAGCATAAGGAGGAAAGAAATTGAAAAAAGGAAAGAACTGTCGGGCAGGGCATCCCGAATTGCAGATGTGTCTCTATTGGATTATATCTCGTGCTGCAGAGTGCATTGGGAATCTGCGACAGCCGGACATGGTAGATCCCATTCTCATTTCCGCCAGAGCTCTAGCCAGATCTCAAGCTTGATTTAGCGATCACATACTGGATATCATATCCGTGAAAGTTTTCAGTCAATTTGTACTACCGAATTTGGCGGTGAATGCTCTTCTGTGTCTCCTCAAATCACCTGTGGCAAAAATCGGGGTCAAAAAAGCAGGGCATCCCGAATGTCAGATGTATGCTCTGTTGGATTATCATCTTCGGTCCAGAGTGCTTCGGAGCTGCGACAACCGAACATGGTGTCCCATTCTCTTTCGGCCAGATGTTCAGCCGTCTCCCTGATTTACGACTATATACTACATATATACATATATCCTTGAAAGTTTTCAGCCAATTTGTACCACCGTATTTGGCGGTTAAGTCTGTTGTTCCTAAATCACCTCAAGAACTTGGCTAAAGGACCTTAAGCTTCGCCAAATCTAGATACCCTAATAGATTAGGGTATAAAAAACAAAAAATGTACAAATAGAGTTGAACAGGAAAAGTAAAGAAATGTGAAATGTCTGCTGCTGTCTATCTATATGTCTCCTTATCTGGCCGTCTCTACGTCCATCCATCTGTCTGTGACGGGAGCTGGCTTAACTTTTGGCATCAAACTGCTATGGGAACAACTACAATGAAAACTTTTATGTTCACAAGTCTATACATATGTATATGCGTGTGTGCGTATGTATTTTGGTTCAAAAGAATGCATAAAATTCTGATGGCGGACTAAACGAATGGCACTGATCTACCATGTCAAAGCAGCGTATCTTGGTAATTGTCTATTTACATAGACGTAGTATATATGCACATATTATAGATGGTATAATATGATATAATAATGCATTTTCGCTGGCAAGTAATTTTCAAGTTTAGTTTGCAATATAGAACGAGTTTCTTTGCAGGCTAGTGTATGTACCGTGAATTTGTAGAGTGATGTGCCAGAAATCGCTTTCAAACGAATTTCAAACAACCAGCAATTAATTTGCCGGTATGAAAGCTTGCTTTTCAACCAAATTTTTAGGCCATAAGTTCATGTTTCACAAATGCTTCTGAAAGCGCTTGAGTCAGGAGCCGCCACAATCAGGAGTAGCTAGTTTCACAGGATTCTTTTGCGGGTTAGGGCTGTATTTATTGGCCGCATATTAAAGAATCGATAGTGAATGAGTTTTTCGGAATCTAAAAGGATTTTTTAATTGTGATATATTTGCATATATGTTGCACCATAGATACGTTTTAGAAAAAGCCGTGCTAAAAAAAAGACGTGAAGCAATTCCTTAAGCTGGTATAAAAATAAAATTTAAAAGTAGGATACACTAACTTTATTTCTATAAAGATATGCTAATTTAAAAAAAAATACATTTCTTTAAAATTTCAATCAAAACATAAATCAAAGCCATGCCAAATCGAACGAAATTGTGTAAACATTCTTTTTCTAGACCATGTTATTTCAAATCCGTGTACAAACCAATATAAATATATGATTTCCTTTATCTCCTATTGGGGCATAGGGCGTCGTGTACAAACAAAGTCGGTAGTAGTTGATCTTAAACATATTTTGGAAAAAAAAAGTTTTCTAAAAATAACTCAGCAAATCTATACAAAAAAAAGTTCCCTTATCATTTAGTCGATTTATTCTTGTCATAATTGGAACAAATTATAAATAGATTTTGCACTTCGCTGCATTTTTTTGTCACCTAACTGCCCCATCCAATGCTCACCTTGAGGTAAATGGACCACATTTCCAAAACAAAGGCAAAGGTTAAGAGATAAGAGCAGTCAAATCGTATTTGTAATTTCTAAGAAGACGAAGTAGAATGCTGGCTTTACAAAGTCTACCTCACAGTGAATTAATGAGAGGTCTCCAGCATTGCGTTAGGTTACCAATTTTGATATGTTGAAACTGGAGTTCTTGCAAATCTCCATGCATGGCAATCTGTACTTTCATTCAGAAAGTTAAGTTTTATTTGTAATTTTGATAGCAGGATATTTAAGAGTATCCGATTCGATAGAGTTACGACTGTACGGTACTACCACGGGTCTATTATTTACTATAGTCAAATTACCATAACAGCAACGGAATTTTAAACATACAAAATTATTAGTATAATAAATTTTTCGACCGCGCTCCGGAAAACGAATTCGAACAATTTATTCGGATTCGTTTTAAAAACGAATGTTTGGTGGCCCTTACGTTTTCACCAATACGAATATGTCATAGAGTTTGAAAACTAATTTTTTATTATCGCGGAATTATGAACAAGCAGCTTGAATTTCATATTGAAATAATTTTTTTTATATTCTTTGATATTCTTAGATTCGATTTGTACCAACTTCAATATAGATTATTTACTGAACAATTACACTAGTTTATACGAAAATTGAACCAGCCTAAATAAGCGTTTTTTAGGGTAACTTTGGGTTTGAACAAACTCGATATACCCATGTACACTTGTTCATCAGCACCGTCTGTCCAGGTATTTCGCGTCTGTCCATCTGTCTCGTCTAGTCCGTTTGAACGCCTAGATCTGCATTGAGATGGTAAGACTAGAGTAACCAAACGTATTGCATTAGATCTCCATACTAATATATTCATAGGATTGACGAGTTTATTTAATTTTATTGATATCAGGGTCTACAATTATATAGCTCACATAGGGGTGTTTCAGACGACGCTCGAAAAAAAAAATCGTTTTACCCATGAATTTGTAAACTCGTGTTCTTTATGAAGATATCGTAACTAAATTTGGCATTCGAAACAAAGTTCGATTTTCAGAGTCATGCAAGCATTGTACCGAATTTGATAAGAAATCGGTTGACTATATCATATAGCTCCCATAGGGCCGATCTTCCAAAAAATCGGTGATTTATTTATAACATCGAATTTGTTGAACATGTTTCCGTTTCTGATTTGTGATAGTTATATTTCAGAAATTTAAACTTTTAAACTTGATATGTAAGTTTTGTATGAGTTCTTTAAGCATTAGTACACAAATTTTATCATATAACTCTAAGAAGACTATCGCAATGTAGCTCCTATAGGTACGTAATCGGTCAACAAATAAACTTTTTTTAGACAAAGATTCGTTGATGCTTCGTTATGTTTGAAAGACGAAATATTAAACTCAATGCGAGCATTCAGATCTTTTTTAAGGTATTAAAGTACTGTGTCAAAAATGATCGAAATCGGTTGACTACATTATATAGCTCCCATAGCTCCAATGGTTTGCTTACAAATTTTTCTGTTTTTGGTTCTTTATGAAGGAACCGGATTTTATTCCAAGCTAGAGGTACAGGCTATCCCAAAGTCATCCGCGCCCGACTTTACATACGCCATTTTCAATTACCGAAAATAAAAAGGGAAGCTATCGAAAAAAATTTGTTTTCCGCAGCATGCAACATAACGAATCCGATATGACAATTGGCCGTTTATTGGATTTTTCGTTTACCGGAGCATAACCGGCCCTGTTATAATTATGTTATCAGCAAACTTGTTAAAAATCGATAGATCACATTTGCAATTTTTGATGCTATTCAGACAGGTTGAATATGTTTCTGTATAAGAGATTTGTCTAAACAAGTCATTTGTATCGAAAAATTGGTACAATAGTATTGATAAATTTGATAATTATATTTCAAAAATTTTCAAGCTTTGAAATTGTTAGAATTAGTATAATAAAAAAAGTTTAATTAATTTAGGAACAATTATTTGTCAGACTCAATATTTCATATTAATCAAGAAACTATTACAAAATTAGACTCGGGAATGTTTTCCTTTTGCTAGATTTATAGTCGAGACTTTTATAAAAACATTAGACTGTTTTTTCAGGACCTGCTCATGTTACGTCTCCGAATTTGTAGTGTCTTTCCTTCATGAACATTCGATTATAAGCCCTAACAGTCTTGTTTATGTCATGTCAGCCAATATATCTCCTAATGTAAACACTGTCATTAAAGTTCTTTTATGTAATTCCCGCATTTAAATATAATTCCTTTTATATTTAATGGCAATTTTACCAAAGCATAACAAACAGAGGGTCGAAAAAAATGTAATACATAATAATAATAATGACAAAAATAAAATTGCACATAAATTAGTCTGAAGCCAGGCGCAAAATGAGGCGAATGTACGAAAAATGAAATCTGCTTAGACTTCAATTAATTACACATGCCGTTTGGGGTATAATGTCTGAGAAATACGGCTACAAGAGGAACAGTTCGAGAAAAGTGGGGCCAAGCAGTAACAGGACCAAAAGAGAACCACTCAGCCAAGCATAAGCGCACTTGTGTTTGTATCGCCGCCAATGTCACAAACAACTCCTGCCCCAAAACGCCAACCCACTCACACACACTTGCGACATATCATTAACTATGCTTCAGCATACAACAGAAGTGGGAGTGAGAAAAAAGGAGGAGGAGGAGGCACAGTACCAAAAAAAAAAGAATAAGAAGGCAACTCAAAAGATGAGGTGAATACGCAAAGAAATAACCAAGCCAAGTGGCTGGCAAGGATTGTCTGTGTGTGTGTAGGATACGAAGTTTGTAAGGGGGCGTCAGCTGTGCTTTGACACAAACACAAAGACAGGCACACGCCCACACCGGGTACTACAATGTATGCCCAGCAGGGAAGTAGAAAGGGGGAGGCTTAGATTAACAAACGCCCACTTGTGTCCTTAATTTGTATTAGTCAATTTTTATTATTGATCAAAAAACTTTTTTATGTTTTATAAATATTTTTTAGGAATTTTTTAAATTCAATTACGTTTTAATTACGTTTATTTTGCAGTAAAAATATGCTTAATAGAATATGTTGTGCATTTAATTAAATTACTTATGTTCGATTTTATTAACAATTTTTTCAGATTCGTGGTTTGGTTCGCGGTTAGGCTATTCTTTTCATTTTAAGCAAATTAAAAAAATAATAATAATTTGCCTTAACATTTATTATAGAAAATCAATTTATTTTGCCTAGCTCGCACTAATTTTAATTAAATTTCAACTGTTTATAAATAAAAACATTTTTTTTTAATTACAAGGAAAACAATTTGTGTTTTATAAAAATCCTAAATAAAATATAATTATATAGTATTTAAGCTTATTTTTTAGGTTGGTCATTATATAAGCGACTTCTTTACACTCGTTTTAAAACTACATGAAAATTCGCTTTGGAGGAATTCGGAGTACCAAACATTCGGTTTCAAAACGAATCCGAATAAAATGTTCTAATCCAAATTATCGACCAAATAAATTGAATTTATATGATCCGTTTATATAGGACACTAATAAAACCATTTAATGGATTGTCTGGTATAAAAAAAATCCTACGCAATATACTAGTTAACGAAACAGCTAAAAGATTTAGATTACGCCGATGACGCCTGTTTCCTTTCTGTTCGACTTTATGATAATGAAGGTTAACTGGACGACCTGGTCGAAGAAGCTGGTAAGCACTGCGTCGAAGTAAATCTGGAAAACACAAAGCCTTCAAAAGTGAACGCCAACAGACACGACGACTTTTTAATCCGCAAATGGGAATGGTTTGGGCATACTTTTAAGCCACCACATGAAGTTTGTCGTTACGCTTTTGATTGGTACCTGCAGGGAAACCGAAGAAGAGGGAGACCCAGAACAACATGGCGCCGAACTCTTTCGGAAGAAGCCAAAGAATCAGGACGTTCCTCGAGCGAAGTCAAGCGGTTGGCACAAAATCGGATATGATTTAGATGTTTAACAGAGAAATAAAAGAACCAGAGTAAGAAATAGAACATTTCATAACCAAATTCAGAGCCTATATTCCAACCAGGGAGGAGGGAAATACAGGTGTACCAGACCCAGCGGGCTCGATAAAAGTATACACGGACGGTTCCAAGCTAGACGACCGTGTAGGCGGAGGCGTCTACATTGAGGATTTCAATGTTAGAGCTGCTTTTCGACTGCCGGACCACTGCAGTGTTTTTCAGGCAGAGGTCACTGCAATCCAGGGGGCTTTAATATCAATAAGAAATCTACAAGTGGGAAATAAGAACGCTACTCGTAGAGACAAGCGGCTATTAAGTCCCTAGCTTCAATGACTTCGTGTATGAATTCAATGAATAACTGCCGCTTGCCTCTAGGGGAGATGGATGAGCAGTTTTCAAATCACCATATGAGTCCCAGAAAGTTCCTACTTCGAGGGCAACTGTATTGCGGATGAACTGGCTAGACAAGGAACTGCCAGCATCCTCCTTCGAGACAAGGAGGGCCTGGGTATACCCATGGCCAGCTGTAAACTGAGAATACGAAATTTTTTCGCTCTCTGTGTAAATAAAACGTGGAATCGGACATCGAACACGTGTAGAATCTCACAGCAAACTTGCCCAACATACTGCAGCAAAAGAACCAAAAAACTTTGCTGTCTGAATAGAGCCCAGTGCTTATCTGTTATCCATGCTATCACGGGACACTGGCTGGTGGGTAACCACGCATCCAGGTTAAATGCTCCCCATATCATATGCTGCCGGTATCGCAACGGGCCTATCCTAACCTAAGAAACATCATTCAATTTATAATACTCAGAGCAACAACAACCAATTCTAACAATTCTTTCGATAATAAAAAATATATGGAATTTACTACAATGCTAATTCAAATTCCCCAGAGCAACAACAAGCTAACTACGCCACTGACCCGCCCACCCCCACTACACAAGTACATTCATAACTCAAATCGTTTGGTTGACTGTCTCACAGATTTGCAGAGATATGTTGCATAAAGTAAAGCAAGTAGTATATGGTCGACCAGTAGACCGTTATAACTCGAGACAATGCGGCAGCTTATGTACTTTGTGCCCGGTGTATTCCTTATACCATATACAAGTCATCAACGCTATCTGCAGCTGTCTTACCTTTTGGGTTACCCGGCTGCATTCCCTGCCAACTTCTCTCTGCTCTATATGCATAATTCGCTTTTAATTTTTGGTCTGGTAAAAATGCTGCGACAGCAGCTATGAAGCAAAAAAAAAGTAAGAGGTACAAACGGAAAAACGGAAAACCCAAGACACACAAAGGACAACAACAATAAAAAGGGAGAAAATCCCAAAAATACAGCAAAAATTTGTTAAGCACGCGCCGCCATGCTGCTGCTCTTCGGGATGCTGCTGCTTGATGCTCCAGTGAAGTGCGTGTGAAAAGCAAGAGAAACAGAAACTGAAACTGAAATAAAATAAAATGAATTCTATTCAAAGCGTAGTTGGCAAGAGAACGAACATAAGGCAATAACAAAAAGTAAAGCAAAAATTAAATAAGAAAAAATAAAAAAAAAATATGAAATGTCGCCTGTTTGTCCTTGTCTCTGGCCAAAAGAAAGAATTGTTAAGAATTGCATACGCAAGCAATTTTTTAATACGCGGTAGAATTGCAGGCGTGGGATGGCACGGGGCGGGGCGCAGGGAACGCGGGTCACATACAATGCGTAATGGCACTGGCAATAAGTATCCGACGTTGCTCTACAAAATGCCACAAAATGGCTTTTTCTCTAATGCTATGTTTGCACCGGGAAACATTACAATACTTTTATAGATGTGTTTTTATGTAATTCTAAAACTAATTTTCGAGCATAATTTCCCCTTTTTTTTCAATTTAGTACTCCTCTAGGGAGCTTAGGGCTTCAACAATTTCACCATAAAGAAACAATATTTCTTCATAACGCAACATGAATTGGGTTTTGCAACTAGGCAAAAAAGAATCTCTTTTTGCTCGTTAGCTCTTTCTGCAATGTAAACGAAATACATATCTGACTTTATCTCCACTTTTATATTCCTATAGCTTCAATAAACAATTTGCATTATTAAAAATACAATTTAAAAGGATAATTAACAAAAAATCAGCCTGAGGGCTTTGCAAATAAAATTGATATGCAGATGTAAACATTTTTTTAAAGCTTCGGTTTTTAAATATATCATGTTGTGGCTTAATTTAAATATGTTTTTTTTTCACATTTCATTTTATTGTGACTAAGGCTACTGAATAATTTTGATGAATTCTTTTTTTAAATCTTCAAATATATTTATTACTAGACTACTGTAGAGTTTAATTATGCGTTAAGAAGTAGTCGACCCTAGGTGGAGCATAGGGCAGGAAAATCTAATTTCATTTAGAATCGAATTTAAATCTAAGTTATCAAAAAATATCTTTAAAAAATTTGCCAATTTTTCATTAAAAAAATAAAATATTTGTTGAAAAAAAAAGAAAATTCGAATTTAAGAAATTTTATTTTTTAACGATTTAAAAAGATACGATATTTTTTTTAGTATGTAAGGTCCGAATGACGGGAAGAAAATAGAACATCATCCGCATATTCTAGATCTCCTAGTTTACGCTTAAATTTCCAATTAACTCCAAAACTATTTAATTCAGCTGCTTCAAATACCAAATCAAGAACGGTAATAAAGAGTAAGGGCGAAAGGACCCAGTATACGACGCTTTTATGATAATGATAATTTTGTCTGGAATCCCAATAGCTCGAAGTGCTACCCAAATTGCTTCCCTATCAAAGGTGTCAAACGCTTTCAGAAAATCTGTGAAAGCTATATAAGTATAACGTAGAGTGGAATTCCTCGCATTTCTCTACGCTAAAACGTTCAGTGTTTATTAGATCTATTTCCAGCCAGATTTCTACGTAGAACGTTGTTAAGTGGCTCGGAAATGCGGCTTAGTATGATCTGGTTGAGGATTTTCATGATGGTTGGTAGGAGGAAGATACCCCTCCAGTCAGAGCATATTTCTTGGTTTCCCTTCTTCGGAATCTTGATAATTATCGATTCCTTCCATGATTTAGGTACATTTTCCTCTGAAAACCTCTATCCAAACAGCTTCCAAGATCGGAGCTAACTTTTGTGCCATCATGTGAGCATTCGCTTGGAAGCATTCAACGGCGATTTTATCTGCTCATGGAGCTTAGCTTTTTTCAGGGTGTTAATTAGTGTTTATTTGCCTGTTTACATTATGTTTTCTTCGGATTGGGAGATTATCATTGGAGCAATTGTAGGAATTTAGTTTTGCTTCGAAGTATCTCTTCCAAACTTCCCACTTTTCTATCTGAGCAGTAACCTTGTTGCCACTTTCGTCTTCTATAGGGCAAGTCGTTGCAACGTGCATCCTACCTCCAATAGTTTTTGTCGGACTATGGAGATTTCTCATATCCACTTTTTCAGCCGCTATCCGCCCATTTTTCGCCAGATCGTCATAGTAAGCTTTCTTGTCTTTTTTGATTTGTTTCCTTATAAGCCTGTTCATTACAGTATATTCAATAGCCAACTTTTCACTGTGGATTATTTTCAGCTAATGGCCTAGATTTTACGTTATTCCTTTCTAGTATACGCTTCCAGCTCTCTTCCGTCAAAAATTAATATTCCCCAAAAAAGATTTTTGCAAGTGTTTGCACTAAGATGCATTTTCAATAACGAATAATAAAATTAATATTAATTTTACATAAAATTTATCAAGCAATTATCAATAAATCTTTGTCTAAAAAAATTTGTGAGCGTTACGAAAAATTGTATATGAATGCATAAATAGCGTCCAAGTCGTATCGAAAAATTTTCCACAGAGTGAACAGATCACGATAGTTGTTTTTTAAATTGTTAGCTTTGAAAAGCTATAAAAGTTATCCCATTTATTATAATTTATTTAATCAAGAATAACTCTTGAATGAAACCATTATTTCTACTATAGTATTAACTTTTATATAAAATTATTCATTTCCCTGACATTTTCTACCTGTGCCCAAAAATTTGCCACATCGTGACGCAGTGTAAACCTAGCATAGGAGGGGGCCAAAGTAACTTAAGTGAATCGAAAGTTAAATGCGTGGAGCATGCAGCTTGCTCTATATCTAGGTGTATGTATGTGTGTGTGAGTGTGAGTCTTGGTGTGTGTTTGTGTTTTTGTGTAGGTGCTATGTGCGCGTGTGTGTGTGCCGGGGTGCACTGGAGCGTAAGCAACCTGGCAACAATATCAATGCGTCTTTTGTGCTGCGTTTGCTACAAAAGCCAACGCAACCAAAAACTTCAACGCCAGCAATGAGTCCGACTGCGACGCCAACGCCAATCCACCCCGCTGACAATTGTTTGCTAGCGGAAGTTGATTTTCTGGCAAGCGGAAGTGTTGAAGCGTTCCTCAAAGTATGGCGGCGGGGCAGAGGCAGCAACGCTGCGCAGCATAACTCAAAACGCTTTGAATATCATATTTTTGTGTCCTTTTTTTTGTCTGCAGCTTCACGGTATTCGCATAAATTTTCATCTAACTGACAAAAGCATCAGGCTACTTTGTCTACGGCAAAGCTTGCTTCGGTGGAATATTCTGGTGCGTTGGTTGGTCTATGGGTTTAAACCAAAAACAACAACAACAAAAATGCCGAGCATATGAAAGTTTGGCCATTTGATTTCATTTCATTCTAATACAACAAGAAGACAAGAAGAAGAAAACGTTGAGGCAGAATAGATTTGACGAGCTAGAAAATCTTTTATTTGAAAGTCCCATTTGTGGTTTAAATATACGTATCTACGTTTTTCACTGCTGAACTTAAGCTGCAAGTCAATTTAAAACTTTTTAAACAATGCGACATTCTAACAAATAAAATAAAAAAAACAAATTAAATAAGTGCCAACAAGTGCGGATTTCCCAAAGTCGAGAGAACTTACTTGATTTAAATTTTTTTTTTTTTGTAATGTAACAATATGCACTTGGTGTGCTAAATGCCAAGGCAACTATAATATAAGTTTAACTTTTTGCAATTTGGGTTTGCAGAGCTATAGAACTTTTTTAACGATATTATTCTTGAGGTGCCACTTCTTAGATAAAAATTAAATTCATAGGTTTTAGAACATCTTTGAAGGCAAACAACTATTTTGGGCTTGGCAAAAAATAATGTTAATACTGTTGTAAGATAACATAAAAAAAAAAACAATAGCATACTTGTTGGAATATAAATTTCTTCTTATAATGAGAGTTTTTAAGGATATATCGTGAATTGGGAAGTATATGTATATTTTTCAATTACTTTTTTTTTCTTTGGGGTATTCACGCTTGCTTATGAGTTGAAGAGTTCAAAAGTTGGGTACTCTGCCGGTGTGAATTCTTCAACCCAGGCTCTATTCTAGTTTCTAGCTGATGAGTTGAGTTAAGCAGAAGGTGTTATTGGTGTTGTTGTTGTTATTTTAAATTCAGAACATTTCTGGATTTTTTTACTTTTTTTCTTACTTTTAAAATATTAAATTGGTTTAAGCAAGCGAGTCTTGTGCTTTTTGTTGACATAATGGTAATATTAGGTAAATATTACTTTTAAGTTCCCAATTCAATACAAATAAACTAACAAAAAGGGTGTTCACGACTTAGCCAGCTGAATTTTTGCGCAACTTTCCAACACCTTTAAGCAACAGCAAACCCTAAGCCCTTTTGTTTTCAGTTCGAGGATGTGGATAAAGCATTAAAAGGCAAAAAGTCGTACAATAAATAGCATAATGCTTTTTTATAAGTTTCGGGACAAAAACTGTGTTTTAAATTCCAATAAAAATTCCTTTAAAAACAATTAAGTAAATTTGTTTAGCCCTTTCATGAACACATATTGCGCAGCTAGATTGTTTGTAGGAGTAACCGGTACGATGCTATGTCTGAATTTGGTATTTCTGCAAAGTTAATCAGGCTGTGCAGAATGACGCGACAAACCACTTACAGCTCGGTACGAAATGGAATCGACCTCTGCAAACCATTCGATACTAAAAGGGATTTCTTCAAAGTTTTGCTGGAAAAAATCATACGTGCAGCATAAATCCATCGCTCGGGCACGATGGGGCAAAAGATTGTCAAGCTACTGGCGTATGGCGATATTATTGGTCGAAACAAGACCGCCGTATGTGCTGCATTTTCCAAGATCAATGAAGAAGCGAGGTGAGTGGGTCTTGCAGTGAACGAGGACAAAACAAAATATCTCTTGTCAAAACAGAAGCCCTCTCAGCGTCTTGGGCAACATGTAACTGTCGATAGATACGCCTTCGAAGTAGTAAAGGATTTTGTCTACCTAGGAGACAGTATAAACACCAAAAACAACGAGATCAAGCGTAGAATTACTCTTGCCAACTACTTAGGTGCTACTTTGGGCCAAGAAGGCTCTCTCGACTCTATTTTATATGGCGCAGAATAATGGACAATGACGAACAATAATAAGCGAGTATTAGGAATTTTTAAGACAATAATTGTACGTAAGATCTTTGGTACCTCTTCGGTTGATGGTGAGTACCGGTTACGATGGAATTAAGTTGCAGCGACAGCGTTGCCTAGGTTATGCAGCGAGAAAGGATAATGGTACTCCAGCGAAAAAAGCCTTCGAAATGGTGCTCACTGGTAGTAGGGGCGGAAGAGGGAGACCTCCTATGAGATAGAAAGATCAGGTATCTATTGAACTGGCTAGGCCCATTGATGATGATGATTGATAATGATGATGAGTTAGATTGTTCGTGACGATTATTTTTCAGAGTATAGTTTATAATTTTTAAATATTTGTCACTTCTACCAGTTTTAATAATATGTTTTAAACATACAACAAAATGCGTTACTATATAACAAACCTGTAGCAAACAAATTTTTTAAACTATTTTCATTTAAATCAAAACCAACTTTCGTATTTTAACCCTTCATAACAAATAATTGGTCAAATTTTAATTATTTTTATCTAAAGTTAGCTTATAAGCCAAAAGTTGCAAATTTACTTGTTTCCAAAAAAGTCAAACTCAAGCAAACAAATGTTTTAAAATGATACTCGAACGCTCAAAAGTCAATGTAAATAATAATGCAATATTAAAGTTAAGGAATCTAAGTTTATTTTTTGTTTTATTTTTATTTCACCAAAATATTCGTTGTGGTTCAAAAGATATGCGTATTAAAAGTGGAATGTTGTAGAAAAACAATAAGTGCATAAAAGGGTTAAGTTTTTTGCTTTAGAGTAAAGAAACAAAGGCTCAAAGCTATAGAAATATGAAGGGTCAAGATTAGAAAAAGAAGTTCCACCTCAAAAAATTCATATTTTTTGAATAATTTTAAGCTTGAGATAACGGGCCAGCGCTTTGACCTTAGTTACTTTTAGTTTCTAAACTAAATTCTAACTTTAAAAAAAAAAAACGTAAAAAAGTTTTTTTGGAACTTGGGATTGGGTCGTTAGAGTTTATTTGAATTATGGCGATAAGACGGATATTGGATATTGGAAGATCTTTACTATCGATGCTCAAGTCATCACTGATAAACAACTTATACACTGGCTGCATATATTTATAGGGTATACAAACCACTTTTATTACCTATTCATTGTTTATCAAAAATCGAATCTCTTCTGCAGAAGTATAGGAATTTTTGCGTCCACTTACTGATTTGCGAAACCTTTTTTTTTTGTCATTTCGAGTGAGTTATCTCCAAAGCATGCAGTTCTAAATCAATTCAATGCTTCAGGAGCTTGAAACTGAGACCTAACTTTAACTCAAACAAACCCGTAGTCGAAGGTATCCATATCACATGTTTTAACTTTTTATGGGACAAATGAGAACGTCTGATCATCGCTTTTTTCCCCCTTTATTTTTTCGCAAATGCTGCTTAATTTCAGAAACAAAACAAAAAACCGTCAACAAAGCACACCAACCATTCTGCTGACTTAGAATGTTTAAATTTAGTATTTATAAGAATTGTTTTATTTATAAATGCGCATAAGATCCCTTTCGTAGGCTTTTTTTTTTGCTGGTTTCCTGTATCTCTTTGCACTTTTTAAGCTTCTCCTTAGAGATTGCCGCAACGCTGCTCTAATTCAGTTCTTATGACATTGCAACAATTCGGGTTCTTCTTTCAATTCATTTCAAGCTTGCATGCAATACATTGTTGTTAGTCGTTTTAGCTGCGGGAATTGGCCCAAAATGGGCAGGGTATGCCAATTAAGTCTAATACCTGCCTACAAGTCTGCTTACCTTTAATTGCGGCCGCAGGCCAAGATCATCAGTCGCGTTCCAACGATCGAGTTCAAATAAGCATCGCGTCGGGTTCGTTGCAGCGCTGCAGCAGAACGTCTACACAGCGTTGGGAAATGATGCTGCTTTTGCGTTCCTTGAACGTTGTTTACATGCCGCGCATTTTGTGGCACCTTGACTTTTGGCGTTGTTCCTTATTGCAGCCGTAATTAAAACGTAAAAAAAATTACGCGCACTCTCACATATGCAAGATACACTCACGCACAGATACAGATAGAGCTATATAAACACTGACACAGGAAATCTATTTTAATTACAGCGACGGCCTTTAGATTGACAACGATTTGCGTTTCGCTTTTGTTTGCGATTTGAAATGAAAATGCGGGAAAAGCGGGAAAACACGCCGCGTCAGTGAGGAGCTGCGTACAACAACACCCACTGAACTCAGAGACGTCGCGCGCTTGGGTCGTAGTCGACGTAGACTACTTACTTATAGAGGGGGTCGAACGCGTTGGGGGAGCCAGAATGCACACGGACAGCGACCGCGTGTCGTTTGTTATTTATAGCTGCTATTGATGATGCTGCGCATTCTCTTCTATCAGCGGCAACAAAAACAAACACGGAGACCAATTTTTTTTTTGTTTTTATTTGTTATTTTTATAATTATAATTTATAAATGTGTTTGTGTATTATGCTTTGTCGTCGTTGTCTTCAAAAAATAACGCAAAAACAACGTAGTGCTGATAAGCGCCAAAGCAGCAGCAGCGCACAATGATCGAACGAGTGCGAAGATCGCAGCAGCATTGACCAATTGTCAGACACAGACGCAAGTAATCGATTTATTGACAAAAACGTAACACTTAATTAGAAAGCCCGTTACTCAACACAGTTGCACATTAAAATGGCGTTTGATATGCTTCCGTTGTACTATTTAACACTTATTTTAACGCGGCGCATGAGCAACTGCATGCATTTATTTTATTTCTTTTATTTGCGTTATTTAATGCCGCGCGCGTCCGTTTCGTTTGGCAGCTCGAACTCGAATGACAGCAGAGGCTGCAGCAGCGCACGAAGATGCCACTACGACAACAACAACGAGCGCCTACAGCATCAGCCGAGCGTCGAGCCGAAGCCGAAGCCAACTTCGTGCGCTAGTTTTCGTTTCCGTTTCGTTAATGAGCGCTGCGCTGCTGCTGCTGACTTTTGTTTTTGTTATCCTTGCAATCTTACAGGTTGTTGCGGCGACAAAAGCAACAACAGCAAGTCCTTGCATACGGCGCGACGCTCAACTGCAGGTTGTGCACTGCGCAGCTGCGTTCATAGAGCGCGTGAGACATTATGAGCGCGTGACGTCACAATTTCAGCTGCATAAAGCAATATCGCATGCAGCGTGTGTTTTATGTTACGTGCGATATTTAGCTTTCCCTAGCGGAAAATAATTAATGATTTTAGAATTTGAGTTCAAGCTGTTTAAGCTGTATGTCGGCATAATCTTATGTTTGTAGCTGACGATTTTCTTAGCGCTTTGATTCGAAAACGGAGCTTTTAAAAATAATTTAAATACGAGAAAATATGTTTTTTTCTACTTGAGATTATTAAAACTCGAACGTTAAATGTTGATAATTGTTTCAAGTAACAGTGAAATGTTTTGTAATCATCTGAATTAAATAAAACTACAAAAATTTAATTCACAATTTTTTGTCACTTTTTTCATTAAAAACTATAGAAGATCCAACTCAATTTTCTTTTATGATGTATTATTTTATTTATTTTTGTGTTTTTTGAAGATGTTGCGCTGACGAAAAATGTGCTGACCACCGCTTTTTTGACTAATAGGAATATTTTTTTAATCGACAAATTAAATCTTAATAGTAAATAAATAAAGTAAGTAAATAAAGGCTATAATATATATATTATGCATTATCTAATTTTATTTCTGCGACATACTTTTAATAGACCTAGAAAATACTGACAAAAAGTTGTATGTTTATTTTATTAATTTTTTAGTGGGTTTAAAGTACTAAATATAGCGACAAGAAAAAAATAAAATAAATTCTTAAAGTATTTATTTAAAAAAGTAACATTGGTTAACAAAATTTTCATATTTGTCGTCGAGAAGACTATATAAAAAAAAATTTATAGTCGAAACTTCTTTTCTACTAATTTTTTTGTTTATTAGAGCAACTAGTTATATCCATGAAAAGGCTGAAAAAATTGGATATAACTAATTTTTATAACCTTACCGTATGGTACAAAGGGTATATTAAGTTTGTGCAAGCCGAAAATGTATGTAACATATAGAAGGAGTCGTCGGAGACACCCGAAAGTTACCTAAAATATGATCAGGGTGAATACAGAAGTCGATATACCCATGGCCGTCTGTCCGTTTGAACGCCTAGATCTTAAAGATAGTAAGAGCTAGAGTAACCAAACTTTCACATTAGATCCCATATTATTCCATAGGAGACAAGTTTATTTAATTTTTTTGATATCGGGGTTAAATTATATAGCTCCCATAAGGGTATTTCAGACGATCTCGAAAAAAAATAAATGTTTTTAATTAATAATTCGTTTGTTTATGACAATATCGTTTGGTATTCGACAGTTTTTTATAGTTCCTAAACACTGTACGAAATTTTATCAAAATCGGCTAACTATATCATATAGCTCCCATAGGACCGATCGGCCGAAATAACTTTTTATACCCTGTACCGTATGGTACCAAGGGTATATTAAGTTTGTGCAAGCCGAAAATGTATGTAACATATAGAAGGAGACGTCGGAGACACCCCACAGTTACCTAAAATATGATTAGGGCGACTAGAGAAGTCGATATACCCATGTCGGTCTGTCCGTTTGAACGCCTAGATCTCAAAGATAGTAAGAGCTAGAGTAACCAAACTTTCACATTAGATCCCATATTATTCCATAGGAGCCAATTTTTTTTTTTTATTGATATTGGGGTTAAGTTACATAGCTCACATAGGGGTTTTTCAGACGACCTCGAAAAAAAATAAATGTTTTAAATGAATAATTCGTTTGTTTATGAGGTATCGTAACCAAATTTGCATTCGAAAGTTTTTTATAGTTTCCAAGCACTGTACCAAATTTGATAAAAATCGGTTGACTATATCATATAGCTCCCATAGAGCCGAATGGCCAAAAAATCGATTTTTGAACAAAATTTGTTGTGTTTCGTTTGTTCGTAACGATATTGGAATTAAATTTGGCACTTGTAAGTTTTTTATAGATCTTAAGCATTACACCAAATTTTATTAAAATCGGTTGACTATATCATATAACTCCCATAGGAGGAATCGGTCAAAAAAAAAAGATTTTAATACAAAATTCGTTGGGTTTCGTTTGAGGGTGAAGATCTTTGCTTTTGTATTAAAGCACTGTGTTAAATTTAATCGAAATCGGTTGACTATATCATATAGCTCCCATAGGATCGATCGGTCAAAAAAAAATGTTTGCTTAAAAATGCTTTTGTTTTTGGTTTTTTATGAACCGGATTTTATTGCAAGCTAGTGGTACAGGGTATCCCAAAGTCGTCCACGCCCGACTTTACGTACGTCATTTTTCTGTTTTCTTTATTAGACCAACCAGTTACATATATGAAAATTTGGTTAAATCCATGAAATACCGAAAAAATTGGATGTAACTAATTTTCAAAACTGTGTAAATATTTCTAAAAATAATAATAACCATTAATTTACGATATACACAATAATATTACAAAAATATAAACTTAGATGCTGTTATGCTCTAGAAACTTCAAACCTGCAAATGCTGTTTAGAAAGAGCAAAAATTGTATCTAAAAGAAAGTTTATCTCAATATCTGGGCCTTCCTAAATGACTCATATAATTTACTTTACTGGGAATCTTGCATCAACCAATGATATACACAATAGTATTCTAAAAATAACAAACTCAAAACTATGCTCTAGAATTTACATAATTGCAAATGTTTTTTGAAAAAGCTAAACTTTTATCTAAAAGAAAGTTTATTTCAATATCTGGGTCATCCTAAATGATTCATATAATTTATATACAGCATATATATATGTACTTAAGAAATTTCGTGATTTTTTAGCGATTAATTTAATATTTAAATTCCAAATGGTTTTACCATATTGATAAATACATAAATTTTGTAATTTGAATTGTAATTGAAAATTTATAAATCTTTTAATTACCTATCTCTCTTCAAATTTATTGAAATTAGAAACTTGCTTAGTGTTTTTTTTTAACTTTCAGTATTAAAACTATTGCATCGATTAGCATTTTTTAGATACGAATTAAATTTGAAGTTTGTACTAAAATAATATTGTGACGTCATAGACGGAGCGTTTTAGCATATTTCAAAGGTTTTAGCGCAGCTAAAAAATATTCACATGCATTTTTTTATTTTGCGACTTTTAAAAATAACGCCATTAAAGCTAATACAATTTGATCATGCATTAGCACTTTCTTTGTATATCTAATTAAAACTCAACCCCTTCATTACATTTTAATTTTCAAGCTTGGCGCGTTAACTAGGCGCTGCCAACTTAGCTTATGGCCATTGCAAAACAGTGCTGCCTAACGTCTGCGATCTAATTAGAGCAACGCCGTTGTCAGATTTAAGCGGCCTGTAACTTACAACTATTTTTGGGTAACATTTCACAATTTTTAACCATTTTAACGAAAATGACCCAAAAATGCGAAACAACGAATTGTGGCAAAGTGGCAACATTGCAGTGTCCCACCTGTCTGAAATTAGGCATTAAAGGCTCCTTCTTTTGCTCCCAGCCCTGCTTTAAGGGTTTTTGGAAGGAACATAAACTTATACATGCTCTAGCCGGTAAGTCAAAAATAAAAATTTTCTCATGTCATTGAACCTTAAAAACACAAATGTGGAATTTTATTGAAAATATTTTTGGTTTTGTAGCCGGCACAGCTGATGAAGTCACCAAAGATGATGGTGTCTACAATCCCTGGCCACGCTTTAAATTTACAGGCAAGCTGCGTCCCTATCCACAAACACCAAAACGTCCAGTACCTGAAGCCATTGAACGACCCGACTATGCCGATCATCCACGCGGTCGTTCGCTGTCCGAAGAAGCCTTGCGTGGCACTACCATTAAAGTGCTCGATGATGATGAAATTGAAGCCATGAAAGTGGCAGGCAGATTGGGACGCGAGTGCTTGGATGAAGGCGCAAAGGCGGTAGAAGTGGGTGTAACAACAGACGAACTGGATCGCTTGGTGCACGAGGCAGCCATAGAGCGGGATTGTTATCCATCGCCTTTGAATTATTACAACTTTCCCAAATCTTGCTGCACGTCAGTCAATGAGGTCATATGCCACGGCATACCGGACAAGCGTCCGCTAGAAGACGGAGATTTGTGCAATATTGATGTCACAGTTTATCATCATGGTTTCCATGGTGACTTGAATGAAACATTTTTTGTGGGCAATGTGGCCGAAAAGCACAAAAAACTGGTGCGTGTAACGCATGAGGCCTTAACCAAAGCCATTGAGCTGGTGCGACCTGGTGTTAAATATCGGGAAATAGGCAATGTTATACAAAAGTATGTGGCGCCACATGGTTTTAGCGTGGTCAAAAGCTATTGCGGTCATGGCATACATCGCGTTTTTCACACTGCCCCCAATGTGCCTCATTATGCTAGTAAGTACTCTTAAAACGATTAAAGTATAAATTAACTATAAGGTGCTGCTTACAGAGAACTCTGCCGTGGGCGTAATGGCTGCCGGACACTGCTTTACCATAGAGCCCATGATTTCCGAGGGCGTGCAAAAGGCTGAATCTTGGCCAGATGATTGGACTGCTGTCACTGCCGATGGCTTGTACTCGGCACAATTTGAACAAACTTTGCTGGTCACCAACAATGGTTGTGAAATTTTAACCAAACGCCGTGAGAACAACGGCCAACCTTGGTTTATGGATAAATTGTAGTTAATACTTGCTGAAAAACTAAGTTAAAAGTTAGACACTCTTTGGAATACAATTTTATCCTTTCTATTTACTAAAATCTTGTGTTTTTTATACATTCTACGAGCGCTTATTTTTCAAGTGGAGCATAATTGAGCAGTTTCTCAATTAAATCCACATGACCGAGTAGCATGCGGCGGCAGCAGTAACGCTTTAGACCCAGTGCATCCAGCGCGTCACTATAAATGGCATAAACAAATAAAGAGACTGTGTTGTTGCTGCATAAGCTAACTTACCCTTCAGTATATTCAGCTTGCAACAAACCCAGATAGGATTCCCATTTGTTGCCAATAACTTTGCCGCAAGTAAAACAACGTATAGGTATAATCATCTTGATGGTTCCAGAAAAATGTGTTCGACAATAACAAGCGGAGCGACCGCGTTGGTGTGAGGTTTGTTGTTGTATTTCTGTAAAGTACGATGTAAAAATATTTGGTTTGCTAACAAAAGTGCACAAAATTTATTTTTAGATAACTTTGAATTATATGACTAACTGCAGTACTTACTTTTTACTCCTTTTCTAAATAAAACAAAACACGAAAGTTTCGGCGTGCTGCTAATATACCAGGGATAGTGAAGTGTAATCGATTTATCGCTATTTGCTGTTTTTGATAACTTACATGTGCTCACGACGCTATCGATATTTTTGACGATGAGTTAATCGCATGAGCTAGTTCAAAAACTCAGTTCGTTCAGCTAGCAATTAGAAGTTTGGCGCCAACAGACAATTTTATTGCAAATATCAAGAGTCAAAGTATTCTTTATAGATATAATGCTTAATTTTCACCAGATAATAAAAGCACAATCAGTGTTGTTACGTCGTAAACAAACTGCAAACATGTTAATTTTATGATTTTATTTTATATTTACTTATACAATGCCGATCAAAAAGTTTCGATTTAAAAGGCGCGCGCAAAATGAATCGGTATATTTCTTTTTTATTAGGTTGGTAGGACTGTTTTTGACATCTTGTCATAATTTGAGCTTGATTCAATCATCCACACACTTCTGGTAGGCCTGGGCAGGGATGGCTTTGAGTTCCTTCTTCGAATTTCGTTTGATGATCTCAATGGTGTCAAAACGCTTCCCTCTTAATGGCAATTTAAGTTTGGGGAACAGGAAAAAGTCACACAGTGCCATATCTGGTGAATATGGAGCCTGAGCGACCACATAAAAAAATATATATATACCGATTAATTTTGCGCGCGTCTTTTAAAAGACACCTTTCCCGAAACTTTTTGATCTTAAGGTATATTCTTAATTTTAAGTGAAATGAATATGTTGGTACTTATCAACAACGTCAAGCAGATGACGGCGACAACAGCTATGTCGTACACAAATTGCTTTAAAGGATTCACTTCAAGAGTAACAACATATTGAAAGCTGTACTGTTGTACTATAAACTTAACTTACCTTTCAGTATACTGCGCTTCCAGCAAGCCCAAAACGATTCCAATTTGTGCCCAACTTTGCCATAAATGATGCAGCTAAGGTCCATAACCATTTTGGTAGCTTTACGAAAATATCGCTCAATATTTCAGCACAAACTGAATTGCTTTACGTTTCCAGTTGGCTATTTAAATTGTTACAGGGATGGAAATGTAAAGCGATGTATCACGAATTTGAATTTTTACCAATTACCATACGATAGCAAAAACTATCGATATTTTTAGCAATACATTTTTGATAGTTTAAAAATCAAGTTGTACGTTCGGCGCCAGCAGAAAAATCTTTTTCGGGGCATGTGAAAACAAATTTAATAGTTGCTTAAATAAAAATATTCTTCTTCATTTAAATACATAAATAAATAATTTTTATTGAACTATCGACTGCTCACTATATGCATTTATAAATATCGTTTTATAAAATTACAATTTTAACAGCGCTAAGACTATGTTATAAAAAACTAATTCTTGGCTCCGCTATGATTGTCGCCGGAGACTTCAACAGATGTGGACACCTCAAAGGAATCTTTTTGATCGTTTTCATTTTGCTCCACGGTCTTGACATCCTCAACAGTGCCCTTTTTTACATCGTCCGAACGTTTTTGCAGTCTCTGCGGAAAAAAATGGGTTTGTTAATAAATCATTTTATATTTTATAAAAAAAATCCTAATTCTTTACCGATTCGCCTGTTAGCTCCTCATCTGGCACAAAGATACGCAGCGGTGAACTGTGTGCTCCACCCAACTCCTGCACCAATTGCTGCTGTTGCGGCTGCTGCAGCAGTTGTTGATGCTGCTGTTGCAGTTGCAAGAATTGCAATTGCTGCTGCTGCTGTTGTTGCTGATAATGCTCTTCCTGTGCCTGCGCCTGTAGCTGCTGCAGCTGCAATTGTTGCTGCTGTTCCACAGCCTGTGCTCTCAGTTCATCCAGCTGATATTGCTGCTGTTTCTGCAGCTCCAAGGCAGCTTGTTCGGTTTCCAGCTGTTGACGACGTCCCTCCTCCTCGGCATAAGCCTGCAGCAGCTGCGAGGAATCATGTGCATTGCCATAATAATTAGATACAACAAATCCTCCCTCGGGCGCCGTAGCTTGAGAAGCGGCTGCCACATTGGGCAAATGGAAAGGTGCAGTCTCATAAACCTGATCCTCGCCCAGCGCTGGAGCAGCTATAAGCGCAGCATACTGTGGCGCTGCATCTAATACAGGATGTATATTATGATGCGGATCCTTGGCAGCTTGCAGGATCTGCCCATTGCTAGCTACCTCTTGTGTTAAGTCGGCATTGACATAGCCCGCCTCCACGACGTGCTCCGCGCTGGGTTTAAAGAGCTGCTGTTTGTGCTGCGAGTACAGCTGATTCGATTGGGTGACCAAATATGTAGGATTATAAATGGGTATGTGTGCAGCCTGAACAGCAGCAACAAAAGGCTGCAGTTGCAGCTGTGGCGTGTACTGTATAGGATAGATCTGTGGCGCTGTCTGAGCCTCCGCCTGAGCGCCTACTATCTGCACAATAGGCTGAGCGGGTAAATGATTGCTCTGAACATCGGCTGGCAATGGCTTCGTATTGCTGGGCTGATTGAAGGACTCGGTAGATGGACGTATTTTGGAAGTTGGCAGCGAAGGATCAGGATCTGGCGCAAAAAGTTTCTGTGAACCCGAAATAGGATCACGTATAGTTTGATCATTGGTCTCATCCTCGTGTACGCTATAATAGTTGCCAGCTGTGGACTGTTGTTGTTGTTGTAGGGGCGGCAGATATGTCTGTGGCCTTTGGGGTGTTGGGGTGGGCGTGTGCTCTTGGATTGGGGGTAAGTAAGCGGTGGCTGTATCTGTAGCAGTGTCTTCGTGCAATTGATTGTCGTGCAAAGCCAAATTTGGGGCAGGTACCGTGTAAATGGGTGCAAAGTGATCGGAGATGTACTCGTTGTTCGTGTTCAACTGTTGAGCATAGGAATGTGTGTTTGTATTGTATGAGTATATATGTATGTATGTATACATGTGTGTGAGTGTAGCTTGCTAAAGAGCTGTTTACATCGTCTGAGAAAAAACTTCCCAAAATCCAAAGTATTTTGGATCTCATTTAAATACTCAGATCGTGTTTACAGCTTAAAATTCCACTTACCGGCAGATTTTGGAGTTCACTATAAGCCACAGCCGTCGGCTTCTCATACTTGAAGGGCTTATCATAACCGAAAGTAGGTTTAGGCTTTGGCTTGGAACTGTTCAGCTTAATCTTCTGGGGCTTTCGTAGTCCAATGTTGTTGCCCTTGAGATAAACTGGCCCACTGAGTTTTAGAGGACGCGGTCCACGCAGGTGTTGATGTCCATGCAACATATGCGTGTGTGCGTGCAGATGTGCATGTGTGTGTGGATGTGGCAACACATGGGTGTGAGCAGCATGTGTGTGTGCGCCCACAGGATGCGGATGCTGATGCTATGAGAGAAAAGAGGAAAATATATGAAACTGAGGGATAGAGTTAGACAGTACCAAATGGAAGAAGCCAACTACCTGGACTGGAAAAAGCGGAAAAGAAGTAGGATTCTCAGGGATACTACTGACTGTTTAAGAGCTTAAAGCATTCCGAGCCAAATTAGATGGAGGCATACACTTAGAGCCTTGGAAGATTAGTTTTAAATGAATCGCTTAAACTGCTTTTTTCCAAGTCTTGGCTTTTGAACTTATTCACTAACTTTATTCAATAGCTGAGCTTCTCTTCCATATAAGAAATAGGTCCCATATATATTTCAAACGTGCGATCGTTCCGACAGTTTAAGACCTTACTGGCATAGGCCGATATATGGAAGAGCTCAAGAGGAGTACGGAGGACTTTGATGACAATAAATTACATATGCCATGGTTGCAAAAGAACACTCCTAACCGAGGATTCTTATTTTTCGAATAGCGGAGTACAAGTACTCCTCAACTACAATCCAAATAGTAGGCAAAGTCTGGGCGGATACTCCGACTCTGTTGACTTGGGTAGAGTTCAAGAGTTGGCCATCGACGGTCATGGCAATGCTCCTACATAAGGCTTGACAATTTTTGGGAAACGGGGATCCGGGAGTAGTCGATTTTCTTACATATCTTACCTGATGCTGCAGTTGATGTTGATGGGCGTGAGAACCTGGTCGACCCTTCAGCACCAGGGGCACCGGCTGATCGCTGCGTATTTGCACGACCAAAGTGCGTTGCTTGTTGGGTCCAGCGTTGAGCCCGGCACCGCGACTTTGGGATATATGTTTGGAATTTTGGGGAGGCCAACTATTAAAGACCAGAGGACGCGAGGGTGGCTCGCAACTGACAAGGGTCAGTAGCAGCGCAACTGTGTGAAGAACAATGAAAGGCTGCAAAGAGAGAGGGAGAGATAGAGATCTCATTAGAGAGCGGTCACGGTACATCGAAAATGTCAAAAATTTTAAACGTAAACTCATTAAAAATATTTAATTATTTAATTTATAAACATGCTATACCGAAAACTTTCTAAGCTCTGCCAGCGATAAGAGGTATTACCCATGGACAGACAGCTGGAGAGCTGGACAATGCGCTGAGCGTGTAATCGTTGCCACAGGCATGCCACAAAGCTGAAGCAAAGTAAATGGCCTTAATTTAAAAAATTGGCGGTTTCTAAAATTTTATCACGTCGCCGTTCGCTATTTAACAAATGGACGACGCTTCCAAAAGCCGCTTAAGCGCCATTCAAAACAAATAAGCTACCAAGCAAAATGTTTACACTAACTTGCTCTACACATAAGTAGGTATATACTTATGTATGTGCACTGTGTACATTATGTACATTTGTATATGCCATAATAATAATAAGCATATATTATTTGTGTGCCTACTCAGCCATTTCACTGCCCCGTTGCGTCTAATTAAACGTGCAGCCAGCGGACAAGTGAAGGTGGTGGCAGCCACCTAACCCAAGAGTCGTAGAATGAAAGTGAAATTGCCGAAAGGTGGCGCTGTTGGGTGACGAAGTTTGTATGCTCTGCAGAGGGCAATAAATAAAAAAAAGGGACAGAGCGTAAAGTTGAAAGAGTAGGAAATGTTTGTAATATGTGATCGATAGATCCACAAAAACAAAAGTCACAACTTAAATATATGCTATAATCTCTCAATTTGATACCTTCACCTCAATTAAGTGCTCCAAAGTTCTTCTTTCGGTAAATAATTTAAGATTTATAATAGCAAAAACAAAATTTTGAGTCTGGACCAGATAGTACTAAAATATATAGTTCCAAAGTTCTTCTTTCGGTAAATAATTTAAGATTTATAATAGCAAAAACAAAATTTTGAGTCTGGACCAGATAGTACTAAAATATATAGAGGCAAAATTACCCAAAAACTTTTTTCCCGTTGAAAAATTATGCGCCGAGATGGGAACGCTTGGTGTAAAAGCATATTCAAACATTGTTTTTCCGACCACATCTGGCGCGTAACCTTTTGGAAGGTTATACTCAAGAGAGAAACTTCGCCTCTATATATTTTAGTGCTCTCTGGTCTGGACCTTTTTTTTTCAGTCTAATAAAAACGAAAATAATGAGTATTCTCTCCTCTTATGAAATTTAAAGAAATTTTTTGAACTCTTACAAAGCTGCGTTTTCCGATCTGTCAAAATAGTTAAAGTTTCTTAAGCTTCCACTTTAAATATAGTCAAATTCTTCGTAATGTAAATTATTATCAACTGTCTTCTTAAATAAACAATTTTAGAAAGCTGCAGCAGACTTCATCTATCATCTAAGCTTCCACTTTAAATGATCTAGTCAAGTTCTTCCTTACGGGGAATATTATCAACTATCTACCTTAAGAAAACACTTTTAGAATGATGCAGCTTTTATCTTTCAAGACTTCAACTTACTTTTTATCATCACCTTAGTAAGATTGTGATTAAACTGCCAAAAAAAAAAAATTGTTTTTGAGTCTCTCGTTTCACGAACTCACTACCTTGCCTTCAAAAGAAACAAATCTTATCTATAGCATAACATTTTGTTTCATTTTTGCAATCTCACCAATTCCAACTTATATTTTTTTTAAATATTTTTTTGAAGGAATTGAATTTAAATCGGCCTGAAAGCCCATGTTGCCCTAAATTTTACAATTAACAATATTTTTCATTTATTTAAATAAATAAGAAATGTTAAAAATTATTTATAAATCGTGAAAACGAATACGCAAAAACTTGCGTGCGCCATCTATTGGCTGGGGCTTGATTGCGCCACCTAGCGGCCACACTAAGCCGAAAATTAAATGCCGGCCGTGACAAAAAAAATCGTTTTATATAATCATATTATGTCCGTAAGCTTGGGAGATATTTATTGAGACTTCGATTCAAATATGATTTAGCAAGAGCCGTTGCTCCCGTTGCTCCAAACCAAACTATTTTGAAAAGACAAAATACTAATCATGATTTTTATTTTGATGATATTTTAAGAAAAACAAATACTGATTTTTTTTTTGGATATATTGCCACTTTACTGATTTTTTTGTGGAATGCTTCTAATTTCATTATTATAAAGGAGTTCTTAAAAAATTTTGAAGTATTTTTAAATTTTTAGAAAAAGCCTCTAAATACGAAAATTAAAACCTAATAATAAAATTAAAATCGTATATAAAAAAAAAGTTTTAACAATGGTAAATTTGTTTTCGAAAATTTTGAAAGAAAACGTATTAAAGGAATTTCCCAAAAAAAACTTTTTGAAAATTTTTAAAATATAAATAGAGCGATGAACATAAAAAATATGTATTTATTAATGTACACATAAGCGATTTTTATTATAAAAAAATTTAACCAAAACTACAAAATTATAAAGCTGGATAGATACTACAAGACTAACAAAAAATTAAAGAGATTTCAAATGTTTTATAATTTTCATATATAAATAAAAATAATTCTGCAAAATATTAAACGAAATTAGAACAATTACAAGAACGCACTAAAAACATATACTTAGAAGGCTTTACAAATTTTTAATTTCTTTTTGAAAATGTTTATTCATAATTTTTTAAAAAAATTTCTCTAGCAAGCTTGGCAATATGAAAGGCATAATATAAATTCTATGGGATTTTAATAATTTTCATTTACCCTTTGATATTCTTATTAAAAGTTTTTATAACATTTTTTATAAATTTTTCTAAAATTTTTATTGGTATACTTAGCTTGATCAGCTATCATTGTAATTGGAAACCATAATACCCATATTTTGCATGCGAATTCCATTGACTTAACATCAAACTCAGTCAATTTTAAGAAACACAAAATTTTTATTATGTTATTCTCTTTAATTTATTATTATAATGATTAGAGATCTTAATATTAAAATACATAAAGAGATGCAGGCTTAGCCTTTTCTGCTTAGACTAAGTATGTAAGAAATTATTTCAGGAAAAAAAATATACTTTTTTGTACTAGTAGATTTCGAGTGAAAACTTAAACAATTCATGACAATTTCCATTACTTCTGAGAAATATTTTTTTAGCGCATAAAACAATAAACTTGCTCTAAAAAAAACGACCTCTGTGAAAAAAACCTTAATGAACTTTGATGTACAAGTTGCATGCCAAATCCAGCATACCCTCCATTTTTTAAAGTGTAGAAAAAAGTGTGCCCGATTGATTGGTTCTGTAGCGAACATTCGCCTCTCTTGATGGACAGCTATAATAGAGACTGGAAGCCAACAATTTGGCGTAGCTGTAATAACAAATTTCACTTGGACTTGGAACATGTAACAGCAACAACAACAACAACAACAAAAACAACATCCCAGCCACAACTGAAACATGTAACGACAATGGCATTGACAATATGGTATCTAACCATTACTTAGTCTTCACGTCAATCAAAATACACTGAAAGAAAACGGGTGAAACCGAATTAAATGTTAACTAAGGTGCAGCAACAACAACGCCTGCTCACTGATCACTGATGGCTGATCATGAGGGAGTTAGCCATATGTCTATGGTAGTCTATGGTTATTGATTACGTGCACAGTTTGCTTAATCACGAACGTAATTGATATCAAATTGTTGCCATATTATTATTGGCTTTGCATATTCATAATAGACGCCAAAGCGGAATCTGGTCTGGTTGGAATTAGATGGTGAATGAACTTGGTTTGTGGCAGGCGTTTGAGTGTTGCAACTTGTTTTAGGAAAGTCGAAATTTGGCTGGAATTTATGTCATTTGTGGTTTCCGTAAAAATGAACGGAACGATCAGTGCAATGCACTGGAGCTGTGAATGGAAGTGGGTGGGGTACTGGAATTAAAGACCTGGAATGCTAGATATAAACAAAAGATATGCCGGTAATATTTTCAGGTGGAGTACTGGAACGCAACAAAATCTATGTTTTGAGTTCGTTTATTTTTTTTTTACTCTTTTTACAATGAAAAATTTAAGAGAATTAGAGGAGAGTGTGATTATTAGAAGTAAAACAAGGTTGTTTTTAAAAGATTGAAGATTTGTTGTCAGCTTCAGATTAGATGACATTCTTTTAAAATCATCTTTCTTCAATTTTCGGGAATCGATCTTTTTGACCGATTCTCATGAAAAATATAATTAATTGTTTAATTAGACTACCGTTGTGCTAGCAAGCCAAAACCGCAGATATCATATTTACAGGAAAGGAAATCTTATACAGAATTCACTTTTATTTATTTAATTTAAAATTACGAAAAACAAAATTCAAACGTGATAAAATAAACCAATAACACTGTCCAACAGTGATTTAGAACTTTTCAAGCGACCTAGTGTACGTTGTAGGTCTTGACGAGTAGATCACGATAGTGTTTTTCAAAATTGTCTAACACCCCCAAAATCGGAAGTTATCGCTTAAAAACCGTTTTTCGGGTACTGCGATCACTCCCACTATCACAACGTCGCCATTTTTCAACCGATTTTCGATTGCTTTACGGCTTTGGAAAGAAGAAGATTCAAGCTTTAAGATGATATACACTTGTTTATACTTTATACAAAGCAACTACGAGATTTTTTAAAAGTTATCTAAGATTTACACTTTTTTTTTTTTTTTTTTTCGATTTTCACACTTTGAAGTCATTTTTATATAACATTTTGTTTAAACACCTTTACTTTTTACATTTAATCTTAAAGAAATTTTAATTCCAAGTAAGAAAAGTTATGGTTTATTAAAATCGGTCGATAAATGTTTAAGTTACGACGCTTATTGTAAACAAGGAAATTAAAATTCCAGCTTTGTCAATTTAAAAAAAAAGATAAAAATAAAAAAAGCACTCAAAAGCAGTGCTGCCAATTTTTTCCAGAAAAAAAAGCTGCTTCTGGATGGAAGCCACGGCAAAAAAAGCTAAAAAATTTTTGAATAAAGCGTAAAAAAAAGCGGTTTTAATGTTGTTTTTTTTGCTTTGTTTTATGTGTAAGATTTTCAGCACGTCGTCTAATTCTTCGCGACTAGCATCGGTTTCACAATCGTGCGACATGTTTTTTTTTGCGTCTTTTTCAGCGAATTTCCACGCATAAAATGACATTAGCACTTTTTTTTGGAACAGTGGTAGATCACTTTTAAATTTAAAATTAAAAATGATAAAAAATTAACAAAAAAAATCTTAAAAATAAAAAAATATATTATTTTTTAATATAATATTTTATCTGTCATGGTAAAAAAATTCGTGTTAATATCTTTATGTGTTTAGAAGATATGGCTTATCCAAAAATAGTCTATAAATGAAAAACTCGATATTCACTTATCGATAACTCGACAAATAATCGGAATTTTGCAATAAAATTGGGCGTGTTTACCATTGGCTAACAGCTCTTCCAACTGTGTAAAAATCATCGAAATCGGAGGTCAGTTTTTTTTTTACTTTTTTTCGCGCAGTCGTTTTTCGTGTTTCCTCAGTATATATTTTATTACGTTGTCAATCTTTAAAAATGTTTTTCCGAATGTCGTCTTTTTAGACGTGGGGTGAACGTTTTCCAAAAATCTGCCTGACCGATCTTGTCATACTAAATATTTTTATCATCAGAAAACATGTCGCAGCAACAGATAGACACGAGCTTTTTTTGAATTTCTTATCCAAACATTTTTAACAGCCTTGAATAGCAGAAAAAAAGTAAAAAAAAAAATTGTTTTTTTTTCAAATTCTATTATTATTACTATTTTTTGAATTTTTGAAAAAGCTCGTGTCCATCCATAGCCAAGGGGATGCGAAAAATTAATTTTACAAGTTTTTTGGTTTCTGATAATCTGATCGGTCAAAATCGTTCACCCCGTGCGCCCTGGACACTTTTGACGAGGACGCAGTGAAGGACTTGTAGGGGTTACATACGTCATTTTTATGTAAAACCAAAAAAACTATTTAAAGTTCAATAATGAATGATAACAATACAAAAAACTGCTTCCCGAAATCAATTCTAGTTTTCTAGTAATCAATTTTTGAATATAGCGCTCGGAAATGAGGTATTACATAGTAAGACCCCCTTAAAATACACGCTCAACCTCCGTGTATACTTTTTTCACAGATTTATCCAAAATGGTATTTTTTGATAGAAAACTTTTTTTTTTGCAAGTGGCAACCGTGCTGCTACATGTTTTCATGAAATTGATGGCAGCATTAAAAAAAGCGAAAAAAAAAGCCAAATTCATTTTTAAAAAAGCCAGAATTCCCGCTTCCCGCAATTCACAAATTTTTCCCGCAATTGGGCTTCGAAAAAAGCCAGATTTGACGGGAAAAAAGCTAAATTGGCAGCAATGCTCAAAAGTGCCTTCTGGCGGCACTCAAAATTAAAAATAGATGTGAAAAATTTATTTCTCGACTCCAAAAACCCCCAAATATGTATACATTACGCTAGTGGAAAATTCATGTTTTTTGACCTTGTAAATGGAAGGTCTAAGTCGACTTTTGAATATTTTGAAAAAAAGCCATATTTTAAAAAAGTGATCGACTAGATATTCATTGGAGACCCATAGTACTTGGACAATTGCTTAAAACGACATAAAGAATCAAAATCGCTGAAAGCTCCAAACCGCTTTTCTGACTAATAAAAATTGATACGCCTTCATGTACATACATAAAAGATCGATAAGCAAAAATCGATTTTACTTGTCAGAAAAAAACACCGATTAAATCGATTTAAAATCGAATCGATGTCCAGCTCCAATACGGGGGTAGTTTGATCCATCAGTGAGTTCTTGTAATATCCCGCATAATTTTGACTGCTAATCGGCTCCCTCCTCTTGAGTACCAGCTACCAATAGACTTCTGTTAAAAGCTAGTTACTTAGTTGGCATTTTACGCCGATTTGAATTTTTTGAGCCAAAGTATAGTAAATACGGGTACTATGCATGGAAATGGTTAAAAACGGTTTTCTGACTTTCTTTCGCCAAGCCAGAAATAATCGATAAAACACACAAGAAGATACGCTTTTCTTTATGACTTACTTTTACAAATAGTCAAAATTGGGGAACCGTGGAGTTTTTTTTTCGGTTTTTAGTGTGGGTACGGTCCCATAGCAGTTTTGTTTATTGTTCCTAAAAAAGTATTTAAAGAGCTTAAGTTCAAGTTTTTGGTTTTGGACGTGGATTTGCCAAAAAAAATGACAACAAAATTGATAATTTTTTATTTTTATTTGGATTTTATGAAGCACTCATCGTAAAACTTTTTACCCCATTTATTGAGCCAGAAGTCTGTAGTTTATTTAAATTCCATAGCATATACAGTTCCTACCGATTTTGAAGATCATGGACTCGAAAATTTCGTAAAAGAATTCTTTTTAAGGTTAAAGCTTAACATAATTTTGAAGATTACTAAAAAACAAACCTAAAATTTTGTAATTTTTACTATACATCTATACATAATCATTTATCTCACATCAATACGCTGTTCGAGCCTATTGTCCTTCATAACGATACAATTTTGTTCACGAGATATTGCCGAATAGCTTAAACAAGCGCTCAAAAATATGTGTCGAAAAAAATTTTAAAACGAAGCTTGAGAAAAAAAATGTTGCCATTTTCGTGTTTTTCGAACCTAAAAAAAAAAACACTTCTATTTAAAGGCTTTCACGATGACCTTTAAATTTGTAACCTAGTTATCGCTTCACTTTTCAATTAATTCATATGATTTACTTTTAATTACTTTAGTAAATTACAACTTTAACAACAATACTTAGAATAAGAATATCAAAGAATATTTTAAAATGTATTTAATTTTAAAATTCGTACACTTCAAAGCCAATTTTGCCAATTCGTGTTGATTTCTATTGCAAGAAATCAAACGGATTTAAACCACACCAAAAATGGTTTGAGTGAAATTGGGAACATTAAATATGGCGTTTCAAAAGGAATCCGAATATTGCATTCGTTTTCATTGCGGATCACGACCGATAATCAACACTTTAACTTCTGCTTTCGTTATTAGCAATTTTTTTTTTAGTTTTTGTATCATTAATTAATTGATCAAAATGATTCCACACTGATGAAACTTGTTTTTCTTTATTTTTCATGTGGACATTCTAACTCCCTACGTCATTATAAAAATTTCGTTAACAATATTTTATTGATTGAGGAAGATATTTTTGCATCAAAAAGCCATTTTCGAAAGCTTAGTGTGCCACCTGCATTTGTTGTTTACAAAATTTTTAAATTTAAAAAGAAAGCTGTGTTTATGACAAATCTGTCTTTATATTTTTGCCATTATTTTTTATTAGCTCATTACTAAGCCATTAAATTGAAATGTCTCGCTTCTGTAAGCCACAAAATACAAATTTCTTGACTTTTTAACGAGTGACGACACATGCTTTAAGTCGAGACCATTACGCTGCAGAACGATTGGCATGATTTTGTGCGCAGAACACGTTGGAGCTATTTAAACGTATCTTTCATAAAATTTTGTTTTATTGTTCCAAATTGGTAGACTAATCGAATTAGTTAAATATTGAATAAATTTATGAAATGACATTAAATTGAAGAAGAAAATTTTCAAAATTAACGAAACCGTTTCGATAAGATAAAATGTAGCAGCATCAAATGCGGAATACGTCTGTAACTTATAAAAAAGTTATAACATTATAGTCAGAATGGTTCAGAAAAATATATTTGTTTAGGAGCATAAGCAAAGTTAATATTTTTTGGACTTAGCTGCATAAAATTCCAAGCAATTATTATTAAGTCATGTATTAAATTTACATAAACTGATACTTTATTTCGACTGATCTGTTGAATATCGAAACACACTAAGATACAAATTAAAAATTATGTTTAAAAACAAAAAATCCAAATCATATCATATTAAAATCCTATCATTGTATACTATTTGAAATCATATAATACTATAGTTAAAAGGTAATTACAATAAATATATAACTAGAATTCAATTAGAATCGTGAAATAAAATGAAATGTTTTAAAGTCCGAGATATTTCTTCTCCATTCCAATGAATCGGACAACAGCAACTCTAAATATGTATAGTATATTAATAATTTTTTATATTTTGTATGAGCAATTACTCAATAACATTATTTATTCTTCTGTATCAGAAGTTAAACTTTAGTAGGCGGTCTAATAATACTGTTCTACAATTTTAAAACAAAAGCTTGCACAAAGAAAAATTTCCACTGTGGTGTAAAACGGATTTTAAATTTTGAGCCCAATCATTGTTAAATTTAACTAAGTTCCTAACTATTTCGGTCAAAGTTGTTCTATTTTATTTTTATTTTCGAAGCATTTCACTTGAGTCGGTTATTGAATCTCCGCGTTGCAGCGTAGGGATAGTTGTAGTACATTCTTAGAAGTACCCGTAAACTATTATAGTACTATAATTAAGTAGGAATACGATAATTAGAACCTGAAGATTTCAAGTTTTGATAAAAGAATTCGCGGTAGCTGAAAATGTTATAAATTAAAACCGGGAAATATATTAAATTGAATTAAATTCCCGAGTATTTCTTCTCATTAATTTCAATTAATCTGAGTATAAGCTTAGGAGAGCAACTCTAAACATGTAGAGTTTAAAAAAATGATCCATAATTATAAGTAACAATAAAAACTTTTTTATATTTATTAGTTCCGATCTAGCCTTAACAGATTTCATGTCCTTGATCTTGCATGTAGATTTTAATTCTGAATTTTAATTTCTATTATTATTTCATTCACCTACACTTATAGTAACTAATAGTTCGCATTTAGTTCCTGTTATAGTTTAATTAATTTTATATAATTTACTGATGGATTATAAATAAAATTTTGATGATAATTATATATATTACCTGACTCACCCCTGGGAGGGGCATAGGGATCTCTTTTAATAATTGTTCGAACAGAACAGGGCCCCACAGCTTAAAACCGAATCCGAGCGGCGGTATCTTTAATTAATATACAGGGTGCGCCATTTGAATGTGGTTTGGCCAAAAAAATCATCTCATATGACTAGTGAAAACAAAAGACTTAGGCAACGAACTTGTTAACTAAAAACGCCCAAACAAAAGCTTTAAACTTGCAAAAAAGAAACACCTGAGCAGGTAATTAAATATCCTGCCAGCCGTTAAAACGTTCAAACTAACAAAACAGTTAAAACGGTAAAAATCGCTTCGAATTGCAACAAAAAGAAAAAAAAAGACAAAGCCAAGCCCAGCTTAGCCCGACCATAAACTTAAACGACCAGGCTAACCCAATTCAAGGCGTCGGATGCGTTGTTTGGCTATGTGCAACTTGAAATGCAACTTTTATTTGCAACAACAACAATAGAGCAACAACTGTTGCATGCCACACTGTGCTGCACATTGAGGCAAATTCAATGCCAGACCAAAAACTCAGTGAATGAGTTTTTGAGTGAGTGTAATTGGTGCAGATAAAGCGGCTTTAGCTATGATTGGCCTATTGTGTTTGTGGCAAGGCGAAAACGAGGCGCATCAAGTGCTCTCAATCTGCCACAACTCACATCGAGTAACTTATGGCAGACTTTTTGAAATAAATGAAAGTGCGCGCAATTCCAAAGCAATTACAATTTGACAAAATATTCCAGGTAAAAAATACAATCGACAACAACTCAATCAGCAAACAATTGAAGATGGTACAGTCATTATAAAAAGTCTGAAGTCTGCAACTGTGTGGTAACTGTAAACGCAATTCAAATTAAAACCGTAATTGAAAATTGAAGGTGAAGGTGAATGTCGGGAGTTACTTGAGAGTATATGTGGAGAGTGTCGTTGAACGTTGAACAAGTTGCAAAGAAATTGCCGCAAAATTTGCATTTGAATTAATTTCAGTTTCACAGCTTTTTTTTTCAGTTTTCAGTAACCGCTAATTATTTGCTGCCAATAAACTCAATTACTTACCTTCATTTTTTTGTTGTTTTTTTTGGTTTGATTGTAATTGGTTTTATGGTTATAGAAAGCTTTGGAATAGTCTAGTTGTAAGATTTGAGCAACTTTTGTGTGATCTTCTTCTGCTACTAAAGCAGCAGATACATAAAGATCAAAATAGCAATTAAGTATATAATCACGTCAATTAACTTCATGTCAGCGTACGCCGCGGCGCTTTCTTCCAACAGGCGGCTTACACTTAAAAAAACACTTTACTTTTGGCTAAATAAATCAAACTTCAACGGAGCAGACGTCTGCACTTGGCCAAGTCGCGTAGACAACTGAATTTGTTTGGGCCGCAACGTGCAGACAAAAACAAAAGCCCAGCTCATGATGGATATATTGCTGCTGCACTTGTAGCCAACTTGAAGTTGGCCAGTTGGTAGCAGCTACTGGAAGCACACGTACTTGAAGCAGCGACGCTCATTGGAAGAAGCCGCAAAGAAAGTGGTCGGGGCTTTTCTTTTGGCTGACGCTAGAAAACTTGTTTAACGGTCAGCCTGAGCACGCGACGAGCAAAGCATGAAATGCCAATAAATGCACTTTTTTTTTCACAATATCACAAGACAATGCTTAATACATAAGCTACTTATATACTATATCCATTACATATGTACCTACTCTTTATACAAAGCAACGAAAGTGTTTTGCTTTGCTTGGCTCTGTTCTGACTGCCAAGAAAACAAAAGACTTAGGCAACGAACTTGTCTTACTTACTGCGTGCTGCCGCTGCTGGCTGCGCGGTCGCCGTCGACGCGTCGTCGCTGTCGGCTAACCAAACAAAAGCAAAACGCGGTCTTTACCTTAAAAAGCAATATAAACCAGGCGCACATGAACATAAAATGGGTTCAACTCTGCTGCATTGCCACCTGTTGCATGCAACCAACAACAGCGAGACACTTCTGAGCTGCCGCTCTTGCTTCTTCTTCTTCTTGTTGTTACTGAGGCAATCCACCCATTTAACTCAGAGATTACAGCATAATTGACTTTAATCCAGGTTGGCGCTTGAGTTAAGTGAGAGCAAAGATTACAAGTCTGAAGGTAATAATCTCTCCACGATTCTCCACGAAAAGGTTCTTGTTTTAAAAAATTTTAGACCTGAAGGAGAAAAATATTTAAATTTTAAAGTTTTGTAAAATAAATTGTATTTATACCCTGTACAGCATGGTACAAAGGGTATATTAAGTTTGTGCAAGCCGAATATGTACGTAACATATAGAAGGACGTCGGGGAAATTCCAAAGTTACCTAAAATAGGGTGAATAGAGAAGTCGATATACCCATGTCCGTCTGAACGTCTGTCCGTTTGAACGCCTAGATTTCAGAGATGGTAAGAGCTAGAGTAACCAGACTTTCACATTAGATCCCGTATTATTCCATAGGAGAAAAGTTTATATTATTTTTTTAATATCGGGGATAAATTATATAGCTCCCATAGGGGTGTTTCAGACGACCTCGAAAAAAGTTTCGTAACCAAATTTGGCATTCAAACGTTTTTTATAGTTCCCAAGCATTGTACCAAATTTGAACAAATTCGATTGACTATATTACATAGCTCCAATAGGGCCGATCAGCCAAAATAACTTTATTTATCTAAAATTCGCTATATTTAATTTTTTAATAAAGATATCGTTATCAAAATTGGCATTCAGAAGCTTCTTGGAGTACCCAAGCACTGTACCAAATTTGAACAAATTTGGTTGACTATATCATATGACTCCCATAGGAAGGATCGGTCAAAAAAAAAAATGTTTGCATAGAAATCCTTCTGTTTTTGGTTTTTTATAAAGGAACAGGATTTTATTGCATGTTAGTGGTACAGGGTATTCTAAGGTCGTCCGCGCCCGACTTTACGTATGCCATTTTTTTTATATGCTTTATCGCATGTGCACGTGTTAGATTAGGCTGGATGGAGGAGGATCAAAAACTGTAGGACATCCCAAATCGCCTAAGTCTCTCATGTTGCAGAACCATTTTGAGGATTCGGCGAAAGCAGCCAGATCAGCTATGGGCACAAAGGCTAGACTACCCAGATTCTCAAAGAATAGTTTACCTTGAAACTGGGTTCGTCTTCCAAGAAGCGCAGGCCCGTGGCATAGCAGGCGTTGAACTTTTGTCTCTTCCCCATCTCCGCAGCTGTGGCAGAAATCGTGATTGGGAACGTGCAACCTCTCAGCCATATTGCCTATGGTGCAGTTTGCCGGTACAACGCCTACTACCATCCTAGTCCTATTTTTATGGAAGCGTAGGAGTTCAGATGTTCTTTGGATCATACCTCAGCCAGAGTGCTTGGGAGATGCGACAATCGGACATCATGTCCCATTCTCTTTCCACGAGAGAAGTCATCCGCCATAGCTCTAGCCAGATCCGCTATGGGCCCAAAGGCTAGACTACCCAGATCCTCAAAGAATGGTTTGCCCAGAAATTGGGTTTGTCTTCTAAGAAGTGCTGGGCCGTCGCATATCAGGTGTTGGATGCTTTCCGTCTCTTCCTCTATCTCCTCAGCTGATGCAGAAGAGTCTGACTATCGATAAGAGTTCCAATGTTCCTTGGACTTCCATCCAAGCCAATAACGCTTGCCAGACTTGCGTATATCTCTGCTTGAAATTGAAAACTTCGTCAAAAGCTCTTCAGACAAGATGCCTGCTCCTCTCCACTCACCCATCTTTGAACCATCACTATAGATCGTCAGCTCATTCCCTTTAAAGAGGGTTCTTTGCATCTTATCTTTTTGACATGTGCAAAGGTCTAAAAGTACTGAAGCCAGTAACTGAGAATCAAAATAAACTATATTTGAAAAAAAGTTGTTAAAATAAGCTAATCATAATAAGATCAAAACAAATATCGTAAAGAAAATAACAGATATGCAGAAGTCTTTCGTTGTACCTAAATATTTTTACTATAATAAGTTACTAACTTAAATATTTTAATTTTTATATGATACTAGGTGACCCGACAAACGTTGTTTTGTGATATATATTATTTCTAGATAATTTCACACAAAATTTCATGAGGAAAATTCTTATGAAATTTTTCCGTTTCGGAGAAGTATGGTAAAAATTGAAAAAAATGTTAGGGGTGGACAGCCCTTATAACTTACGAGTATAAAAAATAGATGTTGGCCGATTTTCAGACCTACCCAATAGGCACACAAAATTTCATGAGAATCGATCCAGCCGTTTCGTAGGAGTATGGTAAAAATTAACAAAATTTTAGGGGTGGACAACCCTTAAAACTTAGGAGCTATGAAAAATAGATGTTGCCCGATTTTCAGACCTACCCAAGGGGCACACAAAATTTTCATGAGAATCGGTCCAGCCGTTTCGGAGGAGTTTGGTAACTAACATTGTGAATTTAATATAATATATAAGATATATATATTAATATATATCGTAAAAAAGAAACATTTCTGTGAAATTTGTTTAGTTAAGTTTTTTATAATTTGGTATTCTTATTATGTTCTAAAACCAAAAATGCAGAATAAAAATTTTTTCCTGGAACAGGATTTCGGGTTATTTCGAAATAGACATTTTTTTATAAATTAAAACAAAAGTGTCTCTACCTAAAAACAAATAATAAAAATAAATCGATTATATTTGTAACTTATTTCTGTAGTATCCATTCTTATAAAATTTTTCGTAATTCTTTAGCTCATTTCTAAGAAAAATTCTATTTCGATCGCTAAATTTGCAAATATTACAAATATAAAAAAAATGCATACAAGTTTTTTTTCAAGGCATTAATTGTTAACGCTGTTTTTCGATCCCTTGCATTGCTTGGTCCGATTCCAATCGTATTGGAATCATTGAATACATAAATTTTCACGCTCTCAGTTTGATCAAAATTTGCCCACTATTTCACAATGCTACCATACAAAAGGTGAATCTTTGTTAAATTCTTAGCCTCATGATGAACGACTATATTAGTCTATATATATCTTAATTGAATGGATTTTTGCCTAGAAATGCTTGTAATTCTCAAATGATTTAAGCAGCATATGCCCTAAATAACAAATTTCTCAATTTTAATTCTTAATTTTTTATTATTTGCATTTTTTTTATTAATGTTGTTTGCTGATTGGCTTAGGTTTGTTTAAGTTCGATCTCATTATTGATTTTATATATCAGTTCGATAGTATTATTAAAATTATTTTTAATATTTCATTCTTTGTTATAACTCAAAACTCGTAAAGTAATATTAGAAAATTTGAATTGAAATGAAAGTAAATCGTGGTAAATCATAATATTATGTTGATTGTTTTAATTTTCTCTGACGGAATTCGACGAAATGTTCACGAATATCATTAGAAATAAAATTACTAATCAAATTAAATCAAATACGATATACCATTTAAGCTTAAAAGAATTTAATTTCCGATGTTCGTCTAACATTCGGCAGACCGATTACCAAATCTCAAGACAAGTAAATGAATGCTAATGCTTGGGCAGAGTGTGACGGCTTATAATAAACAAAAAAAAAAAAAAAATACCAGAGCATGGGAGAAGCTTGATAAATCTTCTCCTGGTATTTCCACAATTAAAATCTCCATAAGGATCTCGGCATGCCATTCGTGGGTGATATGATAAACTATGCGGCCCTCATTCCCTCTTCCTGACCAACAACAGAACTCAAATGACTTCATAGATTTGATCCCAGACTTCATCAACTTGGTCCCTTAGAAAGCTTTTAAAAAATAATACAAAAATCAATTTTTTCTGTAATGGAATAATTTTATTATTTTTTTTGTGTTTTTTTCTGAATATTTTCAGACTTTTATTAAAAGTGAAATTTCAAATTATGACAGACGCAAAACTGCCTAAAAATTAACCCACTTTTGGCCAGAAATTCCAATGACCAAATGTGTTTAGAAATTTGCAGTCACGCGTCGCATAAATGGCACCCTATTAAAGCCCCAAACCCAGGCCCAATGAAAGCGATAAAAGTTTCATAAGAGCGCTATGTTTATATGCTATGTACATAGCTTATAGGTGTTGTATAACATATAGCATATGTACTGCCCGAATATGAAATGTTTGTAATTTACTATATATAATATTATAGTTATTTTTATAATGTTAGTTTTAGAGTCGGCCATTGGGTAAATGAGTCTATCACAAAACATTGTGTCACTTCCCGTAAAGTGAAAATTGCATTTATGATCTTAAGTTGATGGCACTTATTTAATAAAGACCTTAACCTGATAATAATAATGTATACCGACACGAAAAGCAGTATATAAATGACTCAAAGAACTACGAGTAAATATGGACAAGGAATACGTAAATAGTAAAATCTATCTTTGTTTCTTGAGAATCGGTCTTTTTGAGTCATTCAACTTTGCGATTTATGTACATTGGGGCGGATTAATTTGTATGGGCCAGAAAATACGTTTTGGGTCTCTCAAACATTTTTTGGGCGATTTTAAGTATTTTTCTCAAAAAACTATGGGTCTAAAATAATTTAAATTTTTCTTCCAACCAAATGTGTATTTGAGGGTTTTTGGCGTCGAGGAATCCGTTTTCGACATCAATTAATAATTCCTTTGTTTATGAAGATATCGTAACCAAATTTGGTATTCGAAAGTTTTTAATAGTTCCCAACTACTGTACCAAATTTGATCAAAATCGCTTGACTATATCATATAGCTCCCATAGGACCGATCGGCCAAAATAGCTTTTTTAAAGAAAAATTCGCTATATTTCGTTTTTTAATAAAGATATCGTAACTAGATTTGGCGTTTGGAAATTTAGAGCACTTAAGCAATGTGCCAAATTTGAACAAAATCGGTTGACTATATCATATAGACCACGACTCCGATGGAGAGATCAAGTGGAGGAGAACCTATCCTCCCTTGGTATTTCTAATTGGAGAAGGCGCGCGCAAAGCAGAGGCGCCTGGCGAGAGCTGCTGAGGTCGGCCGTAACCCGAGAGCGGGTTGTAAGGGCCATACGATGACGATGATGATATCATATAGCTCCCATAGGTCCGATCTACCAAAAAATCGATTTTTTAACAAAATTTGTTGTGTTTCGTTTGTTTGTTAAGATATTGGGACCAAATTTTATAGTTCCTAAGTACTGTACTAAATTTAGTCCAAATCGGTTGACTATATCATATAGCTCCATAGGACGAATCGGTCCAAAAAAGTTTTTTATACAAAATTCGATGTGTTTCGTTTGTTTGTTAAGATATTTGAACTAAATTCGGCGTTCAGATCTTTTTTAAAGTATTTAAGCACTGTGTCAAATTTTATTTAAATCGGTCGACTATATCATATAGCTCCCATAGGAACGATCGGTCAAAAAAAAAAATTTTTGCTTAAAAATTCTTCTGTTTTTGGTTTTTTGTGAAGAAATCTTACTTTATTACAAGCTAGTGGTACAGGGTATCCTAAAGTCGTCCGCGCCCGAATTTACGTACGCCATTTTTTGTATATAGACTAGTGAGACTGGCGGACGTTGTCCTGCCCAAACTTTTTGTGTACTATTAAAGTGAATAAACATAGTAAGTTAGCTTATCTGGAAAAATATAATTATTATTATTAGTCGAATGTCGCGCTTTACGGGTCTGTCTTAACCGAATTTTTTCACGTTCATTGCGATCTTCACCATCCTGGCCAGTACAATTAGATTGATAATTAATTTGATTCGTTGCATTTCTTCCAAACAACCTCCGTATTGACAACCTCTAACACACGCAAAAATCAGATTTAAAATTCATCAACGCGTTCATGAGAACACCCGTAACACGTGAAGCATAAGTTTCTTTTATATATGACAAAAACAATTAACTAAAAAATATTTGTTAACCTGGAAATGTACACAATGCCACACTATACAAAAAATTGTCCAAAAATTAAAAAAAAAAGTTAGGGGTGGCAACCATTATCACTTAGGGGTATAAAAATAGATGTTGACCGATTCTCAGACCTACCCAATAGGCACACAAAATTTCATGAGAATCGGTCGAGCCGTTTCGGAGGAGTTTGGTAAAAATTTAAAAAAAAATGTTAGGGGTGGCAACCCTAATCACTTAGGGGTATGAAAAATAGATGTTGGCCGATTCTCAGACCTACCCAATAGGCACACAAAATTTCATGAGAGTTGGTCCAGCCGTTTCGGAGTAGTTTGGTAAAAATTTAAAAAAAAATGTTAGGGGTGGCAACCCTTATCACTTAGGGGTATGAAAAATAGATGTTGGGCGATTCTCAGACCTACCGAATAAACCAATAGGCACACAAAATTTCATGAGAATTGGTCCAGCCGTTTCGAAGGAATGTGGTAACTAACATTGTGACACGAGAATTTTATATATAAGACTTGTTACGTTAAAGTAATTGTGACGTCACAAAATACTTGTCACTTATTCGGCTTGTGACAAGTCAAAACAAAACTTCATTTCAAAGGATCGCTTTTAAAATAAAAGTTGTAATTATTAAATTTTTATATTTATATTTTATTTTGAAATATTATTTTAACAAGGTTTTTTAAACATTAACAACATAATATTATTATTATTCTTTTGTTTTATTATACATTTATCATTTGTTTTGCATGTCTTTTAATTTTGTTTTAGACAAATGTTTTAAAATACGCATTTAGCTGTTTAGTTTTTTTTTTATGTTTTAAAAATTTAGTTACGTTTTAATTTTTATCTTTTGATGCTTCAAACTAAACTCTTTACGCGTTTCATTTAGTTTAATGTATATAATTTGTTTTTTTTTTAATTAAAGGTAAATAATTTTGTTAGTTTATCGCCTTTCAAAATTTAAGTCTACGTTTGGGTTTTATGATTTTGGTTTTGTTTTTTTGTTTCGGTGTAAATATATTTTATATAAATAGCGAGTAAAAACTAAAAAAAATTTAGTTACAATAATGTTGTCTATAATGATTTTTTATACAATTTATAATGTTGAATTTTTTTAATATATATATATATAAATTTCTATATATACTTTAATGGTGTGTGTTAATTTTTGTGTAAATTATGTGAAAGTGCTGCGAAATTATAATAAAAATTTTTTTATTTATTTTTTTTAAATATATATTGTAATATATATTTACTTTTTAAGATTTTATATTAAAAAATGAACGTTTCTTTGTTGCTTAAACTTGTAAAATTATCATGTTTGTTTTTTTTTTAGCTGCAAACGTTGATTCTATACAAAAAATCTAACTACAGTAAAATGCTGCATAGCTTCACATTTACGAGTATGATATTTATATATGTATATATAATTTTTTTTTATTTTTTTTACTAAAAATTAAATGGTTTTTCTACAAAACGTTGCACTTAAATTTAATTACATGGCTTTAGTTTTATTTTTTATGCGTTATAGTAATAATTATATATATATATAATTTTTGTTTTTGTAGGACAAAGCTGTAATGTAGCCTTAAGTTGAAGGTGTAGGGGGTAGAGAGAGTTAGAGAGAGCACAGCTTGCACAGAAGAACTCAAAACTGACAAAAGCTGCTGATATCATGATATGTTATCATGATAAGTTAACATCATATAAACGCTAAGCAGACGCAGCTTTGTCAATTTAAGCTTTTAAACTTTTCTTCTTAGCGCAGCTGCTGTTATGTTTTGAGTATATGCATGATTTTTTTTATATATTTTTTTATATATATATAATTAAGTTTTTATTATTTTTATTAGCGTAAACATGATTTTATCAAGTTTCACAACATCGAGAGTTCATTTTTTGTTGTTGCTTGTGGGTTTTCGCTGTCGGTGTGTGTGTGTGAGTGTGTGTGTTTAAGTGTCTATGTGTGTGTGTACGATATTTTTTTCATATAAATTTTATAACTATTTATGCATTTAAAAATTATGTTTAACTTTTGGGATTCGCTACGCTGCTCGTTTTTTTTTTTTAAATTTATTATTTAATTTATATATTATCTTTAGGATTGCAAATGCGTTTTGTGTATTTTTTTTTTAACTATTTATTTTAACTATTTTATTTATTATTTTATATGTAGCACTAACAATAAATGAACTGGTTGTCACTTTTACTCTCTTGCACTCTCTTTTGTGTACTAAACTAAGTTTTAGGCTATGCTCTTTTTTTTCTCTTTACATTTACACTGGACATGTTTAAACATGTTGCACACACACATTACACACAACTACATACATACTTTTACATAACTTTTGAAGGCGCATAATATTCACAATTTAATTTTAATTTATATGTTAGCGTAAATTTTTTTAATTTTTGCTTATTTTTTTTTGTTTTTGCTAACCCTACAACTTAAAAAAAAAAATAAAACAAAATGCTTGTTAATTTTTTTTTATTTTAATTTTTTAATTAAGTAATTCTTGTTGCATTTAGGCTTAGTTGCTGTTTTTTTTTTTACTTTTTGTTTTGTTCAATATTAAATTTAAAAGCTCGAATTCGTTTTATTTTAAATTTTATTATGTACTAAACTTGTTTTGCTTGAAAAAATGTTTTTTTTTTTTAATAATTAAATAATTAATTTTTTGTTGCTGTGCCTTTTGTTGTTACGTTTCGGTTTTTTTATTATTTGAATTATTTTACGGCCTATTAAAAATGTTTAGTAACTAAAAACTAAACCCTTGGTGTTGACGATTTTTTTTTATTTTTTATTTTTGTCTGCATATTTGTTTGAATTCATTTTAGGTGATTTCTATACGCTTTGGCAGTGTTTTTCATTTGAACATATATATACCGAAAAATTCGTAAGCGATAACAGAAATTTGGTGTTTGGAGTTTTGAAACAGCCTAATCGATAAGTTTGCATCTGTGTTTTTGTTGTTGTTGTTTTTGTCAAGTTTTTAGCGTTATTTTTAGGAGTTATTTACAGACTATATACAAAAAGAGCGCGTTCCCATTTCACGTTTTGCGCGCAAGCAGTTGAAAATTTAAGTTAGAATTTTGGAAAGTTTTGGAAAGTAGAGCTGATCGAGAAGTTAGTAAGTTAGTTATTCGGTTTTTTTTACTATATTTTTTGTTGGTTTTATTTATCTAAAAAATTTGTTTAGAACACCACAGCTGCTGCTCGTAAATCGCATAACGCACGCACGTAAAAAGCGCACACAAATCGTCGTACATACACTAAAAAAATGTTACTAACTACAATTTATCAGCTGCTTATCATCAACATCTCCATCATCATCGTGATCATCATCATCATGATGATCATCATCAGCACTTATACAATAAATACGAATATATAATAGAATAATGATTTGAATGCGCGGCTTATATTAAGTTTATGTAAATGTTTTTGTGTGTGCGTGTGTGTGTAGGGCGGACTATAAGAAACTTGAAATGGTTCCTGATTTTTAAATATTTCAAATTTATTTTTATAGAGATTCAGGAGAACTGGAAATTATCTAAGCAACTTATACAGAAAGATTCCGAAACTGTACAGAAAAAATCAGAATTTGTTTCAATGCCCTTCAAGTACCCTCTAGCTGCTACAAGCGACTTGAAATTGGCTTCTTTTTGAGATTTCTTTTTTAACTAACTAGAAAAGATTCCGAAACTTTACAGAAAAAATCCGATTATGTTTCAATGCCCTTCAAGTGCCATGTAGCTGCTACAAGCGACTTGAAATTGGATTCTTTTTGAGATTTAATCTTTAACTAACTAGAAAGGATTCCCAAACTTTACAAGAAAAATTCGAATTCTTTTCAATGCCCTTCAAGTCCCCCAGCTGCTGCAAGCGACTTGAAATTGGATTTCTTTTGATATTTATTTCTCAAGAAAACGAATTTCAAGTCGCTTGTAGCAGCTAGAGGGTACTTGAAGGACATCAAAAGATATTTGCTATCGTTAAAAGATTTTAAGCTGATTGAAATATGAGAAGAATTTTGGAATTCGTAGATTTTAAAAATCCAGAGTCTTAATATGATGGAAATCTAAAAACTTGTACTAGCACACTTCGAAATTCTTCTTTATATTCTTCATGACATTGACTGGGGCCTTCGTAATTTCTTTACTTGAATTATGTCAAAATGAAAATTTTCAAAACAATTTAATTGTACTAGTTTTCGAGGCACTATTGTATTTCAGAAAGTCGAAAACATTTCGATTTCAAATAATCTGATCTGATAGAGACAACCAAGCTGAAATCAGCTACTAAACATAAGAACTGGTCCGAAATCTATAATTTTTAAGGGGCCCGCAACTTCTGCGAAAATTTCAAGCTTGATATAATCCGTTTTAAACTCTTTAATGTTTTTTGTCCTGTAGGAAATCAAACCGGATTCGGTTTCGAACTCTAACAATCTCTATGAAGTTTATAGTTCAGGAAACCAAACTACACTAAGCTCTTATAACTATCAGTATTCCTTCTAAGCTGCTTGTCTGTTTAACGATTTCCATGAGTACTTGAAATTTAATCATTTCAATAGACATACTATTTGAGATTCTAACCATATCTAAAGAGTTCATAGTTCAGGATATCAAACTACACTCAGCTCTTGCAACTTTCAATATTCTTTTTAAGCTGCTTGCCTGAATAACGATTCCCCATGAGTTATTGAAATTTCATAATTTCGATATACCATTTAGGACTCAACCAATCTCTATGAAGTTCATAGTTCGGGAAACCAAAGTACACTAAGCTCTTAAAACTATCAGTATTCCTTTTAAGCTGCTTGCCTGAATAAGGATTCCCCATGAGTTCTTAAAATTTCATAAATTCGATATACCATTTAGGACTCTAACAATCTCTATGAAGTGTATAGTTCAGGAAACCAAACTACACTAAGCTCTTACAACTTAAAGTATTTCTTTTAAGCTGCTTGCCTGAATAAGGACTCCCCAAGAGTTCCAAAAATTATAATTTTGATATACGATTTAGGACTCTAACAATGTCTATGGAGTCCATAGTTTGGAAAACCAAAGTACACTAAGGTCTAATAACTTTCTGTATTACTTTTAAGCTGCTTGCCTGAATAAGGATACCCCATGAGTTCTCAAAATTTCATAATTTTGATATACCATTTAGGACTCTAACAATCTCTATGGAGTTCATAGTTCGGGAAACTAAAGTACACTAAGCTCTTACAACTTTGTGTATTCGCTTTAAGCTGCTTAGCTGTATAACGATTCCCATAAGTCCTTGAAACTTAGTTATATCGATAGAATTGTTTTATTTGAATATCTGTGCGAATTTCCAGTGATCTTGAAAAATTTCAGCCAAATGAGAAAATATCTTTGAATCACTTTGCAACAACTTCTATAGGACTAATTTAATAAGATTCCCAAGAATCGACCTAAACACAGCATTCATAGAAATAACCGGATAAAGTTATTCTAAATGTTGGCCATCAGCCAGTCACACTTTCTTGACAATTTATCACAGCTCTTTGAACATAGTCCAAAATGCCTCTTAAGGTTTATTCAGGTAGGCGGATGGCTTCCTCTCCTCATATAGGGGACCTCTCAAGTAAGGAAGAGTGGTGAAATAGCTCACTGTAGCGGTAACGCAACGGGCCTATCCTTGGTCTGTCCCAACTGCCGCCCTAAACTAACCAAACCTATTCTAAAAGTTCTGAGCTCGATCCGTTTCGATAATATTTGCATAAATAAGTATATAAGTAAGATCTTTGGACATGGCTACCCCCAATAAACGCCATAATATATTGGAAAAAGAAAAGATTCAATAATATGGTTTCGTTTAAAAATTAAACTTAAACTTTTGGACCAAATATTAAAAATCTTCAGAAATATAGAATCTTGTAAGCCCCAGCCAACTAAGCAAAATATTTTTGAGCTTTAGGACACTTTTCGGAAATATAAAGTGGGCACGTAGAATCCGCGCGTGCCTTACTGCTTTCGCAGATGCGAGAAAGCTCTCGCAAAAGCTCAAAATGTTATGCGATCGATCTTTAAAGTAGAAGTCAAAACAGAGGTTAAAGCATTGAGTTTGTTTTTGTTGTCCTTCAATTTTCAAAATTAAATGTCATAGATTTCAGCTATGCTAAAAAAAACCAGATTTGTTCCACTATGCCTCGCTCTTTTCAAAAGCTTTTTTTTATTACGCCAGCAGGCACAAAAAATTGACCCTGATCTAAAAAAATTTCTTGAAAGCTTTTAGTTCTTGAAATATTACCTCTACTCTCAAAAAACCTTTAGAACTTATTTTACTTGTATTCCCAAAATCTAAATCTTTTCTAAGAATTTCGACCAACCACACACACACACGCATAGTTGAAATACGAAATGTTTGATTTCAAAAATGTTTTACTAAGTTTTCTTTGGTTTTTTTTTTTCATTTGTGATAAATTGTATTTTAGAATAAGCGCAGTTTATATAAAGTATTTTGTTGTTGTGTTTGTATTTTGTTTCTTTTTTTAGTAGTTATGTAATCGCTTAGTTTTTGTTTTTTTTCTTGAAACAACCTTTTTTGCAGGCTTTAATCAGCTGTTACTTCCTGTTCTCCGAAGCTGCGCTTTAAGTTTTATAAAATTTTCTATTCAAAAACCCAAGCCTCAAGTTGAGTGTTTTTATTTTTTAGTTTGTTTAAGTAAACATTATTTAGCTGATTGTTGATTTTTTAATTAAGTATCGCTAATAATTATTTGTGTACTTTTGGTTTTACTTTAAAAATTAAATGATTACAATATGTTCATATAAATCCTTTTTTGCGCATGCTCAGAAACTTCTAAATGCAGTTTTTGAAATTTTTTATGCTGACACAATTTTTTTTTAGCTTTTGTTTTAGTTTTTACGCAAAATTTATGTGACGGTCGAGCATTTAAGTTTTCGTTAATTTTTTTACTTTTAATAAGTACTTTTGTTGTTGTTTTTAATATAAATTGTAGCGTAGTTGTTGTTGTAGTTGCTGCTTAGACAGACTTTTAGACAGTTGTCGGTAAATAAACTTGCATATAGTTTAAATTATAGTTTAAGTATTTTAGACTTAGTTGCAGAAAGCTTTTCTTTTTAGTTTTAAGTAAGTTTAAGTAAATTTAGTTTAACTCAGTTTTAGTTTGAGTGTTGGGAAATTCTGTTTTTTTGATTTTCCTTGTTTAATGTGTAGCTTACCTCACTAATGGTTCCCAATTGCTTACGTCACACCATTGAGATGGATTTTCATTTGAATTTTTATCAATGTAATGCAATGATAGCGCCATGAAGTGAACGAACTCAAAATGTAAATGAAATTAGTGTTGAGTAATGATAAATGATATATAACATATGTAGTACTTACATACCCAGTAATAACTAATGATTGTTGCTTTAAAAAACGAAGTGAAACTAAAGATTTTATAAGAAAATGCCACATTTTGTGATAGTTTGGGTTTTTATTTTCATACAAGTAGCACAGTAAGGGGCATAAAACTAAAAGCATAAAAGTATAATATAAACAAAGCAAAACAGAATAGACTTTAAGAATACCAATAAAGGCATAAAATTAAAATATATATAGTAACTAAATATATACATAAATAAAAGTATGTTAATTTCAAGGTTCTAAAAAGGCATACGGAATGGTGTGGGAAGCAATCAGCTAGCAAATGAACGATGGATCTTTTAGAAGTTGTTGATTCTAATAATTGATATCTTCTTTATATTTGCCAAGACATTTGATATAGCCATAATACACATAAAGTGTTTATATTTAAAGACCCCTGATTGTTAGATGGGCTTGTATAGCAGGCCTCAAATGTCTCGACATATATAAAAGTACAGAGCAATGCATTTATGGCGCCTATAAAATTTTTCTTCTTCTTAGCCAATTGGCCTAAAATTTTGATATCCTACATATGGTTTACATATTACTTTGTCTTTTTTGTTGTTATTATTTACGCCGCTTTCGACGTAATTTTAACCAAATCTTATGCCAATAGTTTCTCCATAAATGCGCCGCTCTGTACACAATTAACTTCTCCATCGTTCAAATGTACGAATAAGGACCATCAGTTAAGGCGCTACACAGTAACAATCAAGAGTTATCATCCTTGTTGGAGCCGCCCCCACCGACTCCAGAGCCTTGTGTGTTGGTGCCGCGTCCGCCGGCTGGAGCACGTACCGCTGGCGGTTTATACTCCAAGCCCGGATCGAATTGCATTAAAACGAATACCTGTGGATTAGAGTCAATAATTAGTTCCAGACTAGTTTTGTCTATAATTCTATACCTGATCTGTTGGCAGTAGTGAGAAGTCATCGGGTGGGTTGGTTATTACATAACGTTTGCTGCTCGCATCACAACTCGAGCTAGTATCGCGAAAGCGGTACAAACCTATGCACAGCATGCCATATGACTTGAGTGCCGCCACGAAGAGATCTCCGTACTTGCCACACTCTCCAAACTGTGCCAGTGGGCCATCATACAGCGAGATTTGTCCAACGCGACATCTGTGGAAAGTAAATTAAGTTTTGTAATAGTGTTACTTAAGACCTAGAGTTGGGAGTGGGACGGAAAGTCCGAGAATTCAACAAAACTAGGGATGGTTGGAATAAGAAATAATGAAAAAATGTACGGGCTAGGCGGTATTGCCGAAATTTCTAATGGGTAAAAAGAGGTGACTCTTCTTTAGGACTCTGCCACAAAATTCCAATCAAACCTTCAAGGAATTCTAATCATCTGGGTGTTGATATAACCTCAAAAAACCCTAGAAGTCGAGGTATTTTGAAGGGTATATCTGAAACATGACGATACGGCGTTTTTGATCTCGGATGCGGATTCAGGGCGAATTCTCGAGAAAATCGGTCTCTAATATGATTATTTTGAGACTTAGAGGTTATGCTGAGATATCCTTGAAAACCCTCATAGGCGAGATACTTCGGGGGCTATCTCCTAAGCTCGACGTGCTGGCGTTTTTGATCCTGGATTAAGTGAGAATACTCCAGAAAACGGTCTCTAATATGATTATTTATGAGTTAGACATTATGCTGACATAACCTAAAAAACTTCATAAGGCGAGGTATTTCGAAGGGTATCTATGAAACATGAGGAGACGGCGTTTTTGATCTCGGATGCGGATTCAGGGCGAATTCTCGAGAAAATCGGTCTCTAATATGATTATTTGAGACTTAGAGGTTATGCTGAGATAACCTCAAAAAACCTCACAAGGCGAGATATTTCGGGGGCTATCTCCTAAACTCGACGTGCTGGCGTTTTTGATCTCGGATGCGGATTCAGCGAAACTTCGGCAGAAAGCGGTCTCTAAAATGATTATTTTTGATTTAGAGGTTATATAGTATGTTATTTAGAAGTCGGACCATGGTTATCATATACCCATAAATGTACCCAAGTATACCCATGTTCTGTTCTAGGATTAAGATTCATTAATCAAAAATCATTTCAAAAACATGGCCGAACAATCGTTCTCGAAAAAAATTGTTCATGGTCTTGGCAAAATCAAAAACGATTTTCAGGTTTCAAGGTCAAACCATGTTTAATTTGGATGTTATTTTAGAAACTTGAGCTATAAGAAGATCATTACCAGACAATCGGTCTCGATTTAGTATGATTTTGAGGTTATGTTACACCAAAAAGTAAAATTTTTGGGTTTTCAGGCCAGACCATGTTTAAGGGTCACTGAATCCGATTTCGAGTCTTAAATAAATACTACCTCGTTATAATCTCACACAACTCTATAAAACGAGATATTTTGGAGGCAATATCAGAATCCTGACACCGGATTCGATTCTATATAAAACATCGCCGAACTACCGGTTTCGAAAAAAATGGTTGTTTGAGATTAGGATAAAACTAAGACACGATGAGTTAATTTTAATACCACATTCGGGTTCGGTCGAAATACCTAAGCAAACATATGCCATAACCCCGGATCCCTTGGGCAGGGGCGGATCCAGAGTAAGGACCTGCTCAGCAGACTTACCTGTCGCGATTACTCAGACTCTCCACTGTGCTATAGCCGCCGCGCAACCCCGCGCCCTCAGCCAGTATAAGTTCCAGCTCCGGAGTGGCGCCGCCCGTTATCAATGAGCGTATCAGCGTTAAGGCGTTTTGATTAAAGTATGTCTAATTGAGAGGTGGGTGAAATCGCAGAGAGAACACTTAATATATGTAAAACCTTTAGGATTAGAGACTTTTGGACATGACTTTACCGTTGACATCAGCGAGTCTAACACACTCACAGCGAATGCTGTGCCGCAGGCAAATGGCTGCGTTAGATATAATTCTGTATCTGGATCATCATCATCGTCTTGATCGAGAAACTGCACGTTACTATCATTGACCAGTTCTTAAAACGACAACCAACAACAAAATAAAGTGTTTTTAGTAACCAACGCCAGACGGGTTGGACACATTATACACATACACAACATAAAGCATGAAGCTGGCCAAAATTTGTTTACTCTAAAAGAAACAGTGGTTCCACTAACCCCCGGAACTACTGCCTTATATGCCCACCCAATTTTGGCCAGCTTCAAGCGCGCAACTTGGGGCGCTACTTTCGTTCGGTCGTTCGTAAACTCGGCCAACTTAGTGCGATGCAGTTTACCTGTTATCATGGGCACATTGGCGCCATAGACTGAGCCACGCCGCTGCAGCACGATGGGGCTGCCCGCGGTCGCGCTCAGATTGTCAAACTCCGGACCGCGTTGACTCAGCACGCCTATGGTGTCATCAAATGTCATTGCCTTGATGTTGAGCGAGGCCAGAATGGCCTCCTTATCGGCCAGCGTGGGATCATCGTTGCTAGGAACTTTGGCCGACAATATGCAGCACATATCACACAGATTGACGTTGACGGCACGCAGATCGGCACGACTCAGCGGTGAACCATTTAGCACCGAAATCTTTGGCAGATTCTGTAGCATTTTCCACTCGCGACGTATGTAGTCCACAGAGCCCACAATTACCACGTGCTTCAGCTCATGGTAGTGGAAATTGGAGGCACGCAGGGGCATGACCAGATTTCGCAGGCCAATCAGTGGTGAATCGGGATCGGCGAAAAGGCAAACGACCACGTGACCGTTTAGCACTGTCATGGCCGCTTGGTTGCGATCCTGTGGATGAGCATGAGTGTAGGGATAATGATTTGTTGTTTAGAGTGTGTAAGATTAGAACATAATAAAAAAGGCAAGAAATAAAAATAGGGTACTAAATAACATAAAAAGGAAATTCATGTTCTTAAAACAAAAAAAAAAGTATAAAAAATTGTGTACCATCTGAAAATGTTGACGGGTGATATAAAAAAATAAAAAAACAACAATTTTTTACACGTCAAAATTTAAATAAATTAAATAAAAAATTAATTTAATATTTACTTAAGTAATTTAATATTCTACCATAAAAATAAAGCAACAACAAATAAATTAAAAAATATGTAAAAACATAATAAAATACTTTTTAAAAAAAATCTCTTTTTTCAACTATTTTTCAATTACTATAATAAAATTTAAAAAATTAGTACATTTTAAAATATTTATTAAAAAAAAAATCATTCAGGGTTTACTTAATAAAATTATTACGCTACCAGACAAATAAAGCAACAATAATTAAAAAAAATTTCAAAAATTTAATAAAACTTTAAATAAATTAAATTTTTGTTTCCGATTTTTTTAAATTTTACTACAAAAAATTACCAAAAAAGTATTCAATAGAAATAAATATATATTAAATATAATTTCTTTAAATTAAAGTAGTTAAAATTAGTTTCTAATATTTTTTTAAATTCATTGTTTTAATAGCAAATTGCAATAACTAAATTAAAAAAAAAATATGAATAAAAGCTTAGAAATTTAGCTTAAAAACAAAACCAAAGATTAGTTTTGCCTGTAGAATTTTGTAATTTTTCTACAAAAATTCAATAACAAAAGTTTTAATGGAAAAAATATAAAACATCGTTATTTTTAAATTATAGTAGCTAAACCTTGTTTCTTATATTTTTTAATTTAAACAAAGCTCTGAATTTTAAAAAAGCAATCAATGTCGAAAGAAAATTAAATTTTTTTAGTTTTATAAAAAAATAAATATATAATGTACACATTTATATTATTAAATAGAATGTACAATTTTGGGAATTTAGTAATTAATTCTCTCCTTTAGGAAAATATCAAAATTAATTAAAAATAAATTTCATATATTTGTAATATTGGCTGGCCTTGATTAATTATTTATTTTTAAAAAGCCAGTTAAAAAATGAAATTTTATTATTTTTTTAAACATAGCCAAAAACCTAATTAAACCTATTTAAATGTTTTTTTAATTAAAAAAAAAAGGCAATTTGTCATTTTTTCAAATATTATTTTTTAAATAAAATTCATATGTTTATAATATTTGCAAACCATTAGTTAATTATTTAATTGTATACTCTAAGCCCTATTTAAGATATATATTTTTTTCAGATTAAAAATAAAAAAAATATTAAAAAATTTTTACCAGTTAAAAAAATTTGTTTTTAAACATATTTTTTTTTAAACCTTAAAAAAAATGTTGCTCTTTAATTTGATATTTGACTGATGCAGAGAATGAGCTTATTACTTAAATAATTAATTTTATTAAATAATTTAAATTTTAAATTAAAAAATATAATTTTTTTTTAATTTTTGTAGCTTGCGCTTTTTATTGAAAAACCCAGTTAAAAAATTTAAATTATTATTATTTTTAAATAAATTTTTTAAAAAGGGTCAGAAAATGTTTCTCTTAAGTTCGATTATTTAGTGATGCAGAGAACTACCAATACTTAAAAAAAAAAATGTTTAAAAACTTAATATACATTTTTTTATTTAAAAATTAAAAACGTTTTATAAAGTTAAAAAAAAACATTTTATTGTATTGAATTTTACGTCTTTTTAAAGATCCAGAACTTGATTTAGATCAAAAAAATTAAATATACTACATATCTCTTTATAACAAAATAAAAACTAATAATAAATGTCTGGCTGTCTAAAAAATAAATCAATGTCGGAACTTACCAAAATGCAGTCTTCTAAATTTTTTGCCGGACTCCAGTGGAACATGCCCGTCGAGTCGTACTTCATTTCGGTCTTCTCGAAATCAAAGTCCTTCGACTGATCGTCCGCTATGCCGGCGGGCAATGTAACGCCGCCATTTTGATTTTGTGTGCCAGTGCCGGAACTGCGACTCGTTGGCCTAAACGCAAGTAAATGAGAGATACGTTTTAACCGAGCGGTCTGTGCGGCTTACAATCTTTAGATTACGTTTCAGATTTTTTTCTGGCATATCATTTTATAAACCAATCAAAATAATTAAATGCTACATCCAAATGCAAAGTGTTCTTTCGTAAATGCTACGAGTACGTTTCGTTCAAAAAAATACATATGAGAGTACTTGGAACTTGTTCAATTTCAAATATATGTAAATACGTACATACTTAGATAGTAAGATAGATATATAGAGAGAGAGTAAGATAGATAGAGACAGAGAGAGAGAGAGCAGAGCTTGTGCTAGTAACAAATTATACGATAATACCAATACGTATACAAATGCGATTAAAATGAAACATTCCTTCAACTACACAAAACGCTCCAAAATTCCAGCGGACTCTGCATCATGTGGCATACCAACGGGTGGGTGTACGTGTGTGTGGCATGTGGCAAGAGTTTTCTAAGGTGAGCATGCACGGGGTACGCCACAGATGTTTGTCAATCCGCCGGCTAACAAAAACAAACTTTACGCTATGATAAATGTCTTTGTTTTAGCCAAAATGAAATCAAAGGTGCAACTTCTTTATAAAAGAAGTATTTACGAGAAATACCAAGAAAAGTTTACACATAGATGAGGCAGGCAAACTTGTTTGTAGTTGATTGTTTAGAGTGTGTAAAGTCTAAGCCGAACTTAAATGGTAACCATGTATGCTCTAAATAGAATTCAGATTAAGTCATCCCTTTTTTAAAAATGCGAAGATAGTTTTTTGCAAAAGCTATAAATAACTATTAACACCATTAAAAATAAATCTGGTTTAGTAAAACTATTCCCTGCTTAAATTATTTCCCGGAAATCTTATACTTATGTATATACCTATTAACTATGTCACCCTATACCAAGTTTATGCGAAAGATACTTGCAATTTTTGATGCTTTCTACCACAAGAAATCATATCTATTTATATGAACTTTTTAACTGAGACTTTTTCTAATAGCTGAAATGGAGATCAAAGGAATCAGGAAGAAATAGCTGGAACAGTAGAAACTTATAACTAATCTTTTTCTCCTTCAAAATACCATATTTGTATTTATACAATGATTTTTTTAGCGTGTCCTTTCTTTGAATTCCAGAACTAAAAATCAAAAGAAACTTGTGGGTGTTGTTAGCAGAAAGTGGGTAGAACAGAAGAATCTTGGACTTTTTGTATTACATCATAGTGCTTATAATACATCTGCTTTAACCCTAGTATACAGCAGTGTAAATCCGCCTGAAATAAAGCCAAACTTCATACAAAAAAAGAATTTTACTATTGCTACGCATTTCCAGTGCTACCCATATTTTGTGAAATTTTAGTGGACATGTAAAAAACTCAGCTTTTTTTTTGTGGTAGCTAGAAACAAAATATTAATTTCCAGCAACTTATTTTGATTGCAGAATCAATATAGCGTAGGCAAAATAGATGCACAAATTTTACTTTAGAGAAGAAAGTTGTCGTTTAGGGATCATGAGGGGTTCCAACAACGTAAACGTCTTGAAAGCATCTAATGACACGTGAAAATTTTTCGAAAATGCAATTTGTTCTTGAGTTTCGCAAAAACTAGACAATATTAATAATAAATATTAAGTAATATTTTCATATGGCAATTAATTCATTATTTAACTTTTTATTATTTTATGCACTTGTAACCAATTTTAACAAACAGCCAATTTTTCTATTCACTCTTTGACGACATTTATTGTTAGTAGCGCCATCTACATGTCAATTGCCTCCATACATTGGTAGCATTGTTAGCTCACAAGCTCTACGCATGCAATTTGATTTTGCTTACAACATAGGCAGCACTTTTTTCTTTCAGGCGGTTTTACGCTCTGCGTATTAGTTTTTGTGTTTAAAGTTTAAAGCGTTGGGCTTGAAAACAGATGAAAGTGGATAGGGAAAATGAGTTTCTATCTCGTTTTATATTTAAAATATCATGATAATTTTTTATAACATTTTTCCTTCTCCAGTTCTGAATAAAACTAGCCTAACGCCAAATGCCCTTATTTTTTGGCCTGCACTCATCACTAGTTTTGATTCTTGTACTTGATATTCATTTAAATTCCTCCTAACTCCTCGAAAATTTTATGCCATTTTCTGCACTACTTTGGTGTGATTGTTACCTATCTTTAGTGCACTTTAGTATGTTCTGTGGCGGATCTAGGTTCAAAGTTCGAGACTCTCGAGATTCGCTTTTTGAAGCACATCACTTGCTTTAGTTTTATTTCCTTGTCAAAAAATGTTTTAACAAAAATCCTGAATTCAGATACGATCCCTTATGAAAATGTACGTTTTTTCTCAGTGTAGGCAGAAAGCACCTGTCTTCCCTCTTTTCCTTTATAATATTGTTCCGCTTATTCTTAGCTCCTCTAAATTTGCATGGTTTTGTCAGCACCACTTTTTTTTTGATTGAAATAAATAAAATGCGCTCTTGACATTATATGCTACCTATCTTGACAAATTTTTAAGAAATACTAAAAATCATATAACCAACTGTCTTTATCGTAATTATCTTTCACAAGTTTTTGCTTTATAATTTTTTCCTTATAATTTTTTTTATTTTTCTTTATTTTACCCTTTGTTTTCTAAACTTTTATGCGTTTTTCTCGACTACTTTTTTGTGATTGGAATACAAATTTATATCTTTTTTGGTATCAGGTGCATATCTTTAGTACCCAAATATGAAGAAGAAGTTCGAGACCCTCGAAATGCGCTTTTTCAACAACTACACTATACGAGTACATAAAGTATTGAGCCCTCCAAATTTTTATTATATAATCATATTCTGTCTACTTATTCTTATTATTTTAAACATCACAAATTGAAAATTGCAATAATCGCTCACGCATAAACTCAGTAATAAATTTATACTTAGAAATAGAAGTACAACCGGAAGAATTGGTAAATATTGAAAAAGAGTTGAAAACTAGTAAAAGCCATAAAGCATGCAGAGAAGTGTAATTTGGAAAAGAGAACTAAAGACTTCCTGAGTTTCCCAACTCAGGGTTCGATAGGTATACCCCAAAAAAACCGGGTGTGTATTTTTGTAGGTGTTAGAGCTAGAGACAAACACAATGACGCAAGCAAATGAAATGCATCCAAAACGTAGTTACAGTTAGTTACAAGTACAGTTACATATACAGTTAATTACAAGTAACGCTTTGATTTGCTTATATACATAAACATATATGTAATTATTTAGTTAGTTAATGTATGTACATAAAGACATGACAGCGAATGAAGTAAAATGTTGTTAAGAAAATAACAGACAAAAAAACAAAATGGCGCAGCATGAGTTGGTTGGTATGTTATCGATATTAATCGATATTAGTACTAGGTAAAAATATTCAAACAACACACACATAAAGGCACGCACACACAGACGTTAACATGACATGACAATTATTTAATTAACTTTCAGCTTATGTAAAAATGTTTTTCAAGTAGTTTTTTTTAATGTATGCAAAATGAACGATAATTAAAAACGACAAAATTTTAGCTTTAAAAAAATAGTAGATAAAAATAAATGTAACAGCTGAGTGTGTTGGTTTTTTTGAACAAAATGCGCATAAATGTTGTTAGAATATTTACGAATACTAGTTAATTGTTGTAGTAGTAGTAGTAGTAGTTATATGTAGTTAAATAACAAAACTTTTTCTTTGGCTTTTGGCTAAGTAAAGTTTCTAGGAAATTATGGACGCATACATGAGCTTTTTAACTTCGTAAGCAAGTTGATAGCCCGCATAAGGGTTAGCATCATTTTCTGGTGGCCTGAAACAAAATGTTTTTCGTTTTTTATACATTAAGACTTAGTAAATTTATTGTTGTTGTTGTAATTGTGATATTATTGTGATTATAATAACTGTTAACGAGTGAGTCAAACAATTAGTTGTTATGTGTTAAGAGTTTAAGTTAAGAGGAGCATTTACATAGATGTTTGTATATATAAAGAGTATTAGGTATATAAGGCCTGGCCTTGCATTATATAAATTAGTGTTTTAGTGTTGTAACTTGGCACAAATCATTAGTAAAACGTTTAGTTTTGTTAGAACGCAAAGTAAATTCGAAAAAAAAACTATGGCACAAATTATAGTACTTGGTATTATGTATAAGTATATGCAGGTTGTACAGCGTTAAATAGGCCTAAAGTGTTTGCTTTTGTTGTAGTTGTTGTCTTGCTTATTACCGATTTTTCATATATTTTTTTTTGCTTTGCTTTATATAATTATGTAATACAAAGTGCCTTTTTGCTGTGTATTTATATATATATAAGTATATATAGAGTTGTATAGAGTAGTTTATAAAACCCGCCCGCCCTTTTGGCCTATGTACAGCCATATATGGCCTGACCAAAAGCATTTATCCAGAACCACTCACCTGTTGTACTGTGATGGCGATATGACCTGACCCTCCACCTGTCTGTTGACCGTGGGCTTCACCTTGTTCACCTGCTTGCCCGCTGCGGCAGCTGTGGCAGCTGCCACGGTGTTGTTCATATGATGCATGGCACCTGTACCATTGCCAGTGCCATTCGGACGGCGCACATTGCGATTGAGTACTGTAAGCGAGAAAAGAGTTTGGCATCAATGTCTGGCCAACAAAAGCTGCTGAAAATTTGCTGCCAGCTGTAAGGAGTTCCAGAAATCTCGTTTGGTTTGCTTTCGTTGTTGTTAAAACTAAGTACATAGCCTTCTTAAAATAATCTGCTTTAAAGATAATTTTAGGATTACAAAAAATTTTCAGAATTTTCAAGAAATATTCCTTAGCGTCATAAGAGGTCATTATTTAATGCTTACAAGAGTTTGTATTGTTTGAGTAACAATTTGGTTCTAGATATGAGTAGATACCTACACTTTTTGTCCGATCATGGGGTTTATTTGGGATTAAAGCAGGTTTTAGATACAACACATTTTTTTTTAGTGCAGAATTGGAAATAAGTGGGTACACTGGTAACGTTTTTGGTGTTTACAAAACATCTTTATAAAATTTCATAATGGGTTTTACAGAAGCTCAATTAAAATTGCGACTAATTTTTATGAGTGCATTTCTGATTATCTTCTGTTTAGTAATGTGATCCAGCTTTGACATGTTGGAATTGGTTTAACCGATAAAGCCTGATAAACACATAGTACACTATATAAGCAATACACACATATGTCATAATGGAGTTCTTCTTCTTCGAGCAACATGCTATAGCTGTGTTAAGCCTTTAATAATCAATATGATCTTAAACTTTGCTTAAAAAAAATTAATAAAAATAAAAATTTACCCGTTCCTATAAAAAAATGCTCACTTTTTTTCAAACCTTAAAAAAAAGTACACCAACTATCACTCTATTTTTCATGACAGTGTTGAATTAAATTGAACAGACCGGCTAAAATATTTTATAACTAAATAAAATTCTTCGTATTTATGTATACATTTTTGTACTTACCTATCACAAAGATTTTAGGCAAAACTATTTTAAATAAAATTACTCATTTAATTTAAAAAAAATTTCACCGCTGCTGTATAAAAAATCAAACTATTAGCAAATTTTAAAAAACATGTACACTGAAAATCACCCTATTTTTCATGACAATGTTGAATTGATTGGAACAGAATGGCTAAAATATTTTATAGCTGAATAAAATTCTTCGTATTTCAGTAAACATTTTCCCAAAATTAACTATTGTTACTGTAGATTGTTTGCCAAGGTCAACTTTACCATGAATTTTTTAAATAATTTTTAAATACATAAAAATATTATAAATTAAAATTAAAATAACAAAAAACAGTATGTAAGAAATTACAGTGTCAAGAAAAATTTAGGCCTGATCACCAATTATTTCTATTTAAAAATTCAACCATTCAAAAAATCACCCTAAAAATTGTGTTTCACAACAATATTAAATTCGTTTAAAGATTGACTACGGCAATTAAGATTAGATTATTCTTTAAATGTTGCTGCCTATTATTCTTCGAGATATCAGCCTGAATTGGAATTTTTATATGAATCACTTATAACATAATCGTGATCAAAAATATTCTCTAAAATAAAATAATAGCAAGTGTTCTTGCCCAATATTGCAAATTAAACCTGCTGGAAAGTTAAATTTTAGAATCGAAATAATACTTAAAAAATTACCATATGCACAAATTAAGTTAGACTCTCGTATTTTGAGACTTCATGTCTGGAATCATCAATTTCTCGTATTTCTGTATGCATTTACACATATCATCATTGATCACAAAAATTAATTGAGTTTTTTGCATGGATTAATTACAGATGTAGGCAGTGGTTAATATTTATAATAAATTGGCTAGCCCTAGGAGTTGTATTAGATTCAAAACTAGTCTTGAGGGATCATGTGGGGTACACAATCGATAAAGTCAACTCCCTGAACTAGAATCTTATATCCCTTCATTAACAGGAACTCAAGGCTAAATTGTATTTGTGCCGATCCATTTTCACAAGCAGTAATATTTTAGGAAAATAGCGTGTGGTTCGATGTGGCAAAGTGGCATGCCAAAAAACTCAAAATTACCCACAAATAAACTATAAATATGATTTTGAAGTTTCCTTGGCACCATCACCAACAAGATCTGCACTATAAAGCAAATTTCGAAATGATAATAGACAGACTGATCCCTCCTGACCTACGACCATATTAGCTAACATCGATATAAGTCGTTGTACGTTTTTATTTCCAACAGCTTGGATTTTTTATTTTTCTTAAAGATTTTCGCCTAAAATTAATAATAATCAAAATAATAATGTACCAAATAACAAAGCAGAAAATCCCTACTACGGCTTGATCTGCTTATGAAAACATGTATCAATATTTATAAGAATCAACTTTTTATAACAATTAGAACAATGCTCGAATAAATTGAAATAATGTATTGAAAAAATCTTTCACTTAAAAAATTAAACACTTTAAAAATCCCCCTATTTATGAAAAAAAAAAAATTATGAAAGTTCACAGCATTATCAAATTGGTTTTACGGTTGACTATGACATTTCATTGCTTCAAGTCTCACTATTCAAAAAAATATATATTTTTTTTGAATATATCTCGAGATTTCAGCTGTAAAAAAATCGGAGCAGAATATATATCTAGATAGAATATTTTGTGCAAATTTTTTATAATGTCGTCTTGGTGAACGCTGATATGAAGTTATCTGTAAAAAGAGGCAAGTACTGGCGTCAAACAAACATAAATTATGCTTACCTGTGAGATTTTTAATTTATGAAGACCAATAGGAATAAAAATCACCCTATATTTCATTTCTCACAACATTGTTTGAACATAAACTTCTGTACTGTTTATCATCGCTGTTTTGCATGAAATTATTATGAGATATACGAACGATACACTTTTTTATATTACCTACATATTCAAAGAAATCACGAATAAGTATTTAGGTCGACTTTGATTTGGTTTTACCAGTTCTGCAAGGATCACTAATTTATTCCATGATGGCAAAGCCGCTGAGCCCGTGTTCTGATCATAGCGCCTAGAGTAAAACTATACAATGTAAGGACAACAAACTTTTAACTTCAGCTTTCAAAAACCCCTTTCCCCTATTTTATTTTGTTTTTCGAACACTTACCAGCCCTTGTATGTTAAGTCTACTAATTCTGGGAAATCTGTCAAACATCAAGCTTAACCCTCACATAGCTATGATCACTATGATGACTTCTTTCAGATTATTTCATTACATCAATTATAAATTACGAAGATTAAAAGAATTATATTTCTATTAAAAGATAACCTCGATGTTTTTCAAAATTTTTTTTTTTCTAAAATTAAACTTTTTATTTTTCTTCAACTAACGATAGCCAAACCATCTAAAGTTTTCTGGAACTCCGCGCCGAATTTTATTAGTACAAGCTATGAAACTTACGATTTGTATCTTCTCTGTCACGTGTGATATCACCTGTGACAGTTAGACAAAAAGCAGCGCAGTTGCGGTTACAGTTACGTTTTGAAGAAGAGAACAAAGACGAAACAGACGATTAGTAAGTTTGTAGAAATCAAAAGTTAAAGAGTGGGATGTGCTAGGCAAGGTGTACTATTTAGTTGATGGGAAGAATATATTAAATATATATTTATATTATTTTTAGTTTTTTTTTTAGTACTGATTGATTGCATTAGTCAAGTTCAAGTTAATCAAGAAAGGTATTTTTGAGCCGCGTGTTGTTACTGTAGCATAGATTTATTGTTGCTGTAATTGGTTGCTGTTGTTGTTTTAGTTTTAGTTGTTGTTGTGAGACGAGTTATTGTTAGTTGGTTGCTTGGTTTGTTGTTGTTGTAAGTGTACAAGTTTTAGCGACAGAAATAAGTAAACCAAATACTTAACAAGCAGTTTGTATGCAAAACAAACAAAAATCACACCGAAAAATGTTCAATAATAATAAATAGACATCGATCAAATGACAGTAGTAGTAGTAGTAGTTGTAATAGTAGTAGTAAGTTGAGTTAAGTTAGCTTTCAATATATAAGTAGTATATAAGCAGAATAGCAATTACATTTATGGCAAATATATGTTTTGTCAATGTACATTAGCAAAGAAAACATTTGCTGTTTGACATTAAAAACAAGTTACGTAAAAGTTGACAAGAAAAAAACAATAAACTTAAACGATTTGTATGCAAACAAAATGGCTAAAAACAATTAGAGCTGGTTGGTTTATTAATTGGATTTTTGGAGTAAGATTTTTTTGTTTTTTTTTTTGCGTTTTTTGGCATGTTTTTTGTAAGCGCTGTATGAGCAGCTACAACTAAGACAATGTTCGTCATATATAACAATAAAAAGCAACAAAAAATGACTAAGAACACAAAAAACAGATAACAAACTAGGCATATAGAATACGTGTGAAAAAACTGTGGTATGCTTTTGGGCGCGCCAACGTTGCGTATACGTCATGTGTTCAAAATAACCTTTCTCGCATGTGCGTTTGCTTGCGGCTTCTTGACTTAAGTAAATATATGTTTTGTAATGTTTTTTTTAAAGAACTTAAATAAGCTGAGCACTTTACCCGATACAGATCCACGCACATGCACCCGCTTGGGTAGCTCTGGTGGCGTAAATGTGGGTGCAGGATGGTGTTCATCTGTAAGATATTTTTGGTTTGTTATCGCACAGCTTGACGTAATCAAATTCGTTTTTTTTTTGTGTGAAGCTTTTAAATAGCTTTTGAAATATACAATAATTTTTTTTTATATATTTTTTTTAGTTGTTTAAGGAGGTGTTTTTTTTAAGAACTTAAATTGGAAAACTTTGTCTTAAGTCTCAGTGTGACTAGCTGTAGCTGGAGTTTTGCAGCGCCATCTATGGTGCAACATTGACGTACGCTGTTAAATGCTGCCAGGCAGACAAAAACTGCAATGGCGTACTAACAGTCAGCTGTTAACGTTAACAGTGTTTTGAAACACTGGGCAACATTTTTAACTGTAGTTACCGCTGTTAAGTGCTGCCAAGTAGACAAAAACTGCAATGGCGTGCTAACAGTCGGCTGTTAATGTTAACAGTGTTTTTGTTACATTTGGCAACATTTTCAACTCTAGCAGAGCGAGTTTACTGTTAATGTTAACAGTGTTCTTGTAACATTTGGGAACATTTTTAACTCTAGTTAAGCAGAGTAAGCTGTTAACGTTAACAGTGTCGTTGTAACATTTGGCAATATTTTTAATTCTAGTGACAGTTGTTAAATGCTGCCAAGTAGACAAAAACTGCAATGGCGTGCTAACAGCTATTAGCATTTGCAGTATTTTTGTAACATTTGGCAGCGTTTTTAACTCTAGCTAAGCCAAGTAACACTGAGCGCTTAAGTAAACTTAAAGTGTTAAACAAGTGTTTTGACCAATTGATTTTGATTTGTTGGAAATTAGAAATAAGAACTGAAGATTTAGTGTACCTTTTGTGGGTTTTGGCTAAAGAAACTGAAATTTATTGTTTCAAACAAGTTAAAACAAAGTAAAGTAAAGTGTAGAAAATGGTCTAGGAAATGGTTTGAGGATTTCTTTTCAGGTTGTACATAACTATATATAGATAAGTCATAAGCAAATGCTTTTCAAAAGAAACATGCAAAGAAATATTATAGAACAAAATTGGTGAGAGTTGAGTAACAAATACAAGACAAGATAAAAACACTACATAAAGCAAAGGCGTGCATTATTATAGGGTATAAAGTTGGCAATAACTCAAGCAGCTAAGCATTTTGGTATTGGAGCAAGGGTTTAAGCATTTGTGGTTTAAGCTTCAGTTTTAAGTACTATAACTTTAGGCGTTTTTTTTTTTTAAATTTTATGTGAATTTGGCATGAAAAGTGATTAAGCAACACGCTCAGCAAAGTGCAGTGTCTAAACTAGCTAAGTAAATGGCTCAAATGAAAGCAAATGTTTTTTTTATATATTTTAAGTAGTTAACAACTTTTTTAACTTTACATAAACGTCCTTACAGACGGCTAAGACTGCTTACACCCAGTTAATGAACATTTTTAAAGCCATTTCTGTGGCGCAACTTTGCAGCTACTACTTGCACTAACTAAATATTAAGTATACAATTTTAACACTTTTTATTTTTTTGTTTAAGAGCAATTTAACTGCACTGAATTTTGGAATATATTTTTCTTTGCTGTTTTTAAGCAAAAGCTAGTCCTATAAATGTCCTTGGCGTGCACGCGTTTTTGTGTTTTATATGGCTCAATACTTTTTTTAAACAGTTGTGTTGCTTTTGTTTTTAAATTTATGATTTAGTTTTAAGAAATCTTACTTTAAACTAGTAAGTACAACTAATTTAAAACAAAAAATAGAACTGCGCAACTTTGAGTCAGACAAAGTACAACACAAATGTCACTCCAAAAAAGAAATATATATGAGAAAATACCAAAAAAAAACAAAAAAATACCAAATTTCAAAAACATACATGTACAAGATTCAAAATCAAACTCGTGCACGGGCACACTTTTTTCAGAGTACTCATAAAGTAATAAATACACTATAAACACAAAATCATAATGAATGTATTTGGAATGAATCATTTTATATATAGTAGTAATATTTTTTTTTTGGTTTTGAGTTACTTAGTTTGACTTACTTGACAACGAGTATTCATCGTCTTCTACACACACACACACAGACATATAAACAGTAGCAGTTGTTACGAGTGGAGGGAGGGGGAGTATATAAAAATATGACACGTTTACACGATTACGATTACGATAATATATAGAACGAATGCTTATAGAACCCAGTTGGATGTAGTTATATGGGTTATATTACAGAGTATGTTTTTTTTTTTATATAAATATGAAATTGTAAGGACTTTGTTTGTACGCTAAAGTGTAGTGTATATAGTGAGTCTGTTATGGAAGTAATATATTAAAATGAGCAATAATTGATTAAGTTTTGTAGTTTCAAAGACGTAGACAACGTACGACGCACAAGAGTATACGATATGTTACGATAAATATAGTTATAGAGTATATAAAATACATTAGTTGTAGTAGTAATGTAGTAGTTACAAAATGTAGTACGAAAATACACAACTTTAGTTGCAAATAGTACAATTCGAATAGTATTCAAATATGAATATTTTTTGATAATAATTTGATGTTGTTATCGTTTCGAATTAGAACGAGTTTTAGCGAATTTACTACACACTCACTAAGTTAAAAGTTGATTATGAAAAGTACACAATTACTAAAACGAACGATTAGAAAACGAATATACGAGTATGTTTGTTTCGAGTGTATCGAGTGTAACGGTGTATCTGTGTCTGTGTGTTTGAGTGTTTTGGGTATAGCTGTGTGTGTGTGGGGTAATTTGTGTACAAGGGGTTGGGTTTTTGACTTGTGTTTGACTTAGATTGATTAAACAAGTGACTGGTTGACAGACTGTTTGATTGATTGATTGATTGAACTACTGTCTAGTTGTCTGACTGAATGTTCAAGTGTTCCTTAGTAGAATTAATAGCATATGCAGCTGAACAATGACGCTTAAGTTTAGTAAATGGAACACATAGGTAAGTTTTTTTTTTTAATTTTGAAAAATTTGTTTTTTTGTAATATGACTTGTGTTGGGGGTTTATGTTTTGTTATTGTTGTTAATTTTGTTAATATGAGTTGTATGCTTATAGGAGTACAGTTGAGTAGAGAGACAGAGCAGAGATAGAGAGAGAGAGAGAGAGTAGAGTAGAGAGAGTTATACGTACTTGCACGTCCAACCATTTGTACGGCTCGGACGCCTTTCCGGAAGGTGGCCACTGTTTTGTTTCATGAAAACAGAATTTTATAGGATTTTGTGTGAATAGGTAAATGATGGTAAGGTAATGATAGTTGGTTTAACTTTTTTTCTCTTTTACTTCATACAACAAATTAAATGTTTAATCTTTTTTTTTTTAAATAAAAAAATCAAATTATATTACTTAAACAAACTAAAAAATAAAATAAAAAACGAACTCACACGTCACACTTCAAGTTTTTTTTTAAATATATTATAATAATGTATGTAGTTTATGATTATATAGATATATATATAGAGTATTTACTAGTAATGATTCGTTTACTATGATTTTTAAGCACGCGAATTTTTTTGTTTTTGAAACCAAACCTAACTAATTTTGCTAGTTTTTAATGTCATATTTATACTGAGTGTGTACGAAATAGAGAGCAACGATAGTTTGAGACAGAGTAGTAAATAGTAAATATATTAAACTCATAACTGTTTACTTTGACGCCATTGCCAAAAATAATTCCTTGCAGTTAAATTGTAACGCCTCAACCTCACCCAAATTGCACCCCTCTTGCCATAGCTCTGTTTTTAGTAAACACTTATGACGCTGCGGGGGATAGTTTTGCGGGGGTTTTGACTGGTTGGTAGGTAGGCGGGTTTTTGCATTTAGCAGCTGGGCATTTTTTTTTTTTAGCATAAGCCTAGAGTTAACAAACTTAGCATTTAGTTAAGGACGGGCGCTATTTTCGCAGACGTTTTTCAATTACAATACGAATTTAGTACTAAATTTTTAATTAATTTTTAATTTTTGTTTAATTTTGCACTACGGTTTTTGTATTAGACTATTGTTTAAATTTGTATGCTTTATTTTAGCTGAAAATTTTGGTTTAAGTTGATCAATTTGGACTTTCGGCAGGCCGAATGGTGCAAACGCTTTCCAAAAGAAGATTGATATAAGTCAAAATGTAAGAAAAGTTTCATGGAAAAAGTATTAATTTTTGGGGCAAAGGTTACTGTTTTCTCAAAAAAATTAGGATAAGAAAGATGCTGAAATTCGAAATTTCTCATAAAAATGTATTTCAAAAATAAAAATGACCAGAGATGATGAAAGATGATGATTAAAATTATATAATTTTATAAACAGGATTAGAGATTACGATGTTTAAAGCTAAAGAATGATTCAACTTGTGAAACATTTTATAAAAAAACTGTTTAAAGTTCATAGAATACTATTTTCCCAAAAAAAGTTTAGTTAAGAAACAAAGATTACCAGAGATGATTGAAATTATATAAATTCATAAAGATAATTAAAGATAACAATGTTTAAAGCTTAAGAATGATTAAAAAAAAAACTTTTATAAAAGATATGTTTAAAGTTCAAAAGAAACTTTTTCCTCAAAATAATTTATTTATGAAGTAAGAAAAGATGACTAGAGATGACAAAAGATGATGATTGAAATTATATTAATTTATAATAACGATTAAACATAACGATGCTGGTTGAAAATGTGACAAATTTTATTAAGGAAGTGTTCAAAGTTTCAAGAAGACTGTATTCCCAAAAAAAAATGTATTAAGAAATAAAGATGACCAAAGATGATGATTGAAATTACAGAAAGATGGCCAAAGATGATTAAAGATGACAATTAAAATTATATAAATTAATAAAGATGATTAAAGATGACGATGTTTAAAGTTTAAGAATGATTCAAAATAGGGCAAATATTTTTAAAGCTGTGTTTATTGTCGCTGTGGCTCCAAATTTCTTCAACAAAGTTAAAAACAAGTAAATACAGCGCAGGTAATGAAAGATTTTTGAATATTATTCAAGATGAATATAAATGTTTTAAGACAATTAAAGATATTTGAAGATGTTTAAAGATGATTGAACATTAATAAAGCTACAAAAGATGATTTAAACTGATAAGCATAAATTAAAGATGATGCCCTTAAACCACTTTAAGACTAACCAAACAACAACTTTATTTTGAAATATTGCATGAAGATTGAAAAGCGAACAAACATATTAAGAACATCCTGAATAAGTCCAGAAGAACAGCATTCTGGTAAATAAGTATTTTTCTCATATAGCATTAAAAGTTTATTTACTTAATATTTGATTAATTATGCTGTAATATTAAAGCAACAGTAATGCTGCAACTTTTTATTATGAAAATTACTAATCTTTGAATAGTTCAAAGATAACAGGAAACATTTTCGAATACGAATTCTAAAAAATTCTATAGTCTACCCAAAAGGCTTGTTCAAGGTAGTACTTAAAAGATGATGTTCATATACAAAGAAGATGACATTGGTTGATCTTCAACTCATTTTCATAACAAAATTTATACGTTCAAGAAGAATTCTTCAGTTTAAGTATTATTTGATAAAGTTAATACTCTAAAAACAAGTTTTTGTTGAGTTAAAAAAAATTCCTCGTGCTTCAAGAAGTTTCTTGGTAATTTAAGGAATGGCAGTTAAATATTTTTTAGCTGACAAAATGTATATTTTTTACGTTCAAGAAGAATTCTTCAGTTTGAGTATAAATCGATTAAGTTTATACTGTAGTGGAAATTTTAGTTTAATTGAGGAAATTACGTTGAGTTTCAGGAATTTTTTGTGACACTCGGGAAACCGCAGCCCTATATTTTTTAACTGACAAAATTTAAACGGCTACGAAGAATTCTTCAGTTTGAGTATAAGTTGATTAAGTTAATATTGTAGAAGCAAATTTTTATTCAAGTAAAGATATGGGCTAGGGTTCCCGGAAGTTTTTGGGTAACTATCCAGCTATTATTAAGATTTGGAAAGCGTTTGCCTAGTTTAGTACAATTGTTAAGATGTTCTTTTAGAATTGTAGCAGCAACAAATAAATCTTTTTGCATTATATAAACGATATCAAAGATAGAGAGATGAAAAATTTTTATAGTTATGAAACATAGCGCGCTGTAACTTAATTTTTTAGAATGTTTTGGGTTTCTTTTTTAGCGAATTCTTGTATTTGTTTTCAAATTGATTGATAAGCGTACCCTCCATTGTGTTCATCACCGATGTGATGCCTTGGTTGACCATGCCCGTCTGCATCATAATCATGCCCACATCTGGAAGATGTTAAGGGTGTTCATATACATACAAGTAGCACAGGACACATACACACACACATAGATAGATTAAGGAGCTTTTTTTGGCGCTCTAACTTAAGCACTAATTGCTACAATTAATTGCAGTTATTTGTTGTCAGTTACAGTTACAGCTGCAAAAGAACGGCATTAAGTTAACCGTTTTCTTAACTGCTTTTTGAAGCCATACGCAGGCAACGGCAACACAAACTTTTGAACTTACTAACTACTTGAGAACGTTGCAGCTAAAATGTTGGATACAGATTGCAGATTATTCAGATTCATATAGTTTTTATATATAAAGAGGTGTTTACTACATAGAAATCAAATTATATAGTAAGTATATAAACATTAGTGGACAATTTGATATTTCGCGATTTTTTGGTTATACGAGTATACGAATAGTAGAACAGTAGTTTATGGATATGTTTAGTCAATTTTAGTATAGATAGTAGTTGATTTTTTTTTATTATAGATATTTATGTATCTTAACTAGTCTAGTATTATGTACAGTTTTTTTTAACAGGGGAGCTTTGACTCTAATTATTTACAAACTTTTCTGGTAGCTGGCCCCATAAAACGATATCACAAAGAAAACATAAACTAAAAGTTATTAACATAAATTATTTGGCTTTAACGGGTGGGTGGTAACGATTAAGTTAACGGCGCAGCATATATGGCAAATTCTCATATATTATATAATGTATATATAAGAAATAACTTAGAGCTACGTTTTGTGTACGATTTCAACAAATACAAGTAGTATGTAGTAAGTAGTAGTAGTAAGTATAGTTAATTGTATTAGTAACTTTAAAATCAGAGTTGAACGCTGCAAAAATGATTGGAAAAAGTATTTATCGAAAAAAGAATTTGATATTGAAATATTATATAAACTTGTTATGTGTTGTGGTTTATTTTTTGGTGGAAATTATTTAATAGAGTCTTGTGCTCAGTTCCATGCACTTGATTTTTTATATCTTTTCGCAATACATATAAAGTACAAATATTAGAGTAGAGCGAGAGTTATTAAAGAGAGGAGCAATAGAAGTAGCGAGACAGACTTTTAATAATGTGCAGTTTCAAATTTTGATTTTTAATCGAAAAAAACATAGAATCAAAATGTGTGGAAAATTTAAAAAAAAAAGTGTTGGGTTACAATTTTAAGTGTAATATAGAATTTTGCTTTTAAAAAAATAATATTTATAAAAAAGTGCACCTGTGTGTGCATACCCTATCCATGCAAGAAACTTAAATGGACCTAAGTTGTCATTCAAAAATCATTTTTTTTACACTAATTCATTATTTCTTTAAAAATTTTATAAAATTAAAAACAAAAATGTATAATTTTTAAATAAAAGAAAAAGGGAACATTCGTTAATCTAATAATCGCTTTTAAGTAATGTTAACGTAGCTCAATGCTGAATTTAATCATTTGATATAAAGCTGCAAAACTATCGATTTCATTACCAATAAATCTTTAAGTGACTCGATTGCAAAACTATCGACAGTATCGAGGACACTACCATCAAATGTTTTGATAGTATGATGACAGTGATCAATCGCGTAAATAATTCGATGGCTCAAAAATAGAGCTGCAAAAGTATCGATAGTATCGATGTCATTACCATCAAATGTGTAAGTGACATACAAGGCTGCAAAACTATCCATAGTATCGATGGCATTGCTTTTGCATTTTTATCGTTTAAGTTAGGCTATCGATAAAAATTTCTATGTTTTCTAATTTTAAATGGTATAACTTTTGATTTGCTACAATCTATGAGATGCAACTATTGATATTATTTATACTTTATTTTCGATAACTTTTAAAATCATTATTAATACTTGATTTCAATGCACTTGATATAGGTTTCGGTATTATTAATAACATAATCAATGGAATCGGTCTTAGTTAATTATCGAAAAATTAAATTTGCGATTTGTCGATTGATATCGATGGCCTTAACAATGCTTCGTTCGATATTATCGATAATGTATGATTTAATCAACAGAAACTTTAATTGCTATTGCCAATATAAGTTCAATTTTTTTGAATTCCTACTGATCTATTGATAATATCGATAAAGAGCCAAGATGTACAACCAGTTTCATTATATATGACTTGCTTTGGGTAACTGTCGATTGATATCGAGGGCTAAAACTATGTGACTTTCCATTTTATCAGTTTAATGAACTAAAATTTATTTCTATCGATACTATCGCTGCCTGCTAAATTAAATTGTTTTTTTATTCAGGAAATATCACTAATAAAAATGAGATAAAATTTGGGCTTTAAAAAGGAAGCGCTAAAATTAGATTTTTTCAATTTTATTTCTACTTAAAAATACCCGCGAAAAGCAGAACTTTTCTAAAAGAGAAACAAGTAGTTTTAATATATACATTTTTTGTTGAATAATAATTTTTTTCCAATAATTGAAAATAAATAATGTTTGGGAATGCCTATACTATCGATAATATCAATTTTTTATGCAATAGTTTCGTGAAAAACCAAAATGTATATTTTTAAATGCTGTTTGGACTTATTCAGGACAGTACGAATCAACTTTTATCAATTATTTTAATAATAATATATTTGCCTACACTTTCGATAAAACTGATCGATTGCTTGAACTATATTTGCATTGATTCATTCATTAAAGTTTCTTTACTGATTATAAACTAACTACCCCGTGACTCCTATAAAAGACTTCCGGAGGCAGCATTTATAAGTTATATAAATTAAAATATACTATAGATAGTATCGATGCCTTTTACAAAAATTAAAATTTTTTAAAAATATTTTTGGTATTATTTTCTTAGTTTTTGCTGTAATATTCCGTATATATTTATTAAAATATTTCTCTTTTTCGATTGTATTGATATCAATAATCTGAATAATTGACTTTTAAAAATTTAAATTTAAGCAAAATTTCTTTCGATAGTATCGACTAATTTCACCAAATTTAAACTCATATGGCAATATTAAGTTTATTTGGCTGTAATTTTAAGAAAACCTATCGAAACTGATATTATCGTGGGCTACGATTATTTTAAAACTATATCGATTGCTGTTGCTATCGATAATTTTGCAGCTCTAATATACAGCACGATTACGCTTTAAAACTTTGTACTAGAGAGGGTATAGCAACAAAGGTAACACTGTGCGTATGTGTAATCAAACATAACTCATACGCCATGTCGAACTAATAAAAACTTCGTAAAGCGCCAATAAATTTATTATAATATTTTCAATTTTTTTAATAAAAATTATATAAAAAATCAACTTAGAAATTCTAACAATTTGTATGTGGTTTATTGAAAAAATATATATAGTTAAGAAATCAAACATTTCTTGCTTGGTTTGTTGTTGCTGTAGTTGTATTCAAAACTGGGGTTGCATATCGCACAAACATATTTACAAATTCAACGGTACTTTGGTAAGCCATCGGAAAGGTATTATGTATAAAATATATATGTTGTAGATATACATAGATATATATATGTAACCGTTGATTTTTTTTAAGTTTTAGTATAATTTGTATAGGTTTTGGAGGTTATATAGAGGCGGCATTTCAAAAACAAACAGAGTAGTGATCAAAAAAGGGAACTGCACATGGGCAAAAAATTGCGGGGCAGGACATTTGTTGTTTTTTTGTATATGTGTGGAAGTGTGTGTGGAAGGATCTTTAGAATTTAGTAAAAAAAACAAAAACCAACTAAAAGCCTAATAGAGAGACGCCCAGATTGTTAAACACTTTCAAAGTGCTAAATAATTTTTGCAATTTTACATACAAACCAAAACAAGGTGTTGTTCAATTTGAATTCGATAATAATAATATTATATATAGTATTATAGAAAATTAAATTTTGGGGTGCACTTGAAAGTGTTAAGTGCTTTTGGGGCTTGGACAAAATTGGGTTACAAAATAACAATATAATATTAAAGGTTTTCATTTCATTTGCTATATATAGTACAATGAAAACCGAAAATGTAGTGCAAAATTTTGGCAGGGTTTTGATTTTTTTGTAAGGAGAGGGTTGTAAAAAAGGTTAAACTTGGATTTGTAGGTGTTTTTGTTTTTGTTACAGAAACTTTGTTGTAGTTATAAGTGTGTTTGTTAAACGATTTTTGCATGATTTACCTAAGTCATCAAATTTGCTCCTGGGCTGAACAGTCACTGTGGGACAAAGTTATGGCATTTGTTTTTTTTTATGTATATTGATTTTTTTGTTATGTCATGTTGCATATATTATATACATGTAAATACATAAAATTGTATGCATTTATATGTATATATATATGGCAAAAATATCCATAGATTTTATGGTCATTTGTTGAGTTTATAGTAAGTAGTAGTTGTTGTTGTAGTTTTTGGTTTAGATTATTGAGGGGGCCACACGCGCCAACACACATTTATAGTAAAAAATATATAATAATAAAAGAATATTTTTAAATATATATAAAAATATTTAAGTAGTTATAGTAAATGGTAGGTAGGTACATATATATAGTTATCAAAATGCGCATTAGAGCAGTTTAAGTTTTGAGGGCATAAATATTAGAGTTCAGTCATCTCTTAAAACGCGACTTATGTTAAATATTTAGAGCTAAAAGTTTAAGACCCGTTCTTAAAAAAAAGCTTAAAACTAATATATTATTATTTGCTTATGTTTTGAGTTAATCAACTTCTTTTCTTTTTAATTTTTTTCTGTTCTCGTAACACTCGTTAAAAATTAAATAACGAAATCAAATACATATTTAAGTAAAAAGAAATAAGTAAAACCAAATACATATATAGAGATATATATAGTCGCATAAAATGGTACAAAATTTTGCTTACAGTTTTTGCATTTGCATTTCTTGATGAGTGTCTCATCTTTGATGTCCTCATGACAGGCTTTGCAATAGAACCAGGCACTGGAAGGAAGCAACAAAAAAGCAAAGTTCAAATCAGTATGAATATCAATGAGCTTAACGTGGGTTGTGGCTTAGTTTAGATACTCTTCAAGTAATACTGAATATAAAATGAAGCAATGTATATCTACATATACATATTACAAGAAATAGGATAAAGGTAAGCCCTTGTGGCCAGGTTATTTTCGACGACTTTTGACCTTTTAGAACAAAAGGGCCACAATATAGCAAAGTTCCAATAAAATGTCGATGCGTGGTCGGCGTATCCTTTTGATTGGACACCAGGCTTAGATAGAGAATGTGGGAGGATGTTTGATGTACTTTTTGTTAGGACTAGCTATATTGTATTTCCTTCTCAGCGTCGACAGTGTCCCGTAGTAGAAATGTCCCCAGAAAATTCTTATTCCAATGAGATATATTATTGTACCGAGGAGCTGCTTAGCTTGCTCCAGGTCAATGGTGTTAATATAGTCTGTTTCTCGTGCAGAAGGAGACCACGATCTAATGTTTTACCAACCAAAGAAGAAATCTACTACAGTTATTTTCGGGACTATCACAAAAAGTAACGATAAAAACGCCGGCAAAAGCTTTTTGAAACTAAATTCTGAGACATCAATATATTATTTGAGGCTTCAGTAAAAGATAGTAGCTATCATCTATGGAATTTTGGGGCTAAAAGAGTTGTCTTAAAAAATGAAGCATCTAAATATTAAGGAGGTGTACAAAATTGTGGTTACCTTCCTGGTTGGTATGGAATATATTTTTAATCAAACAGGAAATCTCATTTTCAAGCTTTATCAATTCTTGGCACAACAAGTAAGATACCTTGTAATTGACAGAGAGCAATGATGTTGTTCTACTCTTGTCATCTGATTTTAATACAGAAGCCACTTAGATAAATTGGTTAGAAGATACCAAAGAAGTTGTCATCTTGTCATCTGGCGCCTCGAAGTTAAAAAATATGAAAGATGTTGTTCGCATCTCGTCATCTGACATCTTTAGTACAGTGACAATTTGTAATTAAAGGATATGAAATATGTCTATCTAATCTTGTCATCTGAAGTCTTTAGTACTGTAGCCATTTACAGTTGGAAGAAATCAAAGATTTTCTCATTTTATCAACTGACGTCTTTAGTAAAATGGCAACTTGTGGTTGGAAGAAGCAAAGATGTTCTTCTTATGTTTTCAGTTGAGGTCTTTAAAATAGTTAAAGCTTTCAGTTGAAAGATATGAACTATATTGTTCTCATATTGTTATTCAAAGTCAGTGTAAGTGGCAACTTATATATGGAAGATGCCAAAGGTTTTTTCATTTTGTCAACTGACATCTTTGCCAAGATGCAAAAGATGTTCTTATTATCTGACTTCTTTAGTACAGTGGCAACTTGTAGTTGAAGATATGAAAAATGTTCTCATCTTGTCATCCGACGTCATTTCTAAAGTGGCAAGACGTAGTTGGAAATTACCAAAGTTGTTCTTCTCATCTTGCAATCTGAAGTCTTTGGTAATTTGTAGTTCAAAGATATGAAATATATTGTTCTCATCTAGTAAGTACAGTGGGTATTTATATTCGGAAGATACCAAAGATGTTCTCGACTTGTCAACTGACGTCTTTGCTAAAATGGAACGACATAGCTGGAAGATGCCAAAGAAGATGTTCTTCTTGTTTGATGTCTTCATTACAGTGGCAACTTGTAGTTGGAAGTTGCAAATAATGTTTTTCTCATATTGTCGTCTTTCTTAAAAAACGTGTTAACGTTTAGTTGAAAGATGCCAAAGATATGCTTCTCATCTTTCGTCATTAGTAAAAAAGCATATCGTATATTCATAGAATGCATATACCAGCATACATCGTTGCAAACCATCAACATTAGTGATGCTTTCATAAGATTCTAAATATTGAGACTCATGCTAAAAGTTCTACAGACTATAACAAAATATAGTGTATCTGATTGTTTAAAAATATTCCACACTTAAAGTGCGTTAAAGACGAATTTTATTTTCAAATACAGCACAAACGTGTGGATTTCGAGTCTCCTTGCTAAACGTTCAAGGAAACAAACCTTTGCAATACCAAAAGTATATTAAAAGGATGACGAGTACAAAATAAATACAAATTTGAGTGATTGACAAAAAGATAAGCCATTTAGGGATACTTCGGGAGTGATATTTTAAATTCGATGGTTTTTATTAAATCATAAGAATCCATCGATTGCTAATATTTGCATTTAACACTTTTAAGTCTTTTTGCAACACTACACACAATGAACCTCTTCAAAAAACTAGCACGTTATTCTCATTTAAAAAAAAAGTATAGCATACTTATTGGCTGCTCTACTTACCGCTTCACTTCGTCCGCGCTTTGTGCTATGAAAAAACCCTGCGTATTGGCCTGTATCTTGGCGCCACGTGGATTTATGGAAATTTTACTATCCACACCCTCCTCAGCGCCCTTAATTTCAATGGCCAGCAGCAGCAGCTTCAGCTTGGAGAAACACAGTCTGTTGGGTAGTGTCGTAATAAAAAAATACATTAGTCATATCGAAATTGAGAGTGTCCACTATTAGATCTAGAAAAGAAATCTTAAAATTCGTTATTCTAAAAATATAAAATGTAGTTGAAGTTGTTGGCTACACTTTAAGAAAAACTTGTCATGCAAATGTGTGCGTGTATAGAGTGTGTTTGGCACAAAGAAACACGCAGTAAATACAGCAGAGCATACACTGTAAAAAATACATTACGTTCAAACAATACAAAAGCAGACAAAAACACATGCAAGACAAAATGCTTAAATTAAATACTTGAAGTAAAAAAGAAAATTATAACACAAAAAAATATTAAAAAAGTTTGTAACAAAAACTACTTTACATACAAAAACTCTCGGTACACGCATTTTATAAATAATTAGGTTAATGCATGGGGAGAACCGTGAGAACGCATGGCGGTGCTTAGAAGACGCTAGTATTTGTTGTGGTTTTTTTTTTGTTGTAGTTTTTTTGTGGAACACGTTACAAGTAGCAAAATATACAATACGCACATGCAATGAGCAGGGATTCGTATACGCGTTACTCTCAGGGGATTAGAGTATACATATTTGGGTTATCTTAATCTTACAGGGATATCGCCACCATACACTTTGATGAGGTTCCTTTATAAATAGAACGGACTTGGTCAAAAAATCTTACTCGGTTTTAAATTATAAAGGCAATCAATAATTTACTTAACCTCATACGTTATATTTTTCATTCATTTTTTTTTTTTGTTGATTCATCCAAATCTGGCTGACTCCTAGGAGGGGCATGGGGATCTCTGTTAATAACAATTTAAGATCTCATCCTAAACATAATAAAACTAGGGATAGTTATCTCTACTAGTTCGCCAATTTTGCTTTAGCAATGAGTAGTAAATGTCATTTTTTCGACTAGAATTTCAGCCGTTGAAATGTTATATAAAGCCTACAACAGGTGAACAAACTAATGATTCAGATAAACAGAAAGACATCCAATATAAAACGTATTTTACAAACTCATTCTGAATTACACTGAAAATAAAATATAAGCCCATTCAGAATTTTTTGGTGGATTGTACTTTTTCCGAAGATAGCTTAGTTTTGTATTTAAATAGTCTTTCGAAAACCTTAAAGGTTGCCCTCATTTGGTATTGAAAACATCCCAACCCCTCATTCTACATTTCTTCCTCGGCATATTATTGGTTCTTCGATAGTTTACATAATCGATCAATTTATTTTAACATTAGAGACTATAGCTGGTTCTCTATCAATTTCACTTGAATTAATTTTGTTTTAGAGGCCGGAATTGGAGTTTAATTTTTTATTCGAGAACTTTCAAGTTTTGAAAACATTCCAATTCTCGCTCATTCTGCATTTATTTTTGCGAAAAGCTCCAAATTTTTTGACTCTACAGAGATACAAATTGCACCAATTAAGGCATTGAAATTGAAAGAAACAGGATCGAGATTTGGCAATCAGTTCATCAGCTGGAGCTTACTTAAAGGAAAACGAAAGTGATTTGAAAAAATAACTTCTTTTGATTAAACAAGCGAATTCCCGTTTTTAACTGATCAAATTTAATGATAATTTATTCGTATATGACATTTTCTTGAGATTCTGATGACCTTAAAATATAATCAAACAATTTTTGCTGACTTTTCCCCTTAAAGAATTCTATTGTTTTAGCTTTTAAGTCATTTCGTGATGCAATGAAGAAGAACCAGTAAACTAACTCAATTTGTGTATGGTAGCTATGTGAAATTGTGGACCAATTTTGATCAAATTTCACACAAAATAAATAAAGTTCTACCCAGTGTCTACCATACAATTGCTCCGTTTTTAAAAAGTGGCTTTCTAACTGTTGTATTATGAATCTGTTGAAATTTTTGGAGTTTTAGGCATCGAGATTAGAAACATCAGTATTCTGATTATAAAAAATAATTCTATAAATATATCAAAGGTGCTAGTATAAATTAGTAATTTTCACACAATATTTATGCAAACTACATTAAAATTAATCAACACAGCAGTTACACACCATGTTCGTCTAATAAATAAAATGCTATCGATGAAAAATTCTCTTAAAAATTTCCCAACTTACGACTACTTGAGGATTTTTTTTGTGTGTAAAAAAGAGTACAGGCATTTAAAATGACGCAAGCCGCCTGGAGTAACGTGCATATTGAAGTCGGCCATGCCGTACTTAAAGAATACAATTCCTTTTATAGGTAGTGAATAGGTAGGTACTTAGTAGTAGGCACTTGGTAGGTACTTGGTTCGGTGAGCGCTGATTAAAACGTTGCTTTAGATGTACATATGTAGTAGTTTATTGTTTATACAGTAATTGTGTTTTTATGTTGTTATTTGTGGTTAAGACTAGTTGTAGCTGTTTTGGTGGCAAGTGGCAGGTGGACGGGTAAGCTGGCTATTAAGTGTCTAGTTGGTAAGTTCGTTCATGATTTGGTTTGGTTATACAAGAACGAACGTATGCAAGATGAGGCCATTCCAAAAACCAATTTATATAAAATGTTAAATATACAAGTTGATTTTTGTTAATCGACTTTTTTTTTAATGTTAATACGAGCTACTAAGTAGTAGTAGTAGTTAATTAATGTAGGGCAAGAAGTATTTTGTTAAAAAGAGTATATTGAACAAAACTAAATTCAAGTTGGAGTTTCAAAAACAAATGAAAAACAAAAATTGAATTGTTAAACAAACATACTGTACAATGCAAAAAGTAGTTATATTTTTTATACAATTTTTTTTTCTTTTTTCATTTTTTTAATGTTATTGTTTTTAATTTAAAATTTGTTTTTTCGCTAATTTCTCATTTTGGAGGCTTACTCGCTGGCTTGTGGGAATGTCATGCCGGTAAATGAAGGTGATAGGGTTTCGGTATACATCTCACACCCTGTACCTTGAAGATAATCATTTTGCCAGGCCTGTGTGTCTGGTGACTGAAAGTTAGAAAATGGTTTTGTTGTGGTTTGGATTTAGTAAGTTATCTAAAGAGTAACTACATGGCGTTGTGTTTGTTTTAGTTGTTGCAGTCGGGCACGTATTTATAAAAGGGACACTGAGAGACACGGAGAGAGAGAGTTGAGTTGGGCTAGGCTGGCATACAACGTGCTCTCTAAGCCGCTTCCAAGACAATTTATAGGCGCTGAAACGCAAAACGCAAACCGGGGCACTACTGAACTTAAGAGCGCGCTTTTAAGAGCGTGAGTTAAAGAGAGAGCGGGTTAAGCTTACAAGGAACACACATACTGGAGCGAGCGCGTGTGTGTGCTTTAAGTTGAGCTTTTGTGTGCATGTATATGTGTATGGGTGTGTTTCAGGCTTAGCTTTAGCTTCGGCATGCTTCAAAGCTGGCATGTGCACCTCGGGACCGCAAGGGCCGAACGTACTTAGGATGCGCCAAAGAGAAACAAAAATCAGCTATTAAGCTGTTTTGAGTGCTCTTTAAAAACATGCCCGCTTCAAAGGTTCGTTGATCTAGGGGATACTTTTTTTGGATGTTCATTTTTGGCATTTTTTGTACACTTTCTAGCGTAGTTTTTACAGCATTTTGTAGTAGTAGATTTATAGCGTCGGGCACTCCTTGGAAATAATCATACAACGTGTAACTTGTAGAGTCAACCAAAATTATAAAAGTTCAAGTTTTAAATCAAACTAGAATCAAACAATTACAAAATATACTATATATATATAAATAAAACATAAGCGCACGCTGCAAAATTAAATTCTGTAAAATAGAGCTCAGCTCCCAAAGATATTTCATACAATTAGCGTTTTTCATTGATGGGCGTGTGTGGGTGTATGTGTGTGTTTCTATGTATATGTGTGTGCGTGTTGTGGCCTATAATGTAATATCAGCTGCCTCTGAACAATTTGTTTAATTTTATAACTTAGATTAACTGAAAAATATAACAATTTAGCAAAAATATCAATTTTTAGATTTGCAAACACTGAAGGCATTTTAAACATTTAGAACATTTAAATACACAAAGAATTTGCTTAAGACAACAACTAAGTTTTGATTCACGTTTAATATATTTTTTTTTTTTCAGTGTATACATGTATGTAGGTATGTGTGAGCATAAGAGAGCAGAAATAAAATTGCGTATTAACATAATAGCGCACAGCTTTACACAGTCTTTCAAACAAAATTGAAAGAGAGGGAATCGAACCGCAACTGGAAACGGAAATAATAATCGATATATAACGATTTAAATACGAAAATATCGATTTTAAGATCGACTTATCGAAGTACTCATTCCAACAAAATTAAATGTTAAGCCAGACCTCCTAGACATCCTAAATAGTTTTAAATCGTCACGAAAATTAAAATTTACGTCACAATTTTTTTTTTTTGTTTTAAATCGAATTTTGTAAAATTTTTATGTAGGCATGTGTGAAAGTTATTTTTAATAACTATTAATTGTAATTTTTATAACGATGTTTTGCACAAATTTAAACAAATATTTGTTTTTATGCAAATATGCTTATTTTTTAAATCTGTGGCATATTTAACAAAAAATTGTAAAATTCGAAGTACTTTTTTTTTCCAAATTGTCAATAAATCTTTATAAAAAATTTGTTTATTTTTTTTTGCTTTTATTGTTTTTTAATCCAAATTTTCAATAGGGCTTCATAAAAACTGTTTCATCTTATTTTGACTTACACATTTAATAAAATATTACAAATTTAACATTTATTTATTGCAATAATTTTTTATATGATGATTTTGTATTAATATAAATTCGAATTAAAAAAATTTAAAATTTTAAATTTTTTTATAATAATTTTTTTTAAGTCAATCAATTCGAAACCCCAAAAATTTAAAACGTATATATTTTAAAATTTTATATTATCAAAGGCGCTAAAATTTTAAATGCAATTTGCTATATTTTATATAATATGATATTGTATGTTCGTTTTTAATTCATTATAATTTAGAGTTCGTTCAATGTTTGACGGATATTTCTGACTAAAAAATTATATTATATTATAGAGAAAACAAATATTTGCTGTAACAACAGTTGTCCAGCCTAAAGTCTAAATATACAGAAAAATAAATAATGATGATGAGCACGATGATGATAAAAAATTATTTAACATTGAACATTAATAACATTTTTTTACGAATATAATTATTTAACATTAAACAATAACATTTTTTTAAACGTTTTTTTAATATTGAAATGATTGACGCTATCTAAAGTTTGTAATCAAATTCCTTACTCCGTAATATTTTTAATTCACAAATTTTAACATTAAAATTCCATTCCAATCGCAACGTTTAACATCTAACAATTTGTAACAAATTCCTAATTGAAAAACAATGATCCAAAATAATAATCCGGGACTCAACACGATAACATGCACCGCTTACGAACTAGCGACGATAGTTTGACAGACAAATTTATCGATCAGCCGATAAACTGCCGGTTCGATTCCCCTATAGAAAGTTTGTGTAAAAGTATCGCAAGTTTTGATATTACTTTAAATCAAGAACAGAGTAAAGTAAAACTGTTTACAACAACAATTAGAACTTATTTAGAAATACTGTGTGGCAAATAGGTGTACATAGTGTATGTGTATGTGTTTGTAGGTGTAAATGTTGTTTCGAACATTTAGCAAACTGCATGGTATCGAAAGTGTCTCGTATGTATCGTATTTTGTATTTATCAACGCTGCACGATTAACAAGTAGTAGAATAGTAGAGTAGTAGGATACGATAATTGTATGGTTTGTTTTTTTTGTTTGTTTTTTTTTTTGTAGCATATAAGAAAAAGAGAGACTGCCTGCTGCGCAACTTACTCAGTGGCCTGAGCAAATGGTATTCCAATAAATGTGGGACTCAATGTTTCTGTGTACATTTCCATGCCAGTGCCGCGCAGGTAATCATTTGTCCAAGACTGCATGTCTGGCGACTAAGGGTTAAAGACGTACATAATATAATAGAAACTTGGTAGATAAACAATTTGCTTTGGTAACGACTTCGATTCGATTGCCTACCGGGTGTATATCCTAGTATACATTTATTTTTTCGTTTATTTATTTATATTGTTTTTCTAAAGCTAAGTTTGGTTGGCCTGCATTGAAAAATCAGTTGATTGGTCCACGAGTTGTGTATTGGTTATATGTCTGGGCATGTTGGAATAATTAACGTACTATGTGGATCTGTACACTACTTACGGTCTTGAATGAACGCATAGCAAATAAATTTGCCATCATGGTGGAGAAACCAGGCGCCAGACAGCTTTGCGCAATGAAACCCAGTTTCAGTTCGGCCAGGCAAATGACATCGTCACCCTGTTTCCAGTCCCACGAGGGTATGTTTAGCAAGTACGCCTGAAAGAAAGGAATGTAGATTTGTCAGATGATTGATTAGGTCGCGGAGCATGTTTTTGTAATGTTTTTAAGGTCGTTGAATCCGTATTGGAGTAAGTCCAATAGGCTCTAGCACTTCAAAGCACTGACATAACTTCAAAAAACCCCATAAACTGAGTTGTGAACATAAGGACTCAAATAAAAGCATTTTATTTTTAGTAATTTTTCTGCGTAGAATCCGAACCCAGGGTCAGATTTACCTCGTCAGGATTTTGAGATATTTACCCAAATACTGACTTTTTCCCAACTTATGAGGGTATGTACGGGGTAGTGCTGGAAGTAACATCGATGTTATATAGATGCAATGATAATTTTTATGTTTTTTCCGTTCATCAATATTTTTATTTTGATTTCACACAAAAAGAGCGCATTTTTAGTAAATCTAGAGAGTGAGTTCGCTTAAATCAAAAAACGTTTACATGATTTTAATAAATAACCATTTTGAATGGATTTCAAATTAGTTTAAAGATTATGAGACTGCACTTCTGGCTGGAACAGATCATTTTTTTTTGTGATAACTCACGAGCCCACAGAAAAAGTAGTGTAAGGACTTATAATCTTTGGGCAGCTGAATCCTAAGTCCAAAAAACCCCGATCCAATGGTTCTTATATAATATCCAAATTATGCGGTTTTTTGGTGGTTATCCATAGACCATTTGTGAAGGAGTTTTTTGCATTCAAAATGCCGCCACGTGAACGTCCATGTATCGAAACATCGATGTATTGAAGTTGAAAATATCGAAAACAACAACAATTAAAAAAATACGGTAAAAATATGCCTTCGGATTCTACTCAGCAAATTACTTCGGAAATGAACCTTTCCAACAACTAACATAACCCAGTATTCGTAGATCTTTATAATGTTTAGGGCTTGTTTTGCAAATATTTTAAATTTAACTAAACAAAAAAATTAGTTTTTAGCTTTAAAAGCCAAACTATATCCACTATATTTTATTAGAGTCACAGAGTCCGAATCTATGCATAAAAAAAACACAGCGCATCAAATCAGACATATCTTCATCCATAACAGTTAAAAATATAGAAATGGTGGACCACCTTTATAGAGTCCTGATTTAGTGCTTAATGATTTATTTTTGTCTCCGAACATCAAAAATAAGCTAAGTAGTCAGTAAAAGCAATTTTTGCATTAAAAATCCATGAAAAAGAGTTTTTAAAAATGTTTTTGCAAAAGTGCATCGATGAAGATCAAGAGAGGCATGGGTTTTGATCTTAACTTAAATTATTATGTTTTTATAAATGCACGCCTCTGTTGAAATTATTAAAAATGTAATCTTACTTATGATCTGTATAAGCATAATGTTAAAATGTAACACAACAGAGTTGAGAGCCACCTGCAGAGAGTACTAAAATAGTACTAAAATTTTAGTTCTCCCTGCTACCTGTTAATTTTTCTCTCACTCTGCTGTTAGATATTGCCAACTGCCATCTGCAGCTGAACATGTCGGACATTTACATGTATGAGAGAGACATGGATATTGTTATGTTAATATTGGACAAACTGTAAAATAACATTGAAGATGTTAAATTATAAATAGAGATAACGGAATTTTGGCAGTGTTAACTGTTAAGCGCTGCTGGGTGTAGAGTTTTTCCCCAGCTGAGCGTGGCGCACTGGAAGAGGATTGTAGAGTTGAAGAATAGTTAGAAACAAGGATAGATGCAGAATGCGGTAAATTGAGTGACATGTCGAATAGTGAGTGAGTGATGCGGCTATAGGCGCGCTACATTGTGGACTCTACAGCCACACACTGCGAATCGCTGCGCTTATGAAATTAACATGGCCGACGGTCATATAACTGGACCTTCTTTTACATATAACAGTTTAGTTCCTGTAAACCATTGACCGAACAACTTAAGCTCGGATACTATTCTTTACAACACCCTTACCCAGTAAAAATTTATTAACTCCTTTTTATATTATATTTACTCACCTTATTATGGTACTGCATGAGCTGTATGATAACGCGTATATCGTCGCTGTAGTTCTTAATCGAGATTACTCTCATTATATTGGCAGCATCTTCTGCGTCGGGATCTTGGCAATATTTGTTAGCGAGCACCAGGCAGGCATCGGCTTCGTGTACCTAAACATCCGGAATGACGTAATAAAAACGATTAGTTTTGAATTTTGGAAAAACTTTGCATATTTTAGATATGTCTATATATGTATGTATGATGAGGCACAGCTATATAGTTAGATGTATAATTTTTTGTGAATTTATGTACGAGTATAGTATATGGTTATAGTTTCTTAAGTGATTTGCTGGTTGAATGTGATTTGCACAGGTGTCACGTATAATACTTTGTTTTTGATTAACGAGTTACAGTTTAAGTGGTTGTAAGAGTTTTAATAAGTATGTAGTATTTTTTTTTTATATAAGTAGTTATATGTGTGGCACGTAAGCGATTTAAACGCACATTGACTGGACAACTATATAAGTAGTTAAGTAGTTAAAAAATGTCACAAGAAAAGTTTTGTGTGTTGTACTTGGCATTGTAGTATGTAGTAATTAGTCAGAGTAAGTTTGCGCCAAAGCTTACACAAACGATTACCAGACATTTACTTGGTATTAATGTTTAGTATTTTTTATATTTTAGTTTGGCAACACTGGCGATAGGGAGACATTAAGCAGTAGAGTTCTTAAAATGGGTTTATGGACAGTGGATTTAAATTGATAGTTTTAGAATATCAAAGTAAAAATTCAAATAAACAAAACTCAAGTAGCGAACGCTCGGTGCGGAAGTGGTTATAGATTACAATAGACAAAACGCTGGTGTCACTTTTTGGGGTGGGCTAAGAAAACCAAAGAAAACATAAAATAAAACCAAAACAAAAATCAAAGCCATACACTAAAACAAAATAGCTAAATTAAGTGGACTTTAGACAGTAGATAAAAGTAAATTATAATAATAATAAACTACAAGTTGCCTGCCAAATAGACTCTTGGCATAGAAACTGCTTTGCTAGCCAACAGTTTTTGTGCCAAGCTGCAGCTACAAAGCACAAAGTAAATAATAAATAAATCGAACGTAACCGATTTTGAGATACTCTTTACTCAAGTAAACTTTAATCGTTTTTTCCTCGAAAATAATCAATTCCTGCTCACAGTAAAGTAGGCAGTGCATACACCTGGTTGAAAGAGATTCGGGAAATAATTTTTAAACAAAATTCATAAAAATTGACTAATATGAACCAGACAATTTTGTAGAAATTTGAGAGTTTCCTCTGAGAAAAAATTATATTCCGTGCATTTCAAGCGAGTTTGCCTCGGAGCAAAATTGAATTTAATAATACTTTTGAAATTACACGATAAATCGACTGCTAAAAAATAAGAATAATCTTGAAAAAAAAGTCGCCATTGTTATGTTTGTTAGGCTTACATAAGGCCAGTGAATAATTTTAATTGCACTATCTCATATATATATAAGATTCAAAACATTTATTTGAATTTTTAAGTACTTTAAAAACGAAATTATCCTAGTAATAAAGCCATTTTTAAATTTTTTAAGTTTGAAAGCCGGACGCGCTTAAAAAAACACACTGTATTTAATTGAAAAAAATTATTTTTTTATCTCTTCTATCTTAAATCAAAAGTTTCAAAATCTGTTTGGAATAGGGATAAAAATCGACTTTATTTTTCAAATGTATGCTTAGAAATTTTAATATTTGCAGCTTTTTCCGCTGACGGAAATATTTCCATGATAAACTAAACGAGCAATTCTTTGAGAAAATCGTTCGGATTTGGCGGAACGCATATGTTTCCTTATTTAAATTTTTATATAAAAATTAGCAAATTAACAATATTTTTTTTTTATATGTAAAAGAAATACCTTTAAACTTATTGTAAAATTTTGGATGAAAAACTTATTTTAAAAATTTACATTCATTTCAAAGAGGAAGATGCTAAGCTGCCCTCAAAAGATATTTACCTTATTTTCCCCTTTTCATATAATTTATCTATTTTATTTTTATAAAAGAAATACATTTCTGTTCTGTAGAATTTTGGATGAAAAATATTTTTCAATAATTACATTGATTTCAAAGGGTCTACCTATAACTGCCTTCAAATAATATTTATCGTATTTTTAGATTTTTATCTATTTTTTTTTATTTTTAGAAAAGAAATACCTTAGCATGTATTGTAGGATTTTGGATGAAATACATTTTTCAAAATTTATATTGATGTCAAAGAGTCTACGTAATATTTCTACTAATTTTCATCCAAAAAATCGTTTGCTTTCAAATCCTTTCGATTTCAAAAAGAATCGCGTATATACCTTATATGACACACAACTGTTACAAAAATTGACACGGACTTAATATACCCTTTCATTTTAAGAGTAACGAGTATAACAACAAAGACCAGATAATATTAACAATATCGAGCACATGCAACAGCAGCAGCGGCAGTGGCAACGGCAAAGAGAGCGGTAGCGGCAGCAACCAAAGCAATTTATAAAAAAAAAAGAGATATTGAACTAGTTGTAAAAAGAGATAGCATAGCTTAGGGCGCAAGCGAGTTGCATAAATTAAGAGACTTATAAAACATGCAACAACAACGAGCACAACAACAACAAAAACAAGAACATAGTTTTTTCTCTTCTCTTTTTCTTTTCTTTTTTTCTTTTATTATATAACATTAAACGCTAGCTCAAGTGCAAGTTGATTAGCTTTATTATATACTACTATGGTAAATATGTATACAAGTACAGCACATGCAATATATACAATATATATAAACACAGTGAGGTTAAATATAAAGAGCTATCGTATCGTATGAAATATATATTGATTTTGCTTGATTAGGTTTATAGTGTGTGTATGTACTAAAAATGCATTGTCTTTTCAAGTACAAGTTTATATATATTAAAACTGTTTTTATGTAGGAGCAAATTGTACGATTAGATTTATCTGAATAACGCTACAAACATTGACATAATCACGTATTCGATTTAGTTGCAAGATATATTTTATTTTTTAGGTAGAAGAAATTTAAATATTATATTGCTTGAAATTTATAATAGCTTCAAGGCAGTGAAAACTAAATTCCTAATATTTTGAGAGCTGTGCGATTGCTTTTATATCTAAAATCTGAAAATAATTGGTTTTCTTTCATAAACGAAAATTCCTATACATTTTTAACTTGAAGATGTTTGGTATTAAAAAACTTTTTGAATATGTTTAATAATATTAGAAAGCTTTTTTTTTTAGTAAAGTGTGGAAATATAGTTGAACTAGATTAGAACGAACTCTTCTGCAACAAATTTTGTGTATACACACAAATTTTTTTCAAATAAAATACTTTTCTAATTACATTATTAAGGAATTTCTCTAAAACAAATTTTCTACATAACGAAATAGTTCTGCTTCCGTTCGAGCCCATTTAAGTCTTTAAAAAAACAAGAAAAAACATTTCTTCGAAATCTACATTAGAGTTAGAGATTCGGTTTCTACAACTTATATGTGGGTTGGACCCCAAAAGTATGCTACAAATTTGTATATATTCTGTTATATTTTTAGTAATTTTTACAGCCTCTCTAAAACTGATTTAATTCGTGTCTGATGAAACAAGAAAAACATATTTCTACGTTTATTTTGAAAATTTAAATCTCGAGTGTTTTAATAAAAGAGTATAACTATGAAGTTAGAAGTCGTTTTTTTTTTTCGTATATTTATTTAATGGACAATCAACCGAATAAACTTAAAACGTTGTAATCCAATATGGATATAAAAGCTAAATCGCTACACACTAAGTCAGAAATCTATGTAATTTTTTATGAAAAACCTTTCCGAATATAATTAATATTTCAGATTCTTATTGCTTTATGCTTTAATTTCGAATCTCTAGACAAATATTTAATGAAAAGTGTCTCAAAAGATTTCCAATGCTCTCAAAATATTTTTCTGTTCGAAATAACACTCAAGCCTATTAAAAATATATTCATTTCTATGTATTTTTCAATTAAGATTACTTTACAATTTTTAGGTGATAAGCTTTGCTGATAGATTTTGAAGTTCTTGAAATAAGTATCAAGCGATTTTTAACTTGTTTTATAATTTATTTGATATCTTTTAACTATTTTATTACGGAATCTCGTGTTAAAAATTTTTATGATGAAAACTTTCTTTATTCGTGTTAGAAATCTATTCTTTTTTTTTATATTTTAACTTCAAAATTGCTTTGCGATTGCTTTACGCTGAAAAATCTAAAATTTTTGAATTCAAGTTTGTTGAAACATATATTAATTTTTTGTAACTTTCAATTAAGATTTTTTGGTAATAAACTTTTTCTGAAAGACTTTCCTGCAAGAATTTCTCAAATTATTTTCCAGTCAAAATAAATAATAAGCGGTTTTTATTGCTTTATCTTTAACTTTGCAATCTTAGATCTATTTTTTGAATGAAAACTTTATCTTGCCTATCAGAAATCTATTAATTTTTTTTTTTTTGCTTTATTTTTAAATCTAAATTACTTAACGATTGCTTGGTGAAAAAAATTTTCAAAAGGTTTCCAAGTTCTCAAAATATTTTTCTGATCGAAAAAAATCTCAAATTTTTGAATTCAAGGCTGTCAAAAATCTATTCATTTCTTGTATCTTTCATTTAAGATTGCTTTACCATTTTTCGGTGATAAACTTTTTTGAAAGATTTAGAAGCTCTGAAATTATTTACCTCTCGAGATAAATTTTAATCTTTTTTTAAGGATTTATCTTTTATTTGAAATCTCTTGGCCATTTTTCATATAAACTTTGTTTTGGGTGTCAGAAATCTATTCGATGTTTTTTTTTTATTTTTCATTTAAATTTGTTTTACCATTTTTCGGTGAAAATACTTTTTAAAAGACTGGAAGACTATCAAAATATTTTTTTTGATCGAGATAAATCTCAAAATTTTTGTCTTGCCAAGAAAAATGTTAACCGTATTTTATTGTGTTATCCTTTATTTGAAAGTTCTTGACAAGTTTTTGATAAAAACTTTTTTTTTTTGTAATTTATCCTATCCAAAATTTATTAATTTCTTGCATCTTTCATAAACTTTCTTGAAAGACTTAGAAGGTATCAAATGATTTACCTCTCGGAATCAATTTTAAAATTTTTTAATTGTTTCATCTTTTATCTGAAATCTTTTAACCATTTTTCATGAAAACCTGCTCTTGGGTATAAGAACCCATATCATTTTTTTTGCTTTATTTAACTTTTAAAATTGATTTAGATTTCCAAGCTCTCAAATTATTTTTCTCATTGAGATAAATTTCCTATTTTTGAATTCAACTTTTATAAAAAAAAATAACTTCAAGCCCTAACGGAAAACTTTCCACATCTTTTTACGAGTTTACAAATCTTTATAATGAATTCAAGACAATTCTTTTTTTACGTATACGTAATTATGTGCAATGATTTCTTTGTTTTTTTAATTTTTTTATACGACATATTACTAGTAATACTTAACATTTATGTACAAGAGATTACTTAGTTAAATACATAAATTAGAAATTACAATAACATATAATAGTTAAGTAAGTTTTAATGTTGATGATTAATGGAAAAAAAAATGTCTTCAACCAGAACAACGTCAATAGCAATTAATATTTTACCATGTATGTATGCATATGTGTTATATACAAAATAAATTAAATTTCTTACAGTGTATATGTATTGTTTTGGCGCATGTAGATGAAGCAACTTTTGATAAATGATATAGTGCTAGATATTACACTGCCCTTGATTTCTTATATACAGTACAACAAAGTATATAAATGATGTTTGTTTGTATCAAAAACTAAAGCCAGCAAGAATTGAGAATGCGCCAAGGCATAATGAGCAACGATTCTATGACCATAATTAACATACATAATACATATATATAAACATTACATGAGTTTACCACATATACATACATCATACATATACACATTTAGTACATAGTTGTACATATATTGTTGTTTAGGTAGAGAATACATAATGAGCGTTCTTTATTGATTACATTTAAACGATTAGAGTAAGTAAGTTAGGTACGGTAAATGGTACATTTTGCTTAGGTACTTATTATTTATATAAGTAAATATATATTATATATTATGTATATGCTCAAAGCACTTTGAGCTTGAGTTGTTTGTTAGACAAACACGCACACACACACATACACACAATAAAGTTTAGGTAAGTTTAACAAAAATGTGTAAATGAAAGCAACAAACAAACAAACAAACATACAACAAAAGTATCGATAAACATATAAAATGATAAATTGTTTTTACCTTAACCCTTTGCAGATCAATCGGATTCATAATGGTTCCTTGGAAGAATTCCACGGTGGTAAAATGACGTTTGAACAAACCCTCAAGTTCCAAATCGGGTGGTTTACTTTTGAATTTTTCATTTCGAACATTTTTATTATTGATTTTTTTTTCGATTTTTGTTTTTTTGGGAAAATAATACAAAGTATTTCAGTTGTATTTTGTATTCATTATCCAATGTAGACAAAATTTACGTGGGTTTGGTTTTTGAAATCATAATTTATCAGTGTTGTTTTTGGAACACAAAAAATATACACAGTACGTAAATTGTGCGTTTTTTTGTTGGCAAATATGAAAATGAAAAGTTTATACAAAATTATACATAAATATTTTTGTTTTTTTTTTAAATATAAGTGCAGACTGCAGGTGCAAAAAAGGCTAACCAATATTTTCAGTATTGTTAATTAACTAAAATATTATAATAGGTATAAATTCGAAAGAAACGAATTTTTATCAACCATGTATGAAAAATAGAGCCGCCTCGTCAGCAAGTTCCAAATGTAATCAATTTTTTTCATTTTATTGTTAAATATTTTAAATTCTATACTATTTATTATTTGAACAAAAGTAATACGTTAAAATTGTGGGCGCAATGAGTCATAATAAGTATAAATGATTCATTTTCACAAAAGAGGCAAATCACGCAATTGATTCAGTAAAAGTTTGTACAAATTTGAACCACCCCAAAAATTCCAAAATTATTTCGAACAAAAATAAATCATAGTCATAATAAGACATTTATTACTTCTCTTCGTGGCTATCGTGAAGTATCGATTTTTTTTGGACCCAATCTAAATATTGAAAACATTAATTTTTGCTAGCAGTAATTGTTTTTATGAGTCAGACCAATGAGTAAAAATAATATAACCATAATGATTCACTCAATTCTAATATAGGATTGGACCACCCTACAAATCCCAAAAATTGTTTTCATGAGAGAATCCAATAAGTCGTAACCAAAGGTAGCATACAAATTAGTACGACTGAGGACAAACGACAGCACTTCGATTTCCCTGAACCTGCCTTTCTGGCTCCGTCGAAATTCCTCTTCTTTTCTTAATGCAGAACCTTAAAAGACGTTCATGACGTAAAATCCCACGAAAAGTATGGAAAACCGTCAAAATAAATTTCAAAACCTTTAATGTTAAAATTTGGTTACTTTGCACATTTCTGCTGGCGCCATCTAGTGAACAAATCAGCTTACTTGATGGCGCCATCTTACGTTAAGCGCCAGTAAGATCAACACTGCTTTGTTTAGTTATCTATTCCGCAACGTGCCGATTGATCCAAAAATTCCTACTGGGTTGCTTGTCAGTAGCAATTCCAGTAACGGATCTTTTGCACTGTGTGTTTGTTTCGCTCGCACCTGCACGAAATGCGCCTTGAGCAGCCTCATGCTGCACTGTAGCAGCTACTGCTAGCTTTGGCAGTCAAGCATGTGACCGGCTCAAATCAGTTAGTGAGAGAGCTTGATAGTGGGAGGTCATCGAGGCGGAGGCAAACCACAAGTATTTTAGTTCCCTGAGTACAACTTGAATAAATATAAAAGGACTTGTCATATGTGGACCGCGTTAGCGCCGCGGTCGAGACACCACTCAACAATAGTTTTAAATTGAGGCTCATTTCTCTTTAAATGGTTGATATCTAAACTAGAGACTTAAATTTTTAAAGATAAAATTCGTGACTTACACTTACAATACTTTAAAATTAATTGCACTAAATATTTTTGCTAAATTTTTTATTTAAGCCTAATATATATTATTTATTAAAAGTGCATAACTAAGAAGTTCTTAAAATACTTAAGTTTAGTATATGTAAATGGGGTTCCAGAAATTCATATGTTACAAAAGTGCTACAAAAAAAGAACCCTTTGAAGAAAATTAAAAACTGCTTAAACTGCTTGCTCAACTAATTGTTAGCTTAAGACATATTTATACTTTATTGAATTCAAATATCTATTAACTAATAAAAAATTGTTTTTAAAAATGAATAGTTTTAGTATATTTATAAGTAAAAAATACACAATTGTATAAATTTATAATTTCAGCTACAAAGGACATTCCATTTAAGCAGGTTAAAATTACTTAAAGCCAAAGTGAACGAATAATTAAGTAAAAATATTTATACGATATATTGAAAAATGTGAAATTAAATTTGCACTGTTAACTAAATGTTGACGTACTAAGTATTTAACATTTTCGTTTTTGAAATTTTTTTTTGGAAAAAAAGTTGTTGATTTTGAAAAATAGTTTCGAAATGTTTGTCAGCAGCAAAATTGCATACCAAAAAACAAACGAACAAAAAATTGAACGCAAACAAGTAAGCTTTTAAATTGCCGAAATATAAAAAATATAATAATAATAATAAAATATATAGTATAATAAAAGAGCAAAAATAGTAGTTCAAGTGAGAGCGAGCATAGAGACAAAGGGGAAAGTGTTTCGTAGTACTCAGGATGGCTGTGAGCTGTTTAGAAACCAGCTAAGGTCTTGAGATTTGCATTTATATTACAAATAAAGGACTAAAGATTCTTCGCTATGTAGTTGTAGTTGTATATATAATGTATAGGTGTAAATAGAGTCCTGATAACGAGTAACTGGCTGTGTGAAAAACATTCACAAAATGGCGCAGCATGAGTAGTTGTAGTTGTAGTAGTAAGTATTATGTAAGTTGTATGCGCTTTTTGTGGGGCCTTAGAAACTTCGGATCAAACGTGGAACAAGTTTTTTTATGTAAAATGTCGTTTGTATATGTGTGTGTCTGTGGTGGTGGTGGTGGTGGTGTGTATCTCTGTGTGTGTGTATATGTTGCTGTGGCGCCTTGATGTGTGTATTTGTGTACCTTGACTCGCTCCAGGTCGACTGCATTCATCATAGTGCCCTGAAAAAAGGCCACTGTCGTATAGTGACGCTTCAGCAGTCCCTCTAGCTCCAGGTCAGGCTCTTTGCTAATATTGGTTTTTATGCATTACATTACATTATTAATTTAAGTTTAATACAATATTTTTTTTTAATACAATATAAAGAAAAATATGTTTAATTTTGTATTAAAAATCATATATATAAATTTAAGGGTTATTCGCTCATCGTTCTGTACTAGTTACTAATTTAATGCATATACTTAAATTAGTGCCTTGGTCTAATTTAAATATAGACTTAGCTGATTTGGGCAACTAAATATTGTAATTAAGTGCAAGCAAGCAACGGTTTCTATTAATTACCTTTGAACAGGGCTGCAAACATCGATATTATTTTCGGTTTCAACAGCGAAAGTTTAATCGATTTTGAATCGATTTCATGCATAATTTCGTGACGACCACAAAATTGCATTACTTTTAAAAAATCACGTTTTTCAGAATATTAAAATATATCGATTTAGTTGGAATCGGAAAGCCTTTTTAAATATTCTCCTAATGGTTGTTAATTTCGAGACTCAACTTTTAAAATTATAGTTTACGTTTTTAAGATTTTATTTTTCGATATATAAAGAAATTTTATTAGAATTCAGTCTATGGCAACGTTGAATAATTTTGCTACTTTATTATTTATTTATTTTTAATTGTTTTGTTGTGAATTTAGTTGGCATTTTTTTAATCTCTCATACTTAGCATTCGTTAAGTTTTCTTGATTGTTTATTTTTTTATTATTTTTAATCGTCTTTGTATTCTGCCTAATTATTTTTTGAATATACTTGGCAACAATTTCACATATTTTAGCAGATAGCCAATCATTTCGTAAAATTTTTGCGAAATCAAAAATAATTAAATGCAATGTTTTTCGGGCAGAGTGGCGATCACTTCATAATTTTGAATCCTAAAATATTTTTTAAATATCTTTAATATTGTAAAAAATATTTAGTAACATCTTATTTCGCTTAAAAGAAATGGCTTATCGATAACACGATTAATAAATTATTAATAACATCAAAATTAATTTAAACGGTGGCACACTTTTCCAATTTTTCGCAACTAATGATTATTCGATATTTTACGAATACTGAATTCATACATATTCGTTATTCGGTCATTTCGAATTTAATCGCTTAATATTCAATGAAATATTTTCTATTTGAGGACCACAATATTTTATTATAACGTTATTTATTCGTTTCGAATTGTAATATTTAATATTCGAAAAAATTTTATAAATATTTATTATTCGGTAATTTCTAATCGAAATATTTAATATGCACGTATTATTCCCATGGCCTAGTCGATAACTATAAAATTTGATACACTCATTTTTCTGAATTTTTAAAGAAGTAGTCGAATAAATCGGAAGTGCTCCGGCAATCGAATACGAACAATTTATTCGAGGTTGTTTTGAAAACGAATGGCTTGTATTCCCGTTTCCACCAATGCGAAGTTTTCATGCGATTTGAAAACGAATGTTTCCTTGCGAGATGAACTAAATCGAATCGCCGAAAAATGAATTGAAACACGCGAATATCCAAATCATTTTTCTGAATTTTTAAAAAGTAGACGAATAATTCGGAAGTGCTCCGGCAATCGAATACGAACAATTTATTCGGAGTTGTTTTGAAAACGAATGGCTTGTGTTCCCGTTTCCACCAATTAGAAGTATTCATGCGATTTGAAAACGAATGTTTCCTTGCGAGAGGAATTAAATCGAATCGCAGAAAAATGAATTGAAACACGCGAATATCCAAATCATTTTTTTTTTTTTTAAATTCAAAACAAACAATATTGAATATTAATATAATTTTTATAATTTAAAAAAAATTTTAATAAAAAGCAGCCAGCTACCATATATGCAAATTTATCGAAAAAAAAAATGAGGGAAATTTGCATATATGAAAAATTGCGTTTTCTGAAGTTTGAATTTTTCGTTTAGCGATTACATCACGTTATTTGGAATTTCCGCAAATATTTAATAGTTTGATGAATATATTAGAAATATGTAAAATAATAAATTTTTTCTTTGCGATTACATTTCATCTTATCTTATTTCCGATTTTCTTATTTGGCAATCGCAATATTCTGAGGTTTAAATACTCCGAGTTTTAAAATAATGTCATTTTTCAATTCCAATCGTATATATAGCAGATCATGCTGTATTATTAAGGCCTTTCCAACAAAGCCAAATATAAAGAAGAACAATATTCATATTTTTTGTTGTAGTTTTTCAAACAATTATCTTTTTTTTCAGTAGTATGGAATATATAGAATTTTTTTAATAATTTTAATTTTCTCGATAAAGTATCAAAAATTAATCGTTTAACTGTGTTGAAATCGTTTACCTTATTATTTATTCTCCATCAGCTTGCAGCTCAGTTCTCTAAACTATAATTTTCTGTCAACCGTTGCTTGCTTTAAGTAATTAATTATTTACTTAAATACTGCACTATATTAAGTTTTCTTGCTGATTGAAATTAAACATAAGAAACAAAATATAAAAATATATTTTGTTTGTTTAATATATAGTATATACAGCAATACAAAAAAAATTAAATATATTTAAGTGAATGTAACGGCACATCAAATTAGCAACACATTAAATACTTTTGGTTTTAATTTGTTTGTAGACAAGTGTAAACAACTTACCGATGTAAAAAGACGACCTCGACATCGACATCCTCACGATCTTCGTGCAGAAAGTCCTTCAGGAAATGCGATACGGATTCGTATGTTATATGACCGCATACCACTATATGTCTGCGAGTGTGTGTGTGTGTGTACAAGTGTTGTAAAAGATAAAATATATTAGTAAGGCCGATAATAATCGATAACATGGAAGCAACATTGCTCTTAAGAACTAAGATGCATAAGTTAAGCGCTGTACAGTTGTGTTGGTAGTTATTGTTTTTGTAATTCAAAGAGTGTGCAGTTTTGTTGTTGTAAGTGCATGTTAGTGTTGGTGCGCCTGTGTGTGTGTGTAGCCTTAAAGTGCGCAGGCCTTGAACAAAAAATTTAATTTAATTAAATTGATATACTCTTTAATTATATTAAATTTGTTGTTTAGAAGTAATTTACATATTGGTTCATAAATGTTTAATGTACATTAACTACATATATGTATATACACTTAAATATGTACATAATTAAATTTAAATTTAGACAACGACCACCATTAACACTATTTATGAACCAAATATAAATATTTTTAGTGTGTGTTTGTGTGTGTTTTTGCGTGTGTGTGTGTGTGTGTGTGTGTGTAATGAATGTATATGTATGTACTTAGTTGTATTTATATTTATAGTACTGTAATTTTATAGTTTTTTTATGCATTGATATATTTTTGTTGTTTTATTATTAATTTGCTTGTTGTTATTATATTTATTTATATTATAGCTTGTCAGTATTATTTTGTAAATATTAAATAAAAAAAGTTTTACAAGTATAAATTACTTTTCTTTTTTTCAGTGAAAATAAAAATATACATTAAAAAAATTAAGCACATAAATAAAAATTAAAAAAAATAGTTGTATATATAAAAAATTGCTGCATTATGCATGAATTTAGTCTGCTACCCCAGTAGTTTGTTTAATTACATAATAAAAAGACTACTAAATTAAATTTAAAAATAAAAAGAAATGCAGTTTTGCATTTTTAAACATTTAAATTAAAATAAAATAATTGTAATAATACACAAAGTTAGCTACGCACACCGTTTAAATACTCAACTTACATGCATCAAAGTAAAGCATTTACTAATATTTTATATATGTTTAAACTGTTTTTTTTGTTATGTACATATATTTTGTATAATACACTACGCTCATTCCATAAAATTATATATACTAACTACATACAGGGTGCTTTAAATTATTTAAATACTAATGTTCACATGCATGCAATCAGGCAGTCAGGCAAACCGGGCAGGCATACTCGTAATACCCTTTATAGGGTGTACATGGGTGCACTAACTACTCTACAACATGCATACTAGTGCGAGTGGAGCTGGAGCTACAAAACCATTTCATACAATCGATGGCAGCGTATGGAAATGGAACCAACAACTACAAGTTTATGAGTTTTTTTTTTTCAATTTTATTATATCATATTGTTTTATAAGATCGTTATGCGTTTTGGGGTACGACGCTTCTTTTTTTGAGGATTAAAGATTTTGATTATGTAAGCGAACTTGGAAATCTTACAAAATGTATTTTATAAAAGTATTTATAAAATATCGTAGTTTGATTCGGAGTAAAAAATAATACTGCTCTCAAAACATTTAAGAATTTTTCATTATTTTACTATTAAGGCTTTAACAATATAATAGAATTTTGAAGGGAATTAGTAAATCTCCAAAATTTATTCGTAGTTTGATTTGGAGTAGAAACGTAATACTTGTTTCAAATGATGCAAGATTTTTGTATTTTTTTACTGTCAAGGCTTTTATAATAAAATCTTGAAAAAAATCAGAAATTTAAATTGCAAACAGTCGCCATATAAACTTCTAGGGGATCCAAATTGCATTCTTTATGTAAATCTGCACTGAAACAAAATTTTTCAAAAACAGTTTGGAAATACGTTTTCTGAATTTTTTTTTTGTTTTTCTGCAAACACCAAAATGAAAGGACGGAAAATAAACGGGACGAGGAAAAAGCCTTTTGGTTCCAAAGCCAAGTCGTGAAGACTGAAAAATTGTCGTTACTGTTGTATTGGCTATAAAAAGTTTATTTGTGCTAAAATCATGTCGAGAAGACTGGAAAATTATCGTTACTGTCTTATTGGCTTTGAAGACCTAATTTTCCTTCAATCAAGAATAGAAGACTCGAAAATTATCGTCCCTTTTTCATTGTTTATTAAGGGTCTTTTTGTTCCAAAGTCAAGTTCAGAAGACTGGAAAATTGTCATTACTGTTTTATAAAAAGTCTTTTTGTTCTAAAATCAAATCCAGAGGACTCTCTTTAAATTGTCTTTCTGCTCCGAAAGCAAGTCGAGAAGACGGGAAAATTTATACAAAGTTTTCTTTTAAGAGTCTTCAAGTCTAGAAGACTGGAAAATTGTCGTGACTTTTGTATAAGTTTTAAAGATTAGTTTGATCCAAAGCCAATTCGAGAAAATTGGAAAATTGTCATTGCTGTGTATAAAAAGTCATTTTGTTCTAAAATCAAGTCGAGAAGACTCCCTTAAATTGTCTTTCTGTCCCGAAACTAAGTCGAGAAGACGGGAAAATTTATGAAAAATTTTTATTGGCTATTAAGAGTCATTAAGACTAGAATACTGGCAAATTATCGTTAGTTTTTTACTAGTGTTCAAGAGTCTGTTTGGTCCAAAGTCAAGTCGAAAAGAACTGGAAAATTGTCGTTACTGTGTATAAAGAAGACGGGAAAATTTATGAAAAATTTGTATTGGCTATTAAGAGTTTTAAAGACTGGAAGACTGGAAAATTTTCGTTACTTTTTTATTAGCTATACAGAGTATGTTTGATCCAAAGCCAAGTGGAGAAGACTAGAAAGTTAAATTATTTTTTTATTGTTTATAAAAAGACATTTTGCCCTAAAACCACGTCGAGATGAATTGGCATCAATATTTTACTGGCTTTAGAAGTTATATTGGTTATAAAAACAATTTTCCAGTCTTCTCAGAAATGACAATTTTCCAGTCTTCTCGACATGGATTTAAACATTTTGTGTCAATTCTTTCTTAGAACCAAGCCCAGAAGGCAGACAAGCAGGATCCCGAGCTGAGAAAATGCTGAAAAACAAAAAGGAAGGGAGCTCGGTCCCTGCACCTTTAGAACATTCGCTTACTACCACGGTGGGCGTCCATTTGTTTCATTTCAGATAGACCATTTTAAATGCCTTTCGACTTTAAGGATAGCTTTATTGCCATTAAGACTGGAAACTTGTAATTTCTGTCTTGGAACCAAGTCCAGAAGGCAGAAAAACAGGCTTCCGAACTCAGAAAATGAGGTAAAACAAAAGCAAGGCAGCTTGGTCCCTGCGCCTTTGGAACATTCGCTTACTGCCGCGTTGAGCGTCCATTCATTTCACATAGACCATTTTAAATGTTTTTCGTCTTTTAAGTCTTAAAGGATGGCTTTATTGCCATTAATAGACCTTCAGTGATTAATAGGGTTACAAGGGCTATAAAAGTTGTGTTCTTAAGAAAAAATTTTGGGATCTTAGGCTTACCCCAAGAAGTGGTTTAAGCTAAACCATATAAGTTGGTTTCAAGCCCTATACACAGAGGGATATTTGACTGTATAATAAAAACCCCTTATGGGAAGGTGAAATACAGATACTTCGGAAAGTCCCACCTTGATGACTGGCATCAATTCCTGAATGACTCTCTTAAGACCAGTTCGGAAATGAATGGAATACTGTCATAAATGCCGTTAAGTCCTCTCATCGTTTACTTTAAAATGATGTTTCAATTCCACTGTCCCCTTGTTCAATTTCAATTGTTGCGGGTTAATAAAAATAATAGAAAAAGTTGTATTATTATTTCTATTATGATAATCTAAATAGTTTAGGATCATTTTAAAATCCAAAAAAATTTTAGGCGTAGCGTACAATTTAAAGCTGGTCAAATAGCCGAAAAGTCTAACAATCGCAAGATTAGTTTCTTCGGTAAAGTTTTTTGGAATGGCCCATGTTAAATAAAACTCGAAGTGCTTTTTGTAGATTTTTTAAGCCCCTACAATTTGACTCGCCCGAAGTTATACAAATTTTAATCAAGTGGTGAGGAGAAATTCATTTTAGAGGCATGGTTTCTTTGGCAAAGTTTATAGGAATGATTCTTGGAACCAGAATGGAAATACGTCTTAGTCGCAAATAGTCTGACACAATCTAACATCCAATATGGCGATTGGTTTTAAATTTTAGAATGCTGGGCTAAAAAAGGGACTCCGTTTAGAATTGGTTGTTATATATACGGCAATTGGGAAAAATGCCGATGTTTCCCGTTTCCTATATTCCTAAATATATATTGTAATAGTTAAGATTGATACCGCGAATTTTTATTTTCTTAGGAATCAAATTTGAAATAAAATTAAAAAAAACTTTAAAAAATATTTTTTTTTGCGTCGTTTTTCAAAATTCATATATTTTTAATTTATTATGATTTATGTTTTTCTTTACGATTATTCATTTACCATATGAATGCAATGAATGTTTTAACTAAGTTGTGTTGGCGAACTTTTTTTTAGTGCATTGCTATGTAAAATTAATTAATGAGCAATTAATTACCGCTACTGTGTCAAATAAATAGTGTTTTTTTTTTAAAGATCGTCTAAAAAATGTAACTTGCAGTTAACGAACAAACGAACGAACGAACGATCGAACTAAATTGCTTTAGTCCTGGTTTTAATTTTTTTATTAAAAACTGCGGCTAAAAATAAAGGTGAGATTTTAAATATTGCTGATATTATTTTGGTTTTTTTTTTTAGAATAAGTTCTGTAATTTGTAAGTTCAGTGAAAAGTTAAAAGTTTGATGCCTGGCCACGCATTTTCATTATTGCATTTTTATATAATATACTGCTCATGTTAAATACATGAATACATCTTTAAAAATTAATTATTTTTAATTACTGTTTTTTGTATTTACAAAACATAAAAAATAACGCTTATTGCGTTAGTTATCACTGTGGTATGTGCCATAACTGTATTAAATGTTAACGATTAGGTGAGAGGCGAGTAAATAAAAATTGTTTTGAGGTTTAAGTAAAGAGAGCGTTTAAGAGAGCGTATGGGTTGAGGTAAGAGAGAGCGTGAATGTAGCTGTTTGGAAAGGGTTAAAGGAATGCATTGAAGGAGACGTAAAAGGAAACGGATACAGTTACGGTTTGTGTATTAACTAACTAAATAAATAAAGGTCTAACGACGTCATACGATTTATTTTATTTTTAGCACTAATACGAACTCACCTAGAACTAAGCAAAAAAATGGTTAGAGGGGTCATTTACGATAGCAAAAAAACACTCGAAGACAACCTGAACGTTCGTTACGTTTTCAATATAGTATCTATTATATAAAAAGCCTAAACTGTTGTTTAAGTGTTACAAGTTACAAAAACAACAAAAAAATTAGTAGAGAGTGTAAGTGAGTAGAATATAAATCAATTAAAGGTCCATACTAGACGATTCGATTCGATTTGAGGCTGAGTTGATTCGATGCGTTTTGATTCGATATTCGTTAGAGCGCATCCACACGATGAGTATACGATGATTATACAGTAGTAGTACGATAGTAGTAGATAGTTCTTTACCGATTGGCAGTAGTAGTTACAATGCTTAGAGTGTTACGAGTATATACACAAGTATTTGCTATATGTGAGTATTGTATATTTATGTATATCGAGCTGTTTATGTGATTCATTGTTTTCATTCATTTTTTATGTTTTAATTTATATATTTATATTTTTTTATGTGTGTTCTTTTTTTATTTCATTGTTGTAGTAACAGAAGTTTAGAAAGAGCATTGAGAAAACATAATAAGAAAAACCAAAGATTTATATTATATATATTAAATGAAAGTACTGAGTACATAAGTATGTGTAAAGTAATGGAGTATATAGCTTTAGTTATAAATACAAATTTCTCAAGTACTACAACATTGATAGTAGTTTAACTTTTTTAAGAGGTAGAAAGAGAGAGAGAGAGAGAGCGAGTAAGAGAGTTAAAGTATATGATTTGGTATGTATATATATGGAATTTATATATATTTAGTTTAAGTTTTCTTTTATTATATTGTTTACTGCGTTGCACACATACATTGGTATAGTAAAACTAACTGCTTAAAAAATCGCAGTATATTTTTTTTTGAATTTTTAAATTTGCTGTGGGATTTTTAAATCGATTCTGTCGCGGTCTTCAAACTGCTTTATGAATGTTTCATTCCACTTAATTTTTTTCAACCTAAGTCCAAACATAAATGTGCCACTGTGCCGCAGTAAATTGGTAAGACAATTTTTGTGTGTTCATTCCATTTCGTTTCAAATAGAGGGTGGGCCATCTATTGGTGTGTTTGTTTATTGCTTTCATTGGTATATTTTTTAACAAAGTGGTAATGAAAAATAATATCGCCCAAATGGCCGCCGTGACTGGCTCTACAAGCCGGTATGCGGAAAGCGTAATTTTCGATGACTTTTTTTTGACAAAAACAGACCTGGCTGTTCTTCCATTCATTAAATGATTAAGGAACGCTGACATTGGTCCATGGACTCTAATTGTTTCATCATTTAACTCGTCTCAATGCAGATCCGTAGGCAAAATTCGACGCAAAGTGATCCCCGGTAAGGCGTATCCCGATGACTTATGGACAGTCCTCTCAGCTATGTTTTTTTTTTGTACAGAACGGCCATTGTTATAGAAGCCTGTACCACTTTAAACGATCCATGAAAAAATTTAGTAGCTTTAAAAGATCCATGAAAAAAGTCCTGTAGTTTGGAACATGACATATGTCGAGGAGCTTCCGCTACGAACAGGTATATTGAGTATTATGAGTGTTTAACAACCAACCCAACAGATGGTCCCCATACATTAATATTTCAAACATTTCTGTTTGTTCCCACTATTTGTGACAAGGCAAGTCAAAACTCACTTAAGTCTAATTTGATAATTTTATAGTCTATTTATTATTTATGTTCCCTTTCTGTATATAAATAAGCGTACCACGCATGTTTCATTCCGTAATAGTCCAACTGGTATCGTTTTCACTATTTAAATCTAGCATATGAAATAATATTTGCATATATATTTGAACTTGTTCGGAGTTTATTTTTTTCCAAAAGACTCAAATTCTAAATGCTATGAATGACTTCGAATCGAATTTTAATCCTTGATTCCTTTTTGTATGCATTTTTATTTCTTTTAAGCTTTTTTTAGTTTAGAAAGCAATTTTGTTAAACTTAGAATATGGAACACCTGACACAGTCTTCTGTTCTTCGTCGTACTATCTCGCTAAACATCTTGATACATCCATCACCTTTGCTGTCATGTTTCTATTTCATTGCATTCCGCGGACGATTGTTTTTACATCTGATTTCGATTTTTAATGGTTCCTGTGCATAAATAGCAGCAACTTAAACGTTCCATTCCAATGCATTCCACATACGTTTATTGTTCATAGTTACGGAACTATTCTGAAATATTTATAATGCTTATGGCAACTGTACCACATATAAATTTTAAAACTTCATTTAAACAGTTCTCTTGACTTATGGATCAAACCACGACAGAAACGAATATTTTCTTATATTTCCCAAATATTGCTAATACAAAAACATTTAAAAAATTCTTAACTAATTAATATAACAACCTATGTATGTGTGCGTGTGTGTACATTTGATTTTTACATAACTAACATTTACGCATAAAATGTAAGTTTTTAATTATTATTTTGTTGGAATCATTTAAAACTGTTTTGCATAATATACATATATATACGGTTTTACGACTGCGATATCAAGGACTATATAGACAATTACAATTATGTAACACAATAATAAACACCAATCACTGACTCTTCAATGGCTAATACGATGCAAAAAATGGTTAGGTAGATGGCATACAAAAGAGTTAAAACCAAATTAAGTTATGCCAATCATATAGTAAGTACTGTCCCACGTGGCCATAATGGTTTTTTTTCGCCTGCTTAAAAGCTGTTTCGAAAACAAAATTCAGATCAAATCACGTAAAGAAAGAAATTAAAAAAAGTAAACGTGCAAGAAAACCGAAAAAATCTAAACAAATTTAGAGTAAGTTGTAAAGTACTTAGTAGAAGTTTTGGTATAATTTTTTTGATAAATTTAGCGATCAAATAGTATGAATGAAACTTACAACAAGATAGTTAGAGTAGTTAAGAGTACGCACATAATACACAATACTCAGAACAGTTTAAGTACGAAACAATTTTTTGGTATAGTACTCAATTGTCTCAAAAATGCCAATCCAAATGATTTCAAATGATAGTAGAATGAACTAAACGATTTTATAAATAGCTGGGGGAGGTGGTTGAAACCACAAAATGAAAACTCATAAATAAACTAAGTTTAAGAACTTTGTTGCGTTACGTTACGTAATGTTTTTTTAAGTTATGCTGCGTAGTTTTGCGGAACTGGTAGTGATAAAACGTTACATAGCGTTTTGTTAAAAAAAGTGATGTACGTAAGACTCAATAACGTAATGCGATAGATTGCGTCGTTTCGTTTTGTAAGTTGGTATTTTATAAGATATTTTGGCGTTACGATTCGTTAAGTACGTTTTTACGTTTTCTTTAGATTTAAGTTGTTTAATTTCGCGTGTCCTAAGTCTTGTTATTACGTTGTATTTTCTTAACGTATTTACGTATTGCATCTTAACTTGTTTTGTAGCTTAAGGTAACTTATCGTAACGTTAGTTAAATTAACTTTAGATAAAGAAAATTTGTTTTGTCTTACGTGAGCAAGTTAGCGTAAAAGAATATTACGTAATAAAATTTTCATTCACGTCCTAATTATTAAAGCATTTTATGTTACGTTATATTATGTTTTGAAACATACAGTATGTTGTTGTAAATTACTTTACGTCACGCAGCGATCAGTTATGTTAACTAACATTCTATTATACTAACTTATTTACGTTGCATTTTGTAGGACTACGAAATATTGTTTTTACGTTAAACTACCTTACTTTTACTTAAAAAGCGTTTGATAATTTTTGTTACGTTATATTATTATACGTTACGTTGCATAACTTTAAGTTATGTTACAATATGTTACGTGAATGCTTATACGTTACGTTAAGTTCCGCTACTTAAAGACAAAGACGTGACATAAGGTTATGTGGCGTTAACTAGTTAACGTTGCAGAAAGCTGTTACGTTATGCTATGAATTATTGCATTCCGTTTTGTTACGTTAAGTCAAAGTACGCTACGTTGCATTGGATGTTATTTAACGTTCTTTTACGTTAAATTATTAAAGTTGTGCTTTGATGAAAACATTTTACTCCTCCACATTCGTTATATTACGTCACGCCATAAACAACAAAGTTTTATTGTTACGTTACGTTAAGTTGCGCTACTTAAAGCCATAGTCATAAGGTTATGTGACGTTAACTAATTTACGTTGCAGAATGCTGTTACGTTATGCCACGCTATGAATTATTGCATTTCGTTCTGTTTCGTTACGTCAAAGTACGCTACGTTGCATTGGATGTTATGTACCGTTCTATTACGTTAACTTATTAAAGCTGTGTTTCGATAAAAACATTTTACTACTCCACATGAGTTATATTACGTTACGCTATGAAAAAAATTGCTGCTGTTACGTTACGCTAAGTTCCGCTACTTAAAGACATAAGCGTGACATAAGGCTCTATGACGTTAACTAATTATCGTTGCAGAAAGCTGTTACATTATGACACGCTGTGATTATTGCATTCCGTTTTGTTACGTTACTCAAATTACGCTACGTAACATTGCAGCTAGCATGTTATGTAACGTTTTATTACTTGACATCATTAAAGTTGATTTTTGATGCATAACATTTTACTACGCCACATTCGTTGCATTACGTTACGTTACGCTTACGCAGTTCTTCTACGTCGGCGACAATGCTATGTCGAAATCAAGTCGAAAAAAAAAACTAAGCACAACATTTCTGTTACAAAATAAAACCCAAATACAAAATGACTGTTTGAGAAACTGAAAATAAAAGCACTTTAAATAATTAAACTTTCTTGTTGATTTTTTTTTTTAATTTTAGCTTTTTGCATTTGTAATTTTGTTCAATTTTTTTCAGTGTAGGGTTCCTGTAAAGAGTAGCTGAGTATGTGTGAGAGTGTGCGTGTGTTGGAACGATAGAATGTTTTTTTGGAGAGAGTACAAAATGGAGTTTGGATTAGTTTCAATGGCTGTTTAGTTTAGTTCCGGTAATTTTTGTTGTTGTTGAAGTATTGTGGCAGCGCCTACGAGGCGTATGCGTAATATTTATATGTAGTAGTGCTCTGTTTAGTAAGAAGGGCGGCTTGGGCCAGGTTTTTGGGGCTTTTGGGCGCTGTTATGTTAGTATTTAAAGGTATATCTGTGTATGTATATAGTTATGCATGTGTGTCACTGTTTGAAAATCAAAATAAAATTTCAGTTACAATTTGCACTCGAAAAAATTTGCAAAAACAATTTGTATGTATGGGTAGCGCAAAGTAAAAGTTAAAACGAGTATATAAAATTTTATATTATATGCTTTTGCAGAAATTTCATTTTGATTTGGTGTTTATTTTGTCAGGCACAATATATATATATTTTTTTTTTTTTTGTTAGTTGGTTTTACAGCTGTAGTGGTATTAACACTTTAAATGGCTTAAGATTATGTTTTTAGGTAGTAGTAGTTGTAGTAGTAGTAGTCTGTTTATATTTGATTTGAACGTTTATTGTTTATTTTGTTTTTTAAGAAAATTTAGTTTGGCTCACCTTCGCCCTTTTTCATTTTTTAATGTGCCCCCATATTTGGCTCTTGTTCCAATCAAGTCTATAATCTCAGGTATACAACTTGCAAAAATCGCCTGTTTACAGTATGAAAGAATATGATGATTGTGAAGTATTTGGTTTTTTTTCGTTTTGTATTTTTTTTTTCTTAATTTCGTACTTAATTTGTTGTGGTTGTTGTTTTATTTTTGTAGTAATCAAATGATAAACCATAAACCATGGCATAGACGTAGTGAAAAAAAACGCGAGAAGGGGTTTCACAAAACTGACAGTTGGGCAGCTAGAAAATATCCTGCTTGACAACGACGAAAGGACGAGTTGGCTGCTGGCAGCTTAGTTGTTGCTGTTTTTAATTGTATTTATTTTTTAAGATGGTACTCAACATAAACTTTAAATTTTGTAAATAAAAAATAAAAAAATTGACTCGTAATTAAAATATTATAAAATGGCTCTGGAAATTCTTATTATCTTCATAAAAAAGTTGACAAGCTGGAGAAACAGCTTGCAGCTTAGTTAAAGGGCTTATAACACTAGTTAACAAGATTTATATTCATCGAACGCAGCATTTATTTTTTTTAAGAAAAATTTTAGTAATATAATAAAAATTGAATAACAAAAATTTATTTTAGATGTTACCAAGAACACTTAGTTTAAAAAAACTTAAATATATACAAAGGTATTTCGAAAAAATATGTCCGTCTATTTAAAAAAATAAAAATAAAATTAACTATCGTCAAAAATTAATTAAAACAAACTTTTCAACTTCACTAAAAAAATAGTATTTTTGCCTCATTTCTGATTTTTTAAGCACAGTGATTATACGAAAAATTAAATTAAAGTAGACACAAAAAAATGTTACAAAATGTACAAAAAACCATTTTTTTTTATTTTGTTTTATTTTTTACTGAAAAAAATATTTCCAATATTGATTACAAATAAAAAACTATAAAGTTATATAGTTTATTTTATTAAATGTTTTATTTTATTTTGAAAAAAAATGTTTCAAATATTTTGTTTCAAAAACGAATAAAAAAATATGGAAATATACATTTTTTTATTTTATTTAATGTTTTATTTTATATTGAAAACAAATACAAAATTATTCAAACAATAAAGAAACTATTGTTGCGTCGCTAAAGAGCAATATTCCGCAACGCGCCGACTGTTCCAATAATTCCAACTGGGTTGCTTGTCAGTAGCAATTTCAGTAACGGATCTTTTGCACTGTGTGTTTGACCCGCTCGCACCTGCACGAAAGGCGGCTTGAGTCAGCCGCATGCTGGACTGTAGCAGCTACTTTAATAGCTTCTGCAGTCAAGCATGTGACCGGCTCAAATCAGTTAGTGAGAGCAGTAAGAAAGAGAGAATGAGAGAAAAAATTTGCTCTGCTATTGCTCCTGCTGCCATTTGTTAGAACAGAAGCACAACATGGAGTCTGTTCTAACAAAATGGCAGCAGGAGCAATAGCAGCAAAAGAGAGAAAAATTTGATCTGCTTTTGCTCCTGCTGCCATTTTGTTAGAACAGAAGCTCAACATGGAGTCTGTTCTAACAAAATGGCAGCAACACTGTCTTTATTTGCTTCCCTGCAAAACAGAATAATTTTTTATGGCATTGTCTACACTAGAAAAAAAATCAATAAAATGGGTTCCGAAAGTTAAAATAAACGATTTTATCGATACGTCTATCGATAGTTTTGTGACTATGCGCACTAACAAACTAGCTTAAAAAATATTTGCTGCGTTCGATGAACTAAAAAATTGTGATTTTCTTTTTTTAAAACTAGTGTTATTCACATTAAAGTGTTCAATTGCTGTAAATAGGTTTTATACATAGTAAGTATATAAATAGAGTAGGCTTTCGATTTCTTGGGGGTACGTGTTGGGTAAACTTAAAACCGTATAGGTGCCAAGTACACACACATTAACACGCTTTTGCGCCTTAAATAAGGCAACGATTTTTTTAGCTACTGCTCGACAAATCAGCTACAAATTTATGCACTAATTTGTTTGTGTTTTTTTTTCAAGTGTATTTTACGTGTATGTGTGTGCGAGCGTCTATTAAAAACTGTACAACAAAACTAAATGTATGTGTGTGTTTTTTGGTGTGTGTGTGTTTGTGTCTGTAAGGACTTTGGGATATAGATTTACAAATAATGTTGATATGATGCTGAAACTGATACTGATTACGTTCATATATAATGCATATAAAGTATATACTATAACTGTAATTAATAACGCGTAATCTCAAAACGATATCCTGCTAAATTTTTTTTCATAAAAAATTTTGGAACGCAACTCTCACATATTACTAATATATATGAGATATTTGCATTTAAACATTTTATGCGTGGCTGCGGCATACAACAAAGTAGGTGCAAGCAAATTAACGACTTTTTAATTAAAAGTTGAATTAATTAATTAAAGTGTTAGATTAGTTTGGGTTTATTTTTTGTTTTTACAAGTAAGTTCAATACAATTAGTTTGAGTAGTATAAATTTAAATTGCAAAAAACGTAACTACTGCATTTTGTTATGTATAGTAAGTAAGTAAGTAAGTAAGTATATAGTAAGTTAGGTAGTATGTATAAAACTTGTAAAAAGTAGTGAAAAACTCTTTTTGTTTTTTTTTATTTTCATAGACAAAATCAATACAAAACCAAAGTAGTAAGCAACTTGGTGTGTGTTCAACAAACAATTCAACGTAATGCATTTCTTTTTTAGTACACAATATAAGTAAGTTGTAATTTTAATTAATTAAAATTAAAACAAAATAAACAAAAATGGAGTAAAAGCCATTTAAAAATTTTCAGCGCTATTTGGAGCATATTAACAACTTGTTTGGGCACCAAAACCAAAACTAAAACAAAAAAAACCTAATTAAAAAAATCAAACCTTTTACTAATTTAAAAAACCAAACTAAAAAGCGCATAAAATTAAGGCTGCAAGTGACGCTGCTAAAGTTGCATAAAAAAATCAAACATTTTGACTATGGTTAAAAAATAAATTCGAAAATTTTTATTTCAAAATTACACTTTTAAAAATACAAAGTAGCTAACTTTGTTTTTATACTTCAATTGATTTGTTTGTGTTTTGTTTCTAGGTGGCGCGTCTTTTTGTACGTGTGTGTGTGTTTAATGCATTAAAAAACTTAAATTCTAAAACAAAATGTTTAAAATTAAGTCAATAGGCTTTTTTGATTGCTGTTTCCAAAATATTTTCAACATTTAGCACGCTTTTTATGTTTTACAAACAAAATGGCGACGCAGCTCAAGCGCTTTCTTTCAACTTCAACGCTACAAAAAGTATCGATACTTATCGACCTATTGTTTAGTGTGCGCAACAAACAACGTGTTTGCACTCTACTTACTCACACGCATATGTTTGAAATACTTCTGTAAATTATATATTTTTTATGTATGGAAATTAAATATGTATTGTATGCTTATAGGTGTGTGTGAGTGTTTTTGAAAAGTCCTGCACAAGAAAGTCACAGGTTCGGCGTAAAGGATTCATATTTCCAACGAAATATCTGTTGTAGTCTTAAAAATTTTTAAAAGGCTTCCAAATTTTATTTCTTATTCTAAAGGATTTAGAGTCCAGGCAAAATTATAAAATTTTCTTTACATAAGAGAGTCAAATCAATCCAATGATTTTCATCTTATAAGGTCCGTTTAATGATCGTGAGCTATATTTTAGAATAGACATGATTATCCAACTTTGTAATTTTACATATATATATTTATTCCTTGACTACTGAAGAGCTTATTTATGCGATGGCGAATAGTGGCCCCTAGGAGGATCGTTTCTATTTTTAACTTGCCAAGTTGTATTGTCAGTTCAGTGATGTAGATAGGAGGGTTTAGAGGATCACCCACTCCCGCCACACTTAATTTTTGATTTATACAAAAAAAACTTAATTGAAAAAAAACAATTATGGAGAAAAATTAATTCGATCTCCCCTCATCGAAAAAAACCTGTCTAACCGCGATCACCGCCAAATCCTGGAATTCCCGCCTAAACGGCGTTCAGCTTATATACATAACTATTCTAATAGGAGAGCAAGAGTCCGCCGTATTTAACACTATACCTATCTCCTACTCTCCACGTACACCCATAAACTAATACCATTAACCTACGCACTAATACCAAACAATTATTATAGCGCCAAGCTATATAGACACTATACTTTGACAAGTGTTGGTGAGAGTAAGAGCGCTTTCGCCGCTATTCTCATCAAGCAGTTCAAGCAGTTTTGTTATTGCCCTATTGACAATTTAGGAACAATGTTGTGAGATGGCAAAATGCCTCCTCGCAGTAGATGTTATTTGACTCAGTTGAGCTAAAAAATATATTGCTTGGTTTTTAATCTGAATAACTTTCCATCAAGAGATCGACCTACATCAAGCTCAAGGAAAATTATAGAAATAATTTCATTTTAAAGTAAATTTAAATAAAATTTAGATAAGCTCTTTAAATCGACTATATCACATATATAATAAATAAAAAATAAAGCTGTGCTCTAATTGCAGCTGAGGATTGAAATTTCAAAATAAGATATTCTTCTAGTAAAATTGTTCCAAAACTATAATAAGCTGTATTTTTATTGATTTCGATACTGTGCAAAACTACATTTTAACAATTTTTCTGATATTTATTTCAACTTCAATATTTTGATTGGATTGTTTAAAAAAAAAGAAAAACTAACAAGAATCAAAAAAAAACTTTTTTTTATTTTATTTAAATATTATTGAAATAAATGTAGCTTAAGTCTTGTTTTTGGAACAAGTCTATTTAAATTAATTTTGTAGTTTAATAGAATACAAAGCTTAAGTTGCTTCAATATAACTTCTTATAAATGTTTTATGAGTAAAAAAATGAGACTCTAGCTATTTTTAAATGAGTTCTAATATTAAATTAAAAAAAATTTCAAAAATTATCGTCTGAATATTGATGGAATGGTTGTACAAATTGGTTGTTTATATATATTTTTTTATTTTTCATACCATTGTAGCTACCAATTTGTATTCAACTTATCCACATACGGTGCAATCGATTGTATAATCTATCCGATAAACAGCGAATTTGTACAAACTGTCGATCATTATTCAGATGATAATATTTTTTCCTATACTGCTTGGCTAACGATGTCTCGATTATTATTTATTTTAGTTTATCATATTTTGGACAAATTAAGTTGTATTTTAATAGAAAACGGAATAAACTCCTATATACAAAGCCCCGCCACTGTACCTAACATATTTAAATATTTTACTTAAACTTGAATCTCTGTGACTCTGTGCAGGACTCTTTTGTGTACCTTTTATTGCTTGTAGTTGGTTTGTTTGCACTAAAAATATCGAATATTCATTTGGTGCATGCTTTTTTGTCGATAAGCCACAACACAATAACAACAAAAGCAAAATGCGAAATAGTTTTTACTTAGTAGTATCAAAGATTTTTTGTTAATTACCGAGCTTTATAAATTACTTGCAAAAATGTATGCAAAAAGCCTTGCCGAGTAATTATGAACGATTATATCGAATGTTTTTTTAAGTAGAGTAAGTTATAGCAAATAAATTATATGACAGACTTAAATGCAAATAAAACTAAAGTGTGATGCTTAAGATGAAAATATACGATTTGCAGGCCAAAAGCAGTAGATATTTTAAACTAGTTTAAAAAAATTGGAAAGTATCGAATAGTATAGAAGTATCGAAACACATTTAGGCTATGTATTAGGAACAAAATTAAGCTAAATTTAACTAAGTAAGTCAGGTAAATTTTGCAAATTTGTTTGTCGCTAAAAATAGGCGAACTTTTTTATTTTTATATTTAAAAATTTAATTTAAAACTATTAAATTTTATATTTTTTTCGGTTCAAATTATAGCTTTCGTTAGTGCAGCTTAATTTCGAAAATTTGTTTGCAGCTAAAAATAGGCGAACTTTTTTTTAGTTTTAAAATTAAATTTTGTAAACTGAATTTTAATTTTTTAAAATTTGCTTCAATATTGTGTACTTTTTTAATAATTTGCTTGCCTCTAAATGTGTGGCCATATATTTTTTTTAAATTCATAAACTTTATAATTTTGTATAAATTTTTTATTTAATAAACGTTTTTTTAAGCGCAATTTCAATTTTTTTTTCTTATTTTTTTATATCGCCGTCTAGCTAAGCCTTATAAACGCACACACAAAAAAATGCAGCCAAGTGTGTAAAAAATAAAATATTTATGTATATATGTAAATAAAAAAAACAACAACAAAATTTACAGAAGGATTTGACAAACCAATTACAGAGTTTTTTTTAGCTTATGTTTATTTGTTTCAGTATTAAATTTATATATAGTTAATTGTTGCTGTGTGTGAGCTTTGTAGTTTTTTTTTTACACATTTTGAATTTTTACATTAAGAAATAGTTGCTTTAAATACAGACACATGCCGCCAAGAAACCAATGCCTTTTTGGATTTTTTTCAAAATATTTTTTTTATCGCTTTATGAAAATAATAAAATCGAACTTTTTTAGAAAAATGTTGGAAACCGCGCGCAACTGTGCTCCATTTTTAAGAGCAGTATAAATTATTTTTTTTAAGTGTAAGTTTTTATTTTTAATGTTTTGTGTGCAGTTGCTGGGCAGAGTTAAAACAAATGTTTGAGCATTTTTTATGCAATTTCTAGTGACGTCAGTTAAGAAATTATAAAATATAACATAACAAAAAATATTTTAAAAAAATAGATAAAAAATAAAACTGTACTAAAAGTTCTAATAAAATGTTTGGTATTGTACTTTTTGCTGAAGTTTAGTAAAATGTCTTTATAAAAAAAATTGTACAATAGCGCGTTGGATTATTTTTTTTTTGCTTTATAGACTTTTTTTATTTATTTATTTGCTTTGTGTTTTTTTTTTTTTTGTATGTTCTTTTAGCGGTACAGCCAGCAACGTGTTCGTGTACCTTTTTCTAGGATCCTTGCTATAAGTTCCACCATATTTGCTTCTTTGGGCAGCCAGTTCAGTGATTTCTGGTATCCAACTAGCGAACACAGCCTAAATTCAACAACAACAACACACATACACATTTAGAAAAGATACGTGCCAAAGTTTCAATTTCAATTTTAGGTTTTCAAAATTTTTAATTTTTTGGTTTTTTTTTTTTAAGTCCTTCTCTGTGTGTGGTACAAATAAAAAAATTTATATATGGACATTGTTTACGTAGACGACGACGTAGAGTTTGTTTTTTTTTTGTAGACGACGTAGGGAGCTCGTTGTGTGTAGAGTGCATAGAAGTCCCTAAAAGCTCACTGATACACAGACACGCACAAGCACAAAGGATTCACTCACATACACAGCTAGTACTTACAAGTGCATTCATTGCTTATTTACATACTCACTCATACACTCTCACTTTACTCACACACTTACGCACACCATTTTTTTAACTAATTTTACATTACTATACACAATTTTATTTATTACTTTTTTGAGGAATTTCAAGTTTATCGCAGCTATTTTACTGTACTGTACTGTACTTTTTTACGTCTAATATTTTACAGTTGTTTAGAGTAGTTTACATAACACCAGGGGTGCATTTTGCTGTTACTTTTTTGCTGCCTAGACTTACGCAGAGACCTACTGACCTCTTTAACTAAACACAATTTTACTCATCAGTTTTGGATAATTCTGTTAATAGCTTTAAGTTAGTAGTTAAATACAAAACAAAATGGAGTGTTGAGTTTTTTTTTTTTTTTGTACAAAAATGAGTTGGGGCTTTACTTAAAAATTGTTGGTGCGCTAAATGTTATGCTTTAAATGCGAATTTGCGTAGTTTGTACAATCCTAATTGACCTACAAAATGTTGAACGATATTAAATGAAAGTAAAAAGTAAAAACTTCGGCAGACCGAATTCTTGAAACTTTTTCCAAAATTTAAAAAAAAATTGTTTTTGGGAAACTCAAACTTTGTCTATTGGTTTAAAATTCTGTTATTTATAAAATATTGTTTAAATAAAAAAATTTAGTTTTTCCAGAAGAGTGTAATCACCCAAGATACTGCTCTAAGATCCTGCAATAAGGCAATACAGTGGGCTGTGTATATTTGACCCAAGGCAAAAAGACCTAAATCAATAAATTGAGTCATGGCTTCAATCCATTTTTAAGCCTACGAAATAAAATTATAAAGCAATCGTTTTAGTTTTAGGGGACCTTCCTATTGAAAATCCTCATTTAAAATTTGAAAAATAATCAATTATTTTCTTATGTAAAAATCTTCCTGTTTTTTATAATTGATACATTAATCTATAATCGTTTATATGCAAATAACACTTTATACATTCTTGCATATACTTAACATGGAATCATAATAAGCCGAATTATATATTATATATATATAGCAAAAAGAAGTAGGACTCAATTAATTTAAACTGGTAAAATTGATCAGTAGCCCTCAAAATAGCAACCTTGTGCTTCAATTCCCTCTGCGTATACGCCTTCTGAAACTCGCTTTCCAGGATTACGGCAGCTTGGTAATCTTCTATAGAGCTGATGTTTCGCTTGTGCCAAGAAAACGGGTAAAAATGCATCCTGAACGCAGCTCAATTTTATTAAATTTGATATAATTTCAATAATCGCTTTTATGCAAATAACCTTTTCTTTATAAATTCTTGCAAATAATTAGTGCGGAATCACAATAAAAAAATATAATGTGTCGGAAAAACAGGGTAGAACCAAAAAGTAGTAGGATTGAATTAATTTTTATTGGTATAAATCATAAGTAGTCCGCGAAATAGCAACCCTCCAATTTCCGCTACGTAAAAACTTTCTAGAACTAGCTTTCCGGGGATTACATCTTGGAAGTCTTCTACGGAGCTGCGGTTCCACTTGAGCCGAGAACGGGATAAGAAATGCTTCCTCTACGTAACTCACTTTTATTTTAGCTGATATATAAACCAGTAATCGCTTTTATGAAATAGCCTTTTCTTTATGTGTAGCATTTCGGGCAGCTGGGAAGTCTTCTACTGGAGCCAAGAAAATGGGAAGAAATGCTTCCTCCAAGCAATCCACTTTTATTAAAACGGATTTATAAATCAATAATCGCCTATATGCAAATAACATTTTCTTTATATATTCTTGCAAATAATCACAATACACTTTTTTAGTATGCTCATCAAATATATGAGTGTGAAAATGCAGGGTAGAAGCAATAAGTGGAAGGACTTAATAAATCTATATCGGTATTAATCATCATTAGTCCTCCAAAACGGCAAGTGTCCAATTTCCAACTGCCTTCTGGAACTAGCTTTTCCTGAGATCAGAGCAGCTGCTCCCGCTTGAGGCGTGAAGAGGGGAAAAAATGCTTCCTTACACAACTCACTTTTATTATAATTGATATATGAATCTGAGAATCGATTTTATGCCGGCAATTTTTTTTTTTTTGTAATGAGCACATAAAATATCCGTGGGAGAAAGTTCCAAGTCTACACAGACGAATCTTCAGTGGTAGTTCCAATCTATACAAGCGCACTGGTTGCCTTGAAAAGCTCCCATGGACAGATTGTAGCCACTGAACACGAGCCGTTCCGATTAATTCTTCATCTGGGATCGCGACGATTACCACTTAACAGAGTTTCACGAAGATGCCGACGAGTTTGCTCTGCAGTAGATCGACATATCGGGCTTTTCGAGAAGGATCCTCACCGCCTCTTCCGATGAGTAATTTCACCCTCAGTCTCGATTCATCACCAAATGCGCAGATCATCACTTTGTATTGCCATTTTGTCCATTCAGTTCACAACATATATCAAATGAAATATGTAAGGCATGAAATTAATCGATAGCTCGATAAATAATCGCAAGTCATGTAAAAAAATATACCAAGAAGATTTCATTCAGAAAGTGAACCAATTTTCACCCAGAGATGATGATATTATCACTAAGGTCAGATCCAGTTGCATTGAGTCGAAAAAACTGTTCTTGGTGCTTCCAAGCGATTTTGATTCCTTGGGTCATTTTAAGCAACCCAGCTCAAGAACTCGGCCCAAATTGAATTTCAATCACCTACTTTTTTCAAATTACGTTTATCAAATGTATTCACAAGCTACAACAACAAGGCATTTCAAGCAACATCATTATCTTTCCCAAATACATGGTCTTGAGGATCGGAGAATCAATTTTCACATATATTTATCATTCAGTAGCAGTCAACATTCTGAACTAGATTATTTATTTTCCTATTTTTGCCTTAGAATGATCATATAATGCGAATCATGAATCCCATCAGTGCTTTGAAATTATGAAATGCCAAATCATTAAAGTAGATATTTGTAATGCAACTCCTGTTAAATAAGAGATTTTCGAAGATTGATTGAATGTAGCTGATTATGAACAACTCTATTGTCGTTCTTCCTTAAATGGCGAATATAAGATATCCGTCAAAAGTAGAAAAATAATGTTTTTGAAGTTATACACGAGTAGCTACCATGTTTAATCTAGGAGTATCCGGCATCTTTTCTCAAGTACCCTCATAGATTCAATCCTATAGACTCAGTCTTTATAATTTTTGACCATAGGCTTCCTAACTAGAGAACCATTATCATTGAGACAGATGATAATTCCGTGGATAAAATTTTACATTAATTCAGGGTTATCAGTTTTTGGAAAAAGTTTATCTAATCAAAGCTATGCAAATATGAATTTAAAATTTAATTACTTTAAAAAAATATTACTGTAATGTCTTATGTTTTTTATTGACTAAAATGATGGAATTGTTTACTTTCATTTGATAATCTTAAAAAAATAAAAACTTAAATTTTTTTTTTTGTGTACTTCGAGTTACAACAACTTTGTTGTATTTTTAAATTGGCAATGCGTGACCGATGCTTTTGGTGTGTTTGTATTTAATATATATAATATTAATGCGCCTAAATATTTGATATATTTAAATATGCTCTAGTATATCGAAAAAAAAACAAAAACGAACCTTTAACTATTTGCAAATTGATAAACGCATATTTTGATATTTTGTTTGTTGAATTGGTGTTAATAATACGAAAAAACGTTTAAAGCATGGCAAAGTAAAACGTGTACAAAATGAAAATAAAGAAAAGCGACTGTTTCAATAAATATTCTTTCAAAAATATTTCAAAAGTTTTAGAACACGCACGCCTACTTAGTGTTTAATGGAACAAACTGCCAACAAATTTGAATGCTAAACGAAGAATAAATAAAATCATATAAAATAAAAACCTTAATAAATTAGACATAAGCAACATATGTGTATTATATATCATATAAATATATATATGCTTATGTATCTATATAATATATAGGACGCGCTGTTTTGTCTGCTGCAAAAAATTATAAAAAAATATGCCGCACGTTTTTGTAGGCACTAAAAAGATTTTCAAAAAACATAAAACAAAAATAGAAAAATTATTTTAAAATTAACTCAAAAACAACAAATATTAAAAGCATATAAAATGATTCACAAAAGAATTTATGAAATTATAAAAAAACTTTTATTATTTGTTTGGATTTAAGAGTGTTAAAAAATATTTGTTGTTTATATTAAAAATAGTTTAAAAAAATAAATAAAAATAACTTTAAGCTACAGTAAATGACTTTTTCTCCAGAGTCCGAACTGTAACTACTAAATGTGAGTAAGGATATTTTTGCATGTTTTTTTTTTTTATTTTTTGGTGTAAAAATTGTATGCGAGTAAATAAAGTAAAAATATTTAAAATGAGTAAAAGAAAATATAACAAAGTTAAGGGTAACAGACTATATAGAGATAATTCAATACGGTTTTAAAAATCAATATTACTATTCATTACTATGCGTTAATCATGTTTTTAAATGTTACTAATTACACTTGTATGGTTTTTAAAATAGCCTAAAAATGGGCCAGAAAGTGTGTATTTTTTTTGCTTAGTATATATATATTTTTTTGTATTTTTTTATAAGTTTTGCATTCGTGTTCGCAAAAATGCTCAAGAAGTCTTAAATTTTTTATGCATAAAGTAATTTAGTAAAAAATAAGCTTTACAATTTCTTTGCCGATTTTGTAATCCCAAAAAAAAAGTATTTTTAACAGTGTCTAACAGTCTAAAATATTTTAGTATTTTAAATACTAGCCCTATTTTTGACTAATAAGAAAATAAATCTTTTTTGCTTATTTCTCAGATAATCTTGTGACCAACGAAAAAATATATTTCGCCGAAAATTCAAAGGTTCATATATTACACCAAAATAGGTTTTAGCGCAAGATACGTAAAGGATCTTAGGAATACCTGAAAAAATATAAATTCATAGCTATGCTATTCCTTTTTGTGTTTTCTATGCTCAATAGAAAAGTATTTCTAACTAGCTACATAAAAAATTTTGGTATTTTTAATACCCAATAGAAAAGTATTTCTAACACATCAACAAATTTTTAGTGTTTTTAATACCAACCCTACAACAAAATCATATTTTTTATTTAATACCTAATTAAACTTATAAAAATAATTTTTTTTTTGTTTATTTCGGAAATATCTTCGGCTATCTGAAAATATATGGGTCCATGTTTCCCTCACAAGATACCTAAAGGATCTTAGGAATACCAGAAGAAATATAAATTCATAGTTATACAATTCCTTTTTGTGTTTTCTATGCCCAATAGAAAAGTATTTCTAACTAGCTACATCAACAAAATTTTGGTATTTTTAATACCCAACAGAAAAGAATTTCTAACATAAATAAATCTTTTTTGTTTATTTCGGAAATATCCGCGGCTATCTGAAAATATATAGGCCCATGTTTCCCTCACATGGGAAAGCCCGAAAAAAAATGGTTTGATAACAGGTCCATAAAAATACCGGAAAAAGACATGGGACCTTGTTTCGTTTGGGAATTTCTGCAAAAACGGGTTTTGAAACAAAAATTCTTAAAGTTTAATTTATATAATTATTGTTCAATATTTTAAGTCTCTCCATCTAAGCTTATAATATAATATTGCTTTTTTAAACTATTGCTAGTTTCTTGTATTTTATTTGACTTGAAAATTAAATACTTAAAGTATTTCAAAAAGCCATGTGCTCTTAAAATCTGGTCACACTACTAACAACTGTACTTATACAAGCTTAAGTATGCAATTCTTTTTGGCATTATTATAATTGATTTAAATAAACTCAATTGAAATAGTTATTAGACCTTATCGTTTTATTAAATTAAGTCTGCCTAAATATACTAAACAATATTTTATGTACCTTTAGCTAACTATTATTTTAATTTGGCTTGAAAATACTAAATATACTTAAAGTACTAAAAAAGTGCATATATTTATGATATCTGGTCGCACTGCTAACAACGGTGTCTATATAAAATTAAGTATTTAATTCTTTTGGGTATTGTTGAAAACGTTTTAATATTTAATAAAATCTAGGACTTTAAGAAATCTGGTCACACTGCTTGCTACGGTACCTATACAAGCTTTAGTATGAAATTCTTTAAGGCATTGCTGCACACAATTTAAATAAACTCAATAAACGTGTTTAATGTGACCATATTGCTTAATTAAAGTAAGTTTAACTAAAAATACTAAAATTATTAAATATGTTCTGTTTTGTGAGTTTAACTTAATTACTGTTTAATATTTAATGTCAATATATAATTAATTGTAGCTACTTAAACTACTGCTGGTTTCCTTTTTAATTTAGCTTCAAAATACTAAAAAATGCTGAAAGTATTTTAAAAGCCCATGTGTTTATGAAATCTGGTCACACTGCTAACCTATATAAGCAAATATAGTATTCTTTTAGGCTATGCTGAAAACGATTTAGTATTAAATCAAATCTATGAGCTTATGAAATCTGGTCACACTACTAACAACGGTACCTATATAAGTTTTAGTATTTAAATCTTTCAAGCATCATTGAAATCGATCGAAATAAACCCAACTAAAATTTTCAATGTGACCATATCGCTTATTTAAAGTTAGTCTACTAAAAAAAATACTAAACATATTAAAAAAATACTGTTCTTGAGCATTTCTTTGAAACTGAATACACAACTTAAGGTGCTGCAAATAACACATATAGACACAGATATTGAAATAAACCTTTACATGGAAACTGCTTAAAAAATAGCATATTATAGTAATTTTTTTTAGTATTTATAGAAGTTTTGGAGCAAATACTTTTGAAAAAGACGCTGCATAGTGAAGTAAGTAGTATTTTATGTATATGGCACATATACATGTAGAAAGTAAGTACATATAATATTATTTATATGCTTTTTGCTATACACAGCTGTTCACATATATAGCTACACTTGTACGTTTTTTTGTGCTTATAAAACATTTACAAATTTTCCATTTTATTACTTATTTATAATATTTGTTATACTTATTTATTTATGTTACATTTTAGTTATGTTATGGCTGTTTAATTTTTAATGTTTTATTTTGTTTTATATTTATATTTTGTAACTTAAAATTGTATGGATTTAGTTATGTTTTTGTATGAATATTATAGACTACCTCTTTCCATGTTCTCTTTTCAGTTCACCGCCATATTTATTGCCACTACCAACGAGTTCAATTATCTCCGGTATACTGCTGGCAAACATTGCCTAAAATATTGCATATACAAATTAACAAAAAACTTGTTACGTCACAGTGATAAAGCATTATTTAGGTAAATTTTTTTTTTTTTTTTTTTTTTGTGATGGCAAAGCTCTCTATAGTTCAAAGGATTGCGCCCCGAAACAGTCACACCAGCTAACATGGATTAATTTTTTTTATAGGACGCAAATTTATTTAGTACTTATTATATATAGTGTATATATAAAAACCTAATAAAAGCATTTTTCGTTATATAGTAAATATGCAGCAGCCAGCATTAGAGCATGCAAAAAATAACGTCATTATTATTGTTATATATCTGTTGTATATATTTAGTATATATGACATTAACTGGGGGGGTTATAGGTGAGATGTTAGTTGCAGCCACAAAGGGGCGGGCAAGCAAACCTAGCAGAGGCGAATTCCTGTAGTTTTTGTTGTATACCTGTGGCATGTTTTTTTTATATTTTATGGTATAGTTTTGATATAACTTTCGCTAAATAAAATGTATTGAAAAATCCAAACTTAGAACTCAAAACTGCATGCAATTTGTGGCATAGAAACTTAGATAAAGTAAATTTAAATGTTATAAATAGTATTTTTTTTTTTTGGTATTTTTTATGTACGCAGCGTGAAAATGAAAAATACTGTACTAAGAGCTGCTGGGACGCGTGTTTTGAGAGTTACACATGTTTTACTATATATAGAGGTATGTGTGAGTGTTTTTGTATAAGTGAGTGAATCTAAAATTCGATAGTAAAAAATTCGCGCATAACTTTAAAGCTTAGAGGTGACCAAAAAAGTAGTAACAAAAACTAAACGCTGATGAATGCAAAAACAAAACTGAGTCTTAAAGAAAAGATCTTTCATAGTAACATAATTTGTAATACAAAAAAGAGAGTGCAGCGTTTTAATTTTTTTTTTTTTTTGAGTATATAAGTTACTTAAGTCGTTCTATGTACTTGTATTTACATAAACGTAGCAAGGCTGCGTATATATATTTTAAAAAAAGGCTTAAAAAAGTTATATGCATTTATAGGCTAATTAAGTTATATTTGGGAGATCTGTTTTAGGGGCAACTGTTGGTTACGTCTAGGAATTGTTTTAAAATATTGCTAGTTTAACTAAGTTAACTAAGGTTACTTTACTTAGTTGATGGCGCACAACTGTACTAAACCAAAACCATTCACACATTTTGCTGAAATTTTTGTTTAATACACTTTCAAGCTCGGGCCTAAACGTTTAAACTTTGTTTTTCTTGACGATTTGGGAGCGAAGTATTGTTATATATAGAGTTTAAGAGAGAGGGGGCATTGTGTAGGGGCACGCTTAGACTTTGTAAACTGTTGCTGCTTCTGCTTCTGGATTTTATTTCCTTTGTTTAACGATTTTTGTGTTTTCAATGTGTTAAATATTTGGTATTTTTTTGTGTGTATTTTGTTTTTTGAAACTTACCAAGCCGACGAGCAGAAAGAACACGAGAAATGTTCTTCCTAAGACAGTCTCACAGTAAACGTCACCATATCCTACCGTTGACATGGTCACAATTAGGAAATAGACACAGGTCCAATAGGATAAACGATGAGCATTATTAAAATCCAGCGGATCGCCAGAATTCTCCAGCTAAATTTTAAGTAAATGCAATTGCAATTTTTTACAATTGCAAAACAAACATGCATCAGCATCAACTATTGGACACGCTTAACTGGGCCAAAATGCTTTGGCGCAACTTGGTCCAAAAACAAAGGCAACATTTTGTGGTAGTCTGCAAACGCGGCGTATGCGCAATGCGCTTTCAGTTATATACAAATTTACTCTGGCTAAAACACGCGTTTTGCAGCACTACAACAAAATGCCAACAGAAAAAATACTAAAAAAAAAAAGGACCAAATTACGCGCACAATTGGCGCTCAGCTGTTTATAGTATATGAGTGTGTGCGTGTAGTATGAGTGTATATGATGTGTGTGTGTGTCTACATACCAGATGTATAATGCCCGCTGCTGTTAACCACACGGATATAAAAATTGATACTAGTTGAGCCAAGCGTATCGAGCTCGATGTTTTAAGTACGTTTAAATATTGTAAAATATCTGGAACAGTCATGAGACGTAGCGCTCGAAGAAATCGAAGACCTGTTATATGTGGATATATGGATATGGTCAAACTTTTTTGATTACCATCGGAGCCCCTGGCATGGCCTTAGAGTAAAGCACATTGCATGCATACAAATCGATCGACACGAGTTCAACGCTAAGTAAATGTTGTGTGGGATTTGTGTCTATTTGTCTGAACGTGTCTGTATATTTTTGTGTTTAAAAAAGGACTCGAGATGGACACAGAATGCGAGCGTGAAGGGTCAATTTGAGTAAAACTTGCTTTGTGCTCACTAAAATACCGACTTTCTTAACAAAATACTAGAATGTTTTGAAGGCTTAAAATTTTTTGGTATTTTTAGTACTCTTTTATTGTTGCAAAGTTTTTGGTTTTTACACTTTTGCGTTGAGATCGTCTCTTGTAATCCCAAAACCTTACCACATTTTCTAGATAGAGTAATTTTGCAAGGGAATCCGTAAAAATACTAAAATTGGAAGTACATCCCTAAATGTATTACCTCTGCTAAAATCATATCCAAATTTTATTTACGCTGTGGTGTAAAATTTAATCATATTTATTTATTCATCTATTATATAATCCCTTTTGAGCTGATCTTTGCATCTTTGGTAGTAAAATACTAAATATATACTAAATGGCAGTTAAATTTGCCAGCTACAGCAAAAAATACTATAAATACTATAATTTTTTTAATTTTGTCTAAGCTTTTATTCCCCTTAAGTTAATCTGTTAAATCTGTTAATAAAATTCGCTAAAAAATTCTATCTATACTAAAAGCTTTTTATTTTTTTAAGCTTTTTTAAAATTTAATCCCTTTTAAGCTGATCCGTGTGTCTTTGCCAGCAAAATACTAAATATAGACTAAGTGGCTATTAAAATTGCCAGCTAAAACAAAAAATACTTCAAATACTAACAGCTTTTTCATAACTTTTAAGCTTTTTCATTATATTTCCCATTAAGCTGATCTGTATATCCTTGTCAGCATAATAGTAAATACTGACTAAATGGCTTTTACAATTGGCAACTGAAGCAAAAAATACTATAAAAACTTAAAGCTTTTTCATATTGTTAAGCTTTTTTATTATATAACCCCCTTTTAAGCTGTTCTCTATCTTTGCCAGCAAAATACTAAATATAGCCTAAATGGTTAATAAAAAATTAGCAGCTGAAGCAAAAAATACTATAAATACTAACAGCTTTTTCATCATTTCTAAGCTTTTTAATTATTCAATCCCTTCAAAGCTGATCTGCGAATCTTTCCTAGCAAAATACTAAATATAGGCTAAATATCTACCAAAATTGGCAGCTGAAGCAAAAAATACCATAAATACTAAAAGCTTTTACATTATTTTTAAGTTGTTTTATTATTTAATCCCCTTTTAACTGATCTGAGCATCTTAACCATCAAAATACTAATCATATACTAAATAGCTCTTAAAAATGGCAGATGCAGCAAAAAAATACTATAAATACTATTATCTTTTTCATTATTTTTAAACCGCACTCAATTTGTCTTAGATAATAATAAGCTTATCGGCGATAGAAAAAATCTATTTTTTACTCGGAATACTAAACCTATCATATCTAGCCTTACTAAATAGTTTGAAAATTTTTCAATATAATTACTTCCCATTACGAAAATCTTAAAGTCAAAAAACTTATTTATTTAGGCGCAAAAAATAATTTGAGTAATACTAAAAAATACTATAGAATGCCTCTTACTAGATTTGACCTTTTAAGAGTTTCTTCTCAAATTATTCCCATGCATTTACAAAAAATGCAGATTTTTTTGCATAAAATCCTCAAACATCCTCTCTTAAAATGGGTCTTACTATTTTACAAGCTTTGTTTTTATTAATAAAATTTAAATTCTATTTTAGTGGTTAATTCCTTATGTTCACCATCTTTCAAATATTGCTCCTTTCGATAGTCAAACAATCCAAGAACACATTCCGCGTCCATCTCATTCAAATAACACTTTACCAAATATTCTTAAACCGATTTGTATGCACTTATTTTTTTAGAATTTCATTCTTAAAACTCAATATAGTAAATTGGAATTTATTTGCGCTTACCGATCCATGTTCGATCTAAATATATTGATACGAAGGACGGGGGTATTGTAAAATAATCTACAAAACTGTACATTTCTAACATAAACCAAAGCTTATCGGACGCCGCTATGAACTGTAAAAGATTTTTAATAGAAAAGAAAAAATCAAAATATTACAGAATTTTGCAAATAAAATTGTAAACATAAAACAAATATCATAGAATATTTTAACTAAGCATAACCAATTGTTTCAGTTTTTGCTTGAAAATCATAATATTTGGAATAGTTTGGTAGAATTTTGAATTTGGCAACTTACTCGTATAAAAAAGTAAACCATAAAAAATATATTGAATGCGAGATCGATCTGTTGAGTAATGTTATTACTCCATTTTTGGCATCTTTCGACTTCTTCGCTAGATGCATCAACAAAGTATATAATGAGGGATGCAATGCTGAGTATAAATACGAGTACGACCTGAAAATAAATAAAAAGATTTGAACAATTTAGTTATATAGTTAATATTTTGGTGAAAATATGTTTAAAATCTTAGCTATAAGTAACTTTTGTTGTAAGCCAATAAAATAAATAAATAAAAACTTAATAATATTTTTTTTTTTCATTTTTAGCGAATCAGCTAAAGCTATTCGGAATTATTAACTATAGTTTTATGATTTTTTAAGAAGTTTAGTTTTTTTATATTTAAAGGCCTATATGCAGTAACTGAAAGCAGTTGCAAACAAAATCCCCCAATTTATTTTACTTTTAGAACGTTATGACTGCTGGCGCCATCTATACTTAATTATCACAAATAAAATAGGCAGCACTGTTTGCTTATAACGCTGCGCATCAGAAAACAAATATATTGACGCTTAAACTTTTTCTATTATTTTTTTCGTGCCGACCCTGTTTTTGATGGTGCGTGCAGGCCTTAAGAATCAGTTTTTTCTCAATTGATAAATATTATATTATATTATTAATATATATACATTTTTAATTGTCAACAAACTTAATTTCAAAAAAACAATAATAATAAAGTTTTTACTGCTGGCGCCATCTATACATAAATTACACTAGTCTACAAGGAAAAGTATCCGAAATAATTTAAGCTAATTTCTGCTTCTCTGTCCATGCAAAATTCGGATTGATAACTAAAATTCATTTATTAGTTTGAGTTTTTACGATAATCGTATCTTTCGTGTTTAATGGAACTACCCACATTTAACTTCATAATGTTTTGACATTTACATAGCACAGGTCAACATGGTTCAGTTGTTGGAAAGCTAAGAGACATTTCCCAAGTAACTTGGTGCGTAGAATCCGAATCCGGCATCAGAACTGCCCCATCACGTCAGGATTTTGAGATATTTGAGGTTATGTACCCAAAAAATAACATAACCTCAAATATCTCAAAATCCTGACGTGATGGGCCAGTTCTGACGCCGGATTCAGATTCTACGCACCAAATTACTTCGGAAATGACTCTTAGCTTTCCAACAACTGAACCATGTTGACCTGTGTTATCTCAAAGGCTTATTGCAAATGCTAAGGGATATATCTCGTAACTTCGAAATGCCATAACTTTGCGAAAAAAAATCGTAATTGATCTCTTGAACCCTTAAATTAAAGGGTAAGAGTTGTACTAAATGATGTAACTGGAGAGAAAGACCGCAAAAATTTTTTGCGCCCTGTACATAACCTCAAAAGTAGGAAAAAACGCCGTTTTTTGGGTACATAACCTTAAATATCTCAAAATCCTGAAGTGATGGGGCAGTTCTGATGCCGGATTCAGATTCTACGCACCAAATTACTTCGGAAATGACTCTTAGCTTTCCAACAACTCACATGTCCCCTGTATTTGTAGACCTGTGTTATCACAAATATTATGGGCAGCACTGTTTGCTAATAAAGCTGAGTACCAGAAAGCAAATTTATTGTCGCTATAACTTTTTCTATGGATTTTTTTTTCAATTTTGAAGTGCTAAATTTGATAATTTAAAATTTTTAACAGACCTAATTTAAATAAAAATGAATAATTTTTTTTTTACGGTTCATAACATAGTCAATACGGTTTAGTTGATGGAAAGCAAAGGAACTTTTAGGAAGTAATTGCCAGTAAAGAATCTGAATCCGACGTCAGAATTGGCCCATCACGTCGGGATTGAGATATTTGAGGCTATATGTAATACCAAAAACCGGAATTATTTCTACTTTTGAGTTATGTAAAGGATTCAAAAAATTTAGTCAGTCTCTCTAGTTGCATAATTTATCCACTCTTACCCTTTAATTTAAGAGTTCATGAATTACGATTTTTCGTATTAGAAGTAACGAAATATATCCTTTCCTTTAAAAAATGGGACAATACTTTTTTGTTAAGAACTGTGCGTACTAAATAATAACAAATAAATTTTGCGACCAAATATTTGGCTCGGTTCTTTTTACCTGAAGTTTTGTTCTCTTTATATGCATTTTTGCTGCTCTTTGAGCTGGTTCTTTTAAACTTAACTTAGAGCCAATTCCGAGACTCTGTTGATTTTATTTAAAATATCTTAATATAAAAAGAATTCAACAATACGTGATTTTGCTTCCGCGTACAGGCCTGAACAAAGGCTCTTTGAGCTGGTTCTTTCGAACTAACACCAATTCCGAAATTTAGTTGATTTTATTCGAAACAGCTTGCAAAAGATATTGAAAAGGTTACAACAAAAAAAATGTATTTTTTCCGGAACTTAAACTGTAAATACAGAAACTCAAAGTACAAAGAACTAATTTCGAGTTTTTAGCGCTTTTAATTAAAATTTTAAAAATGTTCAGCAAGTTTTATCAGAACATTGTTTTTTATTATACATAAAATACGAGAATGATTTTGATGAAAAATATGGTACAATGTATTATACGAAATGAAAAACCAAAAGTTATGGTCGCCATTGACTTGAGAGCTGACTCTTTCTATGTATAACAATAAAGGACATACTCAATTACACAATCATTAAATAATATGCACTTAAAGTGACATCAATTACAGTTGTAAGTAACCGTAAATGCCAAGTTAGCTGTTAAATACAGTTGCCATAAATCAAAAATATGACAGATACCAAAAAGGCGGCCCACACCCACAACAATATGTCAAATGGCCGTAAATCCCATTGAATCTTGTTCGTTCGCTCTTTGACCCAGGCGCCAATTTTTGGTGCAGCAAGTCCTCCAACAAACGACAAGAAATTGGAATACTTCCCAGCAATGTGAATTTTTAATTGCCATCCATGGCTCATTTGATTCATGGGGCGGAAACTGGTAACGCCCAGAACACTGCAATTAGTCGAAAGCGAGAGAATGAGCGAATTGGGAGAGCGCGAGCGAGCGGTGAGCGCGCCCTGCTGATAAATCTGCTGTAGTCATGAAAGTTTTACAAGGTAATTTCAGTTCATCCGAGAGACACAGGAAAAAAAGAACAAGAACCAAACGCACACAGAGACCAAAATTTTTAAGTGCAGTCAAGTGGCAGCGGTGAAGAAGAAGTAGAAGAAGGGGAGGTGAGCATTTGGGCAGCTGGCCAGGCGGCACAGTGCGGAAAATGTCAGGGCTACACAGCTGAAAGTAATAGTCGCGTGCAGTGGTCAGGACCGTTTTAGGTGGGCGGAGAGCCAAGGGGCCACAGCTGCAACCTGATATGCAATATTTAAAACTATTTCTTTGTTGGTGTGAAATGTTAAATATTACTGATACCTAATTTTTAGAGATAGTTTTTCTGAATTTTGCAACACGAATTTTATGAAATTCTAAATTTCGGAAGCCAAAGTCGTAGTATATTATCCGACATCGACTTTAAGTTGATGAAGCTTATCAATATTTTCCGCAACTACAATTTTTACAATGAAAATATGCTGTCAACCATCCACCATCTTGTGAAGTCGATAAAATGTACTGCGCAGCCATTTTTTTTTTAATCAATCATACCACCTTGATCAAAAAGTTCCCGGAATCATTTAAGTGTGGCGCTCTCAGTCAAAAAAGTGATCGCGTTAACGTTATAGAAGACATGATTTCCAAAGCTGTTTCTGACCAAGAATTCATCAAATAGAGAGCAAATATGGATTTAAAAATGTGACACGCAATCCAGATCATGTACCGAATAAGCCACAACTGAAATAAACACTTCGCTTTCAATCGATAAAGCAAACGATGATACAGTTTTCATGGATTACAAGGGTATTGTGCATCATGCATTTGTTCCACAAGGCCTGACCGTCCACAAGGAGTATTATTTGGACGTTATGAGATATTTCTTGAATCAATTCACCAAAAAGGCACCATGCATTTATGGGCAAACAACTCATGGATCTTCCACCAGGATAACGAATACTCGGCTACATACGGAACGAATACCATTCAATAACCACCGAATTCATCTGATTTGCCCTCCTACCATTTTTTCTATTCGGTCGACTCAAGAAACCGCTCCTGTGAACGAATTACAGCTCCCGATATGAATTCATAGAAAAGTGAAGATGGCTCCGATGGCCATACCGCAAACCGATTATAAAAATTGTTTCGGAGATCCAGCACTGGCATAAATTCGTCGCAGTCGATGTGAAGTACTTTTAAGGGGTCAATATTGAATAATCTTGTATTGTTAATTTTCTGAATAAATTCCGGAAACTTTTTGATCGAGATAGTTGAATATTTTTTCGCCCATTTCCTAGAACTATGGAAAAGTATGAAAAATAATTCGAGCTGTGCGACTCATATTACTATTAACATGCCCTAAAACTGATTTTACCATTATCCTTGTTTATTTTTTGGATGAGTAAAAATAGGAACGTTTGCCAAATTTTGTGAATTGGCCAGAAAGCTCGGCAGACTTTTTCGGTCTATCTTTTTTCTGGTTATCAAATACATTGCAATCAGGATATTCTGAAGGGGCATTTAATTAATCAAATATATCAAAAAGTGTCATGCTACAAATATTCCTTGTGTATGTCAAGTAAGTGCCCTAAGCTACGGGCCATGCTTCAGTCCGCTCCTGGACATGGCACAAAAAAAGACTAAGAGAGGAAATTCAACCTGTACCTTGTTATATTATACATATAAATATATATATTTAATGTTATTGTAATTGTTATGGCCAGCGTTGCGCTTCTGGGCTGCTTATACTCAAGTTTTCCCTCCAACTTTTTTTCCCTTTTCTGTTTGGTAACGTGGTCAACCTTGTGCGCGTAATTATTTTGATAATCGAAAGGAAAAGGAAAAGCAAGCCCAAATTTGTCCCAGAGCTCGGCCCACACGCAAGCTACTTAGGGGCTATAAATTAGGGCGTCACTTTGTATGTTATCGTGGATGTAACATAGTTAGTGTTTTTGTTTTTTCTGGTCGTAATTGTTGACTTGTAGTTTTATGCAAATAATTTTAGACTGGGTTTACCCAGTTTTAAAGCACGAGAAAAGTTTTTAGGCTAAGAGATAAGCAAACCAACAAAGTTGGCTAAAAACTTAAAGCATATATTGGTGCCAGTTTTGGTCATATTAAGCATACGCCATGTGGCATGTGGCTTGTTCTTTTCATTAGTTGACTTAATTGCCTATCAATCGTTGACGTAGACCAAACCAACACAAATGACGTCACCACAACACCAGCCAGCTATCAATTTGTGCGCAGAAGTCGCTACAAGTCATGGGTAAAAGTGTAAAAAAAGATGACTTTGTTAAAGATGATGACGACAACAAGCTACATAATGTTGTCTGACGTCTATAAAGATAACAAAAGATGTTGTCGTTAATGTTGTTCTTGTTGTTGTTGCTGCTGCTGTTTTTATAGCCATTTTTGTTGCCATTAGTTGTAAGCAGACGCTGCACAAACTTCCTAAACTGGGTCAATCAGTCAAAGCAAAGCATATGCCACAATGGAAAATCTTGAAAAGTGAAAAACTTTATTTGATTCAGAGCGAAAAAGCACTCAAGCTTTTTGCAAGTGGAAAAGCGCCAAGTGCTGGGGGCGCCACAACTAGGCCAAAGTAAACATAAGTATATATTGTATATACTGGCTGAAATAAATATAATACGAAAAGTGGTAAACTTGGGATGATGAAGGTTGCATACACTTAAAAAAAGCAGAAAAGTTCAACGAAAGTAATATGATTACATTATCATAAGTTAAAAATGAAAAAATTTTATTGGAAACATTTTCTTCTTTTATTTAGAGTTCCAAGGTGGGACATAGCTTTTTGGCTTATCCTAAATGAATTTTTTTTCTCTGAGAATTATTTGAGAACGATAAACTAGCAAAATACAAACAAAGCTCTAAGTTATACATAAAAAATATATGAACGCAATAATTGTAAATAATTAAACTGGTTATTTTTTGAGAGTCTGCTTAAAAACTTGTTGGTTCTAGAAAAAAAAGGAGATGATGAACCAAGTTTTTAAAGAGAAGAAAAAACTTGCAAATTAAAGTTTATATTTTTTCAGATCTTGACCAAAGACTCATTTATATTAAATTGCATCAGATAGTTTTTTTATAATCATCATAATAAATGTCTTGCTTAAAAATCCAGTTAACTTAACTAGCTGCTACAGTCCAGCAAGCGGCTGGCTCAAGCCGCATTTTGTGTAGGTGCGAGCGAGACAAACACACAGTGCATAAGATCCGTTACTGGAATTGCTTCCGACAAGCAACCCAGTAGGAATTGTCGGAACAGGCGGCACGTTGCGGAATTTTGCGCTTTAGCAACGCAACAAACATATAAATGTGTGCGATAATAAATATACAATTTTTTTAATATTTTTTAAATTTGTTTAAATATTTTATAATTTTATATATCTTTATTAAAACTTTTTATACATTTTTTTAGGATTTACATAATTAAAAGTATAACTAAAAAATTGGCTTAACTAATTTAATCTAATTTAAATTAAAGAATCAAAATAATTTGTATTTTAACTCAGTTCATTCTACAATAGTTTCAACTTTTACTATTTAGTATTTATTTTTACTTTGCAGAAATTGTATATCAGTTTAGGGCTTACTATTTATTTTCAACGAAAAAAGGTGAAATAAGTCGACCTCTCTGATTTGGATAAAAATAAAATTTGCGATTTTTGTTGTAAAGGTCATTTCAAGAAACTGTGCGAAAGAAGCCAAAAGGTATACCTACAATTTGAACCGTTCTCTTAGACATATATAGATCTATCTGATACATTTTAATGAACCATGTTAATAAAATCTCATGATTATTTCATTCCATTAATTTCGTTTTCAATTGAAATTTTCTGAGCTCATCAATTTTTATATGAATTGCATTATAAGATATTTGTTTATACATAATATTGAAATCCTTATAAATTCGCCTATTTTCGAAATCTTTATATTTATATAATAACCCTAAAATACGGCTGTATCAGTCCTAAAAAGTAGCAAGTTTGTATCCATCAAATAATCAAAAAAGTTTTCTCTACACAAGTGCAAAAAAATAGTTTTATTATACTACTTTATTTACTTATACATCGTTTATATATAAATAAACATATTTACTAACCAAATGAAGCGAAAGTGAATCATTTCTTATAAACATTGATTTGTTTACGTAAACAAGTCTATATAGAATTTCTGTAAGGCACGCGCCAGTGAATAAACACAGAACAGCAAGAAAACCACAAATAGAGCAATCAATTTATTTATTTTGTTTTTATGGGAATTATGAAATGCACGACTGCTGTGTTACAACAACAACAACAATGATGCCACATGTTGCAAGGGCAGCGGTTTAATGGCCTCAACTGCAGCTATTGGGCCATAAAAAACACAGCTGCAGCTATAACTATAAATGGAATTGCTGCAGCTGCAGGGAACAGGAAGGCTTTCAACGTTGATTAAATACACTTCCGGAACACTTTAAATAGCACGCTCTATATGAGTACACTCGTTAGCCAAGGAGTAAAAGTGAGTATATTCAGTGCAGTCGAATGAATGCAACAAGGACATGAGAAGCATTTTGTCACAGGATTCTTCTGAACACAAATTAATTTGAGGTTGTCCAGTAACTGGGGCTTATAGAAACTTAACCCAATGCTCAAGGGGAGTCCAGGGAAACTCTTGAGCCACAATTCTTTTTATAATAATCTAAGAGATTTTTTAAGATTTTGCGAAATCGGCTATTGTCAATACATGAAGAGTTGGATATTTGTTGATTTATCAAAATTTATTTTTACCATATTTTGAGAGCTATAAGATCTGTCATTGAGATTTATTATATTGATAAAACGTAAAAATTATTGCAATTTCCAAAGAATGACATTAAATATTTTTTTAAGTACAATTACCTAATATTTTGCACTCTGCAGATGTTGCTATATATAAAATATTTGATAATCTACACTACTGGCCAAAATATCGATACCCTTACAAAAATTCCGTTTTATTGAAAAAAAAATTACTTTATTTAACTTTTCTTTGTAAATGTTATTAAAGGTGTTCACTTGTACTGACTAGTTTTCATTTATTTATTAAAAATTTAAAAAATTATTTTGCCACTAATACAAGAGAAGATACTGTCACAGATGAGGTAGGCTAGTTGGTCGGAGATCTTTCACACAGATGCTATATTGAAATGATCTAGAACAAGCCAATGTCTTCTGTCATTTTCAAAAAGCCAATCCTAAAATGAATCGTTATCATGTTAAAAAATTAATCTCCGACACAGGCCCGTCGAGACGGAGGGGATCGGGAACATTTTCCCACGGGCCCGGGGCTCTCGGAGGAGCCCAGACTCGAGAGTCAATCGAGTCTCAGAATTGGCAACTTTGTATTGGAAATTGGGGTTAGGAAGAAAACTCGACTTTGATGATATTATAAACGTTTTCGCCTCAGCTAAAGCACGGAAGGCGAAATTCTAAGCAACTTGACGATTATTGTAAAACACATGTAAGGCTAACTTAGTTAAGAATGAATTGAAACTTCTTTGAGTTGCGTTTTTTTTTAGATCTACATTGGAGTTTTATGAAATGCATTATTATGATTTTATCAAATCATTAATTCTCTCAGAAATCCTCTCTGTACTTTTGTTTCTGTTGATCTTACTCTTTTCAACAATTTTAAGTATTTTCATGAATTAAGAAAAATTGATAGGGGCCCGGATCCGAGATTTTCCCCGGGTCCGGATATTCTCTCTACGGCCCTGCTTCGACTAATCAAACTAGTACCAGATGGAATAGATTTTAGTTGAAAATTGCTTTGGTATGCTCTTTTACTCAGTGTTCCATAAATTATCTTTAGTTAACGACTGTATTTTAATTTAATTTTTTTAATTTTTATTAAAGGTGTATTCCAACCACTTTCGCACTATGTATTCCAATTTCTTTAAATCGCACATTCTCAAAATAATTTATTTTAGAAACAAAGTCTAGAGCCAACAAATGTTTACTATCCGAAACTATACAATTAATTTTTTTTTAATTTTTGCACTTTAACAAGAGATATTTCTTTCAAAATATTGTAGCAGACATAATATGAAATTGGCAACAAAAATAGATTTGGTGTAAAGATAATTCTTTTACTCTCAGCTCGGCATACATTTTTTTTTTAATAAAATTGTCATTCATTTTCTTTCAAATTGTTTGCATTTTCAAAGTGAATGTCAAAAACTTTGAGATGCACGTAATGAATATAAATATACAAGGTCTCGTAGGAACGCAATGGAATTGGAACATTCAATCAGCTCATATGAACTTTTAGGGGGGTATAATGAATTCGAAATGTCAAATCGACACGGGAATGGTGACTTTGGAACGGCTAGGTAAAGTCTTTGAAGATTTTAATTGAATGTTGCACAGTCATTATAGGCATTTGCTGAGAACAAAGTTGCCAACATCTTATATACAAAAATATAATCTTACAACTTTGTTAAATTATTTTGCGAAAAATGACTTAGATTTTGTTTTTAAATTTGTTAGGATGTAGTTTTTATAAGCTTCTTTTTAAATTGGAACAATTCCGGCAACTGCCTGACCAGCTGATAGCTGTCAGCTTTGTTATCTTCCGTTTTACTTCCCAAACTTACGTGTATTTCATAGTCGGTGACGCCCTACTTTAATGTAAGAATTTTTTTTTTCGATTTTATTTTTTTTAAGGTATTTTGCACTTAATTGAAGCTGACGTGACCGAGCGCCATCGGATGTGGTCAATACGACGCCCTGCCCGCCCCATTGTCGCCATTATGCTTTGTCGAGCGACTTTTAAAGTCGTAACATTAATATAGATGCTTCCGCATTGAAGTCGTTGCGAGTAAAAACCTTAAACCAATTAGTTGTGCTTCAACCACAAATCATAGCATACTTCTAAGCGCTTCGGTGCACGTGCACTCAAGCCACCCCAAAGCCATCCCAAAAGCCACCCTGACCAAAATGGCTACTTGAGCCGATTGTATAACATGAAATGCCAAGTCATTTATTTTCCGCTGCAACAACTACAACTTGCAGCAATAACAAAAGGTCGCTCTATACAAATATCAAAATGGCTAAGGCCAAAAATACCCCAAAACTTGCCACGAGTGCAGCAAAAAAATGCCAAAAAGTAGGAAGCACCAAAAAAACTAAATAAGAAAACTGCTTCCTATACTCTAACCAAAGTAATAAATCTAAAGAGTTGTGGCCTACATTAAACGAAATCATGCTTGGGGTTAAATTTGTCTTAAAGGATGATAAAAAGCTTTCTCCTGAATTACAGAAATAGAGTTATATGAAGCAGTGGCATGTCATGAGAATTTATTTTTAACTAAAATGGAGTATAAGTAATCATTTAATTTGGCAGCTCCTGAATTTTTTGCTGTATCAGCTCCTAATATAAATTATTTAGCAACATCGATTTCTCAATAATTTTTAAATTCTTCATTTTTTGTTCTTAAGAAAAATAATGAGAGGATTCTGCCAGTTTCGTAGCTTTTGTATATTCCGGAGTATCTTCTTATAGTCAAATTTTTTGTTTTACCAACCAGCTGCGATTCTGGAAGGAGGAAGAATATGTATCTGAACTCGCAAGAGACCTATAATTCTCCCCGAAAGCCCGAAAATCACATCCGCGGATCCACCGCTGCTTCCAACTATATTATAATGTCAACATACTAAATTTGCAATATTCTTAACTATTTGGCTTTAACATCGAAAGACTTAATCCACTGCTTGGATGTAATAATTTAAATGACATTTAATTTTGTCCAAAGTTTAAAGTGGAGATGAATTACAGGAAATAATCTTTTGACGGAACTGAATTCAATAAGGCGCAACTTGACATTGTTCGTAAAGGGTACACATAGTCGGAATATTTAGGCAACATTGTAAATGATAACATATACAATATGTAAAAGGTGCGTGGTGCCCGCTGAAGTACCAGGACGCCCACAGATGGATATTGTTCCGCCAAGAAGAAAATAAACAAAAGTTTATGCAAAGAACCCTTAGGAAAAGTTTGACATTTTACCAGAACAATCTTTTTTTCTTTGCATCTCCCTTTTAAGGTGAAATTACCAATTATGTACATTGAGATACAAAGCATAGTCCTAAATGTAAAATAGAGAAAAAGATTTTTTAAAAATTGACAGGATGACTAGAGAAGTCAACATGTCCGTCTGTCTGTCCATATAAATGTCGAAATTATAAATAATAAGAGCTAGAGTACGCTTATTACGTCAACGCATTCATTTTATTTTTTTATTTTTGCGATGTTATAACTCAGATCCCATAGGAGACATTTATACCAGCTGAATGAACGTTTATTTTTGCAAATATTGCAATTAAATTCCAAGCTTAGAAGTTATCGATCACTCTACCAAATTTTATTAAAACCTTTTGGCTGCATCATTTAATCACAATAAGACAGATCGATCAAATCTTTTGAGGATAGAATTCGTTTGTTTTTGAAGAAATTGTATTTGCCTCCTGGGCTCGCCGTTTCCTAAAGCGCCTGCAGACCTCTATAAAGCAGGAGGGGCTCAATGAAAATCACAGCCGTCCCCTCTCTCTCTCTCAATCTCTAAACAGCCCTAACCCTCATCGGAGTGATTGGTAAGAATAGCATTTTAGATCATAATTCGGTTGTTAATGAAGTTATCTCAACCAAATTTGGTTACCCAAGTCGAATTGTTTCAAAATCGATTAATTATTTTCTTTATAACGATGGTACAAGCGGCTTCAGACATATTCCAAGTAGTACAAGCCTTTCTAACATTAACTTATCAAACTCACAAGACAATAATTCAAGTCTAAAAATAAACTAAGCATTGAGTTTTTACTAACGCATTTCGCTCAAAAACTAAGACGCTCTTTAGAGCCAAAAAAAAAAAAAAAAAAAACCCTTCAGACTAAAGCGCTGTCTGGCAGTAAACGACTGGCATTTCGATAGGCTCGCAATAAACATTCTTGAGCTCCCGTGTTCCGCCACCCCGACATCCTTTTACGCCCAACAAAAGGCCCAAAATGTGCGCGTTTCATCGATTTTTAGGTGCTACCCCCTACTTTTGGACTGCCTACCCGCCACTGCGTTCTCTAAGTTGCTACCGCTCTCATTCCCCCTAACTTTTACTCTCTCTTCGTATCCTGACACTTGCCTTAACATATTATTTACTGGTATTTGTTGTTGTATTGGTTGCTTGGACGCCATCGTATTGGCTTCAAAGGCATAGAGATATGTATGTATATAGATATAATAATGTATGTACAATCATATATATTTATATATATATGTATATGTATGTCTTGTCGCTGTCGTTTCATTCCATTTTGTATTCTTCTATCCGTTATTAGCTGAAAGTTTTTGTGCCATTTTGCCTTGGCTTTTGCATATGGTTAAAGGCAGTGGTGTTGATTGGAGGGTTAAAACTGCTACTTAAAAATTTCATTGGAAACTAATAAAGATTCTTCAAAAAAATCCTCAATTTACTTGTTATTATGTATCGAACACAATAAAAGGCTTCCAATAGATTTTAACAGAAATTTCGAAGTTCCTAGTGGAGTATCAAAAATATCTACATATTTTTTTTTACGTTGGGCTTCCTTATAAAATAGAATGGGCACTGCGCCAAGAAGATCATAATAAGAAAAAAAATATATATCTGTATACATATGATGAAACTTGTCAAAATGTAAAAGTAACTCTAACATTTGGAAGTGAATACGTGGATACTACTTTACAATAATTATAATCAGGATGACTTGATACAGGAGGCAAATAGAATATTGGGCAGATTGAAATTTGGAGAGAATCTTCACGATTAAAGCATTCAAGAATTACTTTTTTGGAACGGTTATCTAATTAATATCTCTGAAATTGGTAAAACGTTTACTAATCACAGTTCCTAAACATGTTCCAACCAGATGAGCAGCAACCAACTTTTTAAATACACCCAACAGCAATATCGAGCTGTTAAATGTTAAATCTCTAACAAAGGTTTTTCTGGAAGTCTCAAAGACAGCGCTAAAATATCTAATATCTAACGACGCATAGTCCTCCACCGGTCACTCCTTAACATTTCGAGAATTAACGCTTACTTGAAAATACTAAGAATTCATATGGAATCCTTTTCTCAACTGTATGGAATCCTTCTTATTTTTATGTGAAGCCCATTTTTATCACTAAAAGCCCATACGTAGCTCGCAAAATTTACGAATGGAATGGGAAAACTTCATATGAAAAAATATATATTTCTTAATTTTTTCCAAAACTCTATCTTTCGAATAGAAAAATGTTGAAATGAATTTGCAAGACCTAACATTTATTATTTATTTATTAAAAAAAAGCTTTAAAACCCATAGATTTGTTAAGTTGCCTTAATTTTGGTAGCGAAAAACTTTTGTGAGTAGATTTATTGTTGGGAAAAAAGTTTTAATTTAGTTTATTTATTAATGGTTCATAAACGAAAATTCGTATAATTTTGAAGAAACCATGAGAAAACCACTTTTCAAAGGTTAAATACGGTTAAAAAAAAAAAAGTTCTTTCGAATTTTTTATCGTAAAAAGATGACACTATACAGAAAACGCAACTTTTTAAGTGTCTAAGACTTTTTCTGAATGAAATAGGGATATTTTTACGAAAAATAATAAATGTGTGTTTTGGGGTTTTCGGCACTCACTTTTCTTTAGTGTAGCAATTTTTGTGAATCGGGACATTTTGGAAAGGTAGTAACCAAAAAAAAATGTTATAATAAACATGTGAAATAAAGAACTAACAAATAACACATTTTGGAAGTAGTATTATAGCATTAAATTACAGTTTTTATTCAAAAGTTTTTCATTCTGTAGCGTACTGGCCTATAAAATGAACAAAGCTCATAGAACGCTTGGAAAAGCAAATTTGTATAAAATCGGTTATTTTTCTGTTATTCTTCTGAATTTTCTTATCGCCCCCATAACCAAAAATATATCTACGCCCCGAACTATCGATAAATACTCAAACACACAAAACAATATTTGTTGTTGTTTTTTGTTCTTTTGGTTGTTGTAAGGGGCGCGTGGGCCACACGAGCATAATATTAGTTGTTGTTGTTGTTATAGTTGTTGTTGTTGCTGTCAAGCAATGTGAACCCATTTAACGTACATCGACTGCTGTGCGCTGTTTGGAGCTCGAAATGTTTAGAGCCCCAATTGTGTTGTTGCTTTTATAGTTGTTGTTGCTGTCGCTCTAACATTTGCTATTGTTGTTGTAGTTGTAGTTGGAGCTTTGTTATATAGCAAACAGACATAGAACATTGAGCTGTCATATGATAATGCAGCAACTGTTTTTGGTCAAAATGGATGTGCCCGTATTGACCCCATGCAATGCTGAGTTTTGCACTCTGTCCATCACAGAACAAGCCAAAAATCGATACCTAATTTAGGCTGCCTTTTGTAGGTGTCATCAAATACAATAGATAGGTTTCAGCTCGAAAGTAAAAGCGAGTCAGTTAAGACTAGTTTTTTGGGTGAGAAAATTCGATTATATCATATACTATAGCATTAGGTATGTATATAAGTTTGTTGGATTAAAAGTGAAAACAAACTTTTGCATTAGATGGACTATTTTTTCGATATGAAAGTGGAAAATTTGTATCAAGTAAGACTTTTGGAGCAATGATAATAATATGAACTTTAGTCTTGCTCTTGCAGCTAGAAGCCTTTTAATTTATTCACTAAATAAAAAATATAAGAAGTGTGTTTACACTGAAATTTATAAATTTTCCAAAATACTAGAAGCCAGAGGTTTTATAAACATTAGAAAATTTTCGCCACGCAGTATTAAACAGAGATATTATATAAGAATTTCAAAAAAAAAATCATAATATTGAAGGCCCATTTTAAACATAAACAAGCCAAATTGTTGGCTTTGGAATGTTGCCAATACACATGTGGTCTTTTAAGGGACAAAGCTTTCGCCGAAAGTGCCTTTTTAATGTGGATTCTCTGTGGTTGGCATTATTGGTCTCATAGCAAACGATGACGGCGTTGCCAAAACCAAACAAAAATTGATTGATGTTGATGTGAATGGCTGCTATCTGCTACACAGCTGGGGCCACAATGGATGTTCTCCAACAGCGATTTAAGGACTTGGGAATATCATCCTTAAGCTAAATTTGTCTCATTCAATCGTACAAAGACTATTACAAATTTCTTTATTTCTAAGAACACCTAGAAATAATCGGATCCTGGCAATTTATGCAAGCATTTTTCGGGAGGGTATAATTCTCTCTAATATTTTTAATCAAGCCCCAATGGATTTCGATCTCTGTGCCTTCTCTTAATTTTCCAATAAGAAATATTAAGCTTAATTAGATAAAATGGAGTTTATAGTATTGTTAAAGATCCGGGTCCGGATATTTGAAAGGAATATCTCTTGAAACCAGTCATTTTTCTTTGTCACTTTTGGCAAATTCAAATATAATTTTAGTCAGTTTGAATATAAATTCATCATGCTAAGATTTTCACCACAAGAACGTCTTCAAATCTTTGAGATTTAGAATCAAAATTAGTGTTTTTTTTCCATTATTTACTTTGGGGATACGTCAAATCGTTGGTTTATGTAGACAAGCCAGCAATAATTGAAGACTTGGAAAGAAAAAATTGATCCCGTGAATACAGAAATACAGCTCCAAATGCTAGAAAGTGCGGTCAAAAATTTTACTGACATGAGGCGCTACCTACATAACTCATAGTAGTAGTGGTCATATGCAATAGATCATTTTTAAATATTAAATGATACGAAAAAATCTTTTCAATAAAACGTCATCTAGCGAACGTATTAAACAGAAACTGAACGGGAGACGGAGGACGTAACCAAAGAACTCGTATAACACATCAGCAGGTCTCTTAAAGAAATCCTCGCCCTCTCTTAGTTTAAAGTATACGAATTTAACATATAAGTTAGTGAAATTGAATAAATATATATTCATCACTCGATCAAATTATAGATTAAACTCCCATAATCCGACGCCTCTCAAAATTTTAAGGGTTGGTTAACAACACTACGTATACGTAATATTTTTAGCATACAAACATATAAAATATCAATTGTTGGCCCAAAGCAAACATTAAGCCCAGTTAACCTACATAGAAATATAAACAAATGGCTTACTTTTATTTAAGCAGTCTCGCTAACGAATCAGTCAAGACCCCACCTTATCCAAAAAACGACAAAAAAAAAGAAACAACCAACTTATCACCCTTACATCAATTTTGTGTGTAAGTATTTATTGTATATGGAAATGGCGCATTTACTTTGTGACTTCCGTTGTTGACATGCAATGCCTCATGGCAACAACTCCCACAACAACCATAAAAGTGGCAGCAACGAAAAGTGGCAACAACGAAAAGAAGCAAAAGAGCATTATGGAGGAGAGTGGAGAAGCGGACAACGCTGGTGAGTACACGCAAGTGAAGCAAACTAATTGAAAAGAGAATACAACGAACATCTGAAAAAAAAACCAAATATAATAACTTAAATGCAATTTGATAAGCGTGACGAGCTACTTTTAGTTGCATTTGGAAAATGTCCAGCTGCAAGGATGGCCAGCAATTAACTAAGCCATGGACACTGCTAGCTGGCACATGCCAAGTCATTGTAACCAGGGCTGCCAAGGAAGTTCAAAAGAACTACCAAAGGTTCAACATGGGGGTTTTTGAGTTAATGTCGAAGCTCTTTCATTGGGCGTTGTAAAGGAGTCAGCGAAAGTGGGTCTAGCGGTAATCGAGGGCAAGACGAAGTACATGCTGTCTACGAACAGGGAAGCACTGCCCCTAAGCGTGCCCTTGTTGCAGCGGACCTCTATACTTTTGAAGTGGTCAAGGAATTCACGTACCTTGGCACCTCCGTTAATACTGAAAATGACATCATCCTGGAGATAAAACGAAGAATCACACTTGCCAATAGGTGTTACTATGGACTCCGTAAGCAGATCTGTAGCAGAGACCACTCTCGAGCAGCAAAAATAACACTCTACAAGACGCTCATCTTGCCCGTGCTTTTATACGGCGCAGAAGCATGGGTTGTGTCGCGGACAGATCCATCTGCTCTTGGGGTGTTTGACAGAAAAAATCTTCGTAAAATCTTCGGTCCCGTTTGTTTTGAGGACGACTTTCGCATACGGATGAACCACGAACTGTACGAGCTCTACGATGACAAAGATGTTGTCCAGCGAAAAAGCTATTCGAAGCGAAAGCCGACGAAGGAAGACAAAGCGGACGACCACGACTTCGATGGAAAGATCAAGTGGACGGGAACCTATCCTCCCATGGTATTTCTAATTGGAGAAGGCACGCGCAAAGCAGAGGCGCCTGGCGAGAGCTGTTGAGGTCGACTGTAACCCGTGAACTGGTTGTCATAGCCACACAATGACAATGAATGAATGTCGAAGCTCTTGGATGTTGGGGGTTTTTCTTTGAGCCGAGAACTCGAGTTAATCGCCTCAAAAGCCATATTGGTATGATATACCTATACCTACAACCTACAGGCATTTCAGCCAAAATTTGATATAAAAGTACATTTGCACCATTTTCGGAAACTTCACCTAACCACTAGTTGTAGCAAAGGCTTTGCAGCCCTGGCTATAAATGTGACTCTGGTCAAAACTGTGTCAACACCAGGATACGGTCTAGCAACTGGATGCATTGAATTATTCATTACACTTTGGGAATTGTATAAGCTGCAGCAAAGAAAACACCCAAAGCCCACAATGGAACATGTGTGCAAATAATGCATGTTGAGGGTGGGGCAGAGGCAGGGAGTTGGGGCATCAATAGAGTAACAGTCTTGCCACATGCTACACAAATTCATTGTGTATAAATTTGCATGTTTTAGATTTGCAGTAAAGAGCATTGCATATTTTTAGGGGTTGTAAAGATAAGCTTGGAATGAAAATTTCATAGGGGTGTCCCCTAGCAAGTATCCTAGAAATGCAAAAGTAATTTAATATACATAATAAAAGCAGAGAAAATATTCCCAAATGCCAAGTGCTAAATAAAAAGATTCTATATTTACGACCTCCAAATAAGTTATTTGCGATTTAGTTGTAAGAAGTTTTGCCAAAATAGCTACTTTCGGAGGTTTTCACAACCAGAACTCATCTGTTTTTAGAAGAAACACTCTCCACGTGAAGATTTTTAGGTTAGGTTAGGCTGTATAGGCAGCTCAGATAGTAATTGAGATCACCCAGAGGGCATGAGGTCCATTATATTGGCTTATTAAAAGAAGGGGAGGAAAGGAATTGAAGAAAGGGTGGGATAGTGGAGGAGGATCAAAACTGTCCTTAAGTCTCTCATGTTGAGAAACCATTTAGAGGATTCGACGAAAGCAACCATATGCGCTATGGGCACATAGGCTACACTACCCACCCTTTGAAGAAAGGGTGGGATAGTGGAGGAAGATCAAAAACAGTACATCCCTAATCGCATAAGTGTCTCATGTTGAGGAACCATTTGGAGGATTCGATGAAAACAGCCAGATCCGCTTTGGGCACATAAGTTACACTTCCCAGATCCTCAAAGAATGGTTTACCCAGGCATCTCAAAGTAAAATGCATCTATTATATTATGAAATCAATGAACAATCAATTTCTTATTTAAATTCAAACTTCTATCAACTTAATCGAATAATTATTAGGTCTGCATATTCTCAAATATAACCTCGCCCCTAACATTTTCAGCTTCAAAATCTCTTAACCCCTAAATTGACCATAATAATACTCACCAAAATTCGACCAGTTGTTGTTTGACCCGAGATAAGCTCTCCAGCCCAGTCTTTTGCTTCTGTCATAAATGTTCCCTCGAACTCCTGTTTGTTGCGTGACGCCTTCTGCTCCTTCTGCTTGGGATCGTTGGGTCCCAGCTCCGGCTCCTTGCGGCAACAGATAAAGGCAAATGCGCGCCATAGCAGCACAATGAGCAGACCAGCAAGGAATGTAAAGATGCTGGATAGCAGAAAACACCAATATTTGCGAACTTTGAGGCAATCATCGGCATCGAATGGTGAATCTGTTGGATCTTCAGCCAATGATTCCACAGTGCTTTGATCACACCCCGACATTCCCTGTAAAAATAATTAAAAATACCAAAAATATATTACAATATTTAATTAAAAATAAACGATAAAAACACGCAAGAGCAACAAGACATGTAAATTGTTGGCAATACTTATGTGGCTGGCTTATGTATTTATATTACGCATACGTCATGTTTGACATTTAAATTGTGTTTAGCTCAAGTTTGTCTGCGCCGTCAGTGTCACTAACTTATATAGTATATATATGTTTATATATATGTAATACATAGTATAAGTAGGTGTCTTTATGTAATTGTGTGTATGTGTGTGTGTGTTTAGCGATTATTGCGCGCCAAATGTAAACAAAAATAAAATTTTACTGTTTCCTCAATGCTTGCCAAGAAAATATCGTAAAAGCTACGAGTGCGCCATAAATCGCCTGGCGATGAGTAAAAAGCGAGTACTCGATGTTGTTGATGCTTCAAATGAATGTTTAATGATATTTTTTTTCATTTAAAAATAATCCATGAAAATGTCATTAACGTGAACAATCGATAAAGTTAGGTTAGGTACGAAATGATTAATTGATGCGTGCCGCTTGAGGCCTATGTAGAAAATGTTGCTATATAATGAAAAACAAAATATTTGAAATCTCAAAAACTACTTATGTATTAAATGTGGCATAGTTGTCAGATAGCATATCTCATTTGTAAACTTTTCATTATTGTTTTGACAAATCAAGATACTTCCTAGCCGCATTGGGAGTTTCGAGGAGCTTTCGGCGAAGTTCTTTGTAGAAAATAACTATGTTTGCAGTTTTTATTTTGAAACTAAAGACAAGTATGTTGAGATTTTAATTATTGGGTTCCCGATCAGTCATGGTTTTTTTAAGAAAATTTACCCGATAGTACTATAATCACCTTTTAATATAGTGGAATTACCCTTAATAATAGCGAATAAATTTAAAAAAAAAAAAATTCGAGTGCAAACGGCTTTTAAATCTTCGGTTCCTCTTCAAATTTAAATCGAACTTTGGGGAAGGATCTTTTTTTTTTAAATAACAATATTCATTGTTTTTTTTTGGCTTAATCCTAAATGCAATAGTTTTTTTATTGTTTTGTAAGAAGATGTGCCGGATAGTGGAAAAAATGGTTAGTTCTCTTTTGATATGATGAAATTACCTTCAATAATAGCGAAAAAATTTGCCTAAAATTTTCTAATGCTGATGGTTTTAAAGTTTTCGGTTTTTTTTAAATTTAAATTATGATTATGAATCGTATCTCTCTTGCTGTGGAAGGCAAGCTCCGGGAAAACCAATTTGGTTTTCGACAAAACCGTTCCTGTATAGACTTAATAAATACAGTTCGCACCATCTTTGAGCAATGCAACGAGTTTCAATGCTCAATCTACGCAGCCTTCGTTGATTTTAAAAAAGCGCTTGATAGCTTGAAATGCCCCTTCTGTGGAGCACCAGAAAAGATTGTCAACATGATCAAAGGCACATCCAATAACTTCACATGTAGGGTCAGCCATTCTGGTCTACTTTCTGATCCATTTTCGATTAAAACTTTTGGCTTTACACGAGGTACTTAGATCTTCACTCACGGGGCCCAAAGGCATACAATGGAGCCCGTTTAATCATTTGGAAAATCTTGAATATGCAGACGATCTATGCTTATTATGCCATAAGTGCTCCGATCTCCAAGACAATCTTGAAAAAATCAACAACTGCTCGCGAAAAGTTGGATTGGAAATTAATAGGTCAAAAACGAAAATCATACGCAGCGGATATGCCGCGACTACGGATTCCAATATTACACTACAGAATGAAAGGTCGGATAGCGTTTGATCATTTGTGTTTTTTGGCAGCGTAGTTATCAAGCGGTGCGGACGAAGACGTCAAATCACGCATTTGCAAAGAGAGATCTGCTTTTGCACAATTGGGCCCCATATGGAAATCTAATCAACTTTCCACCAAAACGAAACTTCGCATATTTAACTCTAACGTGAAGTCTGTGCTCTTTTACGGGTGCGATTCCTGGAAAGAAACATCCTGCATAAATTCTCAGATTCAGGTGTTTGTTAACCGGTGTCTAAGAAGAATTCTGCGAATTTGGTGGCCCCAAGGAATTTCAAACAAGTAGCGTATGAGATCAAACGCCTCAAATGGAACTGGATCGGCCACACAGTAAGACGTCCAAAAAACAACATCGCCCGACAAGCCTTCCGCTGGAACCCACAAGGTTATAGACATCCCAGGGCGCTAGGATATAGAGGCGTACCATTGAAGCAGAAATGCGGAAAGCCAATTATGCATGGAATGACGTCAATAATGCGCATAACAAAGTTAGATTTAAGTTGATTGTTGAGGCTCTATGCTCCACTTAGGAGTCCAGAATAAGTTGTAGTAGTAGTAGTAAATTTGAAGAATTTCCAGGGAACTTCTTTTTGAAATTGCAATATAATTTTTGTTTATCTTTATTGTAAGCAATAGTTTTATCTATATTTTATTTTAAAAAATCGGTAGGCAAACAGACGTAGTATTTATCATTAAAAACAATAAGTCTTTTCACGGATTTTTAAACCATCCTGGATATGTTTAGTTAGACACAACGACATTTATGTATAAAAAATCGAACACTTTTCCAAATTCTTAAAAGATGGTTTCTTTTTTTCTAAACATGACGACTTAAGTTTCATAGAGTGAAAAAAATGTATTACTCATAAAAAGGAATACAAAAAAGTATCTAAAAACGTTAAGCCTTCGACTTTCTAAAATATCCTAAACTAATCTAGCCAAGATGGCCTTTAAACAGCATTAAGGCGTTAATACTTGCTCCCTTATATAATTTTCATAATTTTATAAATTATTATTTCAGTTCTGGATTATGTTCATATCATAAAGTGGCTTTTTTTTAGCAAATTTTGTTGAATATAGCAGCTGTTACAGTCAATCAAATTTCGAATTTTGAAAAAATAAGCCAAATTAATTAATAATTTTGAAACAAAATGGCTAGGATGGGTTTTAAATATATCATACCATATGCCAAACTTGGAGCTTGCTGGCATCATTCGCAGATGAAACGTGGAATGAAAATACGTGATTTTTATTTTTTTTATAATGTCTATTTTTATTTGAGTTTTTACGATATTTGCATAAAGGTTTTCATTTCTAAATAGCATTGAGGTGAATTTTCGAGAACGCTTTGCTTAGAAAAACACAATACAAAAATACTCCCAGTATAGAAAAAGCTTATTTTCAATAATTCGCAATCTTTAATATAGTAAGTGAGAATTTTTTCACGCGAATTGATACAAATTTCTGACTTATGACTGAATATTTTGTTTCAAGCGAATTTGTGTAATAAATCTGGCTTTTCATTGAAAGCTTCTTTTAAGGGAATTTGTGTAAAAATTCTGGCTTTTCATTAAGTACTTCTTTTAAGCGAATTTGTGTAAAAATTCTGTCTTTTTACTGACTTCCTTGTAAGAAATGCCAAACAGTTTTTTGTGAGAAATGCCAAACAGTTTTGAGTTAAACCCATCAAAAAATTTATGACACAACACTGACTAGCCAAGTTAGTAAAACAATCAATCAAAATCAAAAGCACGGATCTACTACTCATTCTAGACATAAGAAATCTCAAATAATATTTTCTTGATTTATGAATGTTTTGATTGTTCGCAAGTTTATCAAAATTGTAACAGCTGTTAAATTTTAAGAACATACAAAATATCTTTTTGATTTAAGAGCACTTAGCATAAACATTTAACAAAACAACAAATGTTTTTTGGTCAGTATAGTTCTGTTTTGGCCCTAAAAAACATTTTTTATTCTTACGTTTGTCAGTTGCTCGCTGAAATTTGTGCTGATCGTAGTAAGGTCCACCATTTTTGTAGCTTACATGGCGATTTACACACATAAACACACACATACACGCAATCAAAAAGCAGCACGTACAACGCGGCGTATGATTGCTTTATATTATTTTGAGAAATTATTTCAATGATTTTCAAATTTTCACTTGCCGTGTAATATTTGCTTTATAATTTTTTGTCGCAGTTGTTGTCGTTGTCGTTGTTATTGTTGTTGTTGTTGATATTATATTTTTGTTGATTTCTTTGCCTTTTGGCCAATTTTTCAAGTGCAAGCCAAAAGCGACAACTGGGACAGAACTAAGTGTCTTTTTTGCGGCGGCATGACGCCACACACACAGTAGAGATCAACAAGAACCGATGATAACTTGGCCCGCGTTGCAAGTTTTTAAAAATAGCGACAAACAAATATCTTATATTTTAAGTGATCTCGCAACAGAGGGAAAATTATTTGACAAAAATTTTGTACGCGCGACGTCAGCCACTATATAGAGTAGCTTTAGCTATATATACACACGCACACTCGCACACACACACGATCTGTGGGCTGGTTATATGCCGTAAGCACTTTTCTTGGCTATATAGCTATAGGATATATAGATTTCTTTTTTTTCAATATTTTTTACACAAAGGCAACAAATATAAGATTTTTGCACATTAAAAAACACACATTAACTTTGTTATGGCTGTTGTGTAGCTTTCAACATAATTTATAATTATTATAATTAATTAATGAGCCTGGCCAAAGGCCAACGCACTCGGATGAGTCACGCGCAATTTAGCTGCAGCTGCAGGCTGGACAAAACTAAGTTGTACAAATCTATACATATGTTAACTATGTATTTATATATTTTAATATACATATATACTAGCTATATGTATTGCTAAAATTTTTGTCACACGCGCGCGCCAAAAACCAAGTCGCCCAAAAACCAGCTAATAAAAAGGAGACACGGAGCGCTCGGCACAACTGGCGCATACAAACTGAATGTGAGGCCAGGCGATGTTTTCTTTAATGGCTGCGTTAGTAGAGAACCAACACACACACACACAATGCCTATCATTTTGACAGCGCGAAGAGAGCGCGTACGCGATATCTAGTGTTGGGTATCTCCTGGCCGCGCTCTCACAGGCACACACACGCACGCACTTTTACGCTCACACTCTCTCAGACACTCTGCTGCCGTTGACCGCGAAAATTGCCAAACGTTTGGCACAGGCGACAAACTTGAATTTAATTAAAAAGAAATAGCTAAAAACGCACGCACACATACGCACACATGCATAAAAGGTATCACTTATGTGTGCTTGTGTGTGTGTGCGTTGCCAACGCCAACAATGACTTATTGTAAGAACAACAAAATAGACAGCAACAATAAAACAACAACAACAAGAGTAACAATAATAAATAAATAAATTATGGGTTCTTTCTTTACACACATTTCTTTTTTATTATTTTGCATACCATTTTTTTCATTGCTCATTTAGCTTTCACTTTTGCTCCTATGTGTGTGTGTCTCTTTTTTAGGTAAGTGTGTGTCTTAAGGACGCACTGTGTGTGTGTTGTTTCTTCTTCTTTCTCTGTGTCAAAGGGGGTCAATGCCCACCGCTGCTCAATCTGCAAGGTAGCCAAACTTTTTGGAAAAGTTGGAACAGTTTTTACAGAGCTCGAATCTGTTGAACTTAGCACGCATGACAGTTGGCCAAAATCTTGAAACAATCGCCATATTACCAGTTCATAAAAGAACAAATTGCGTATACGTAATTTTAATACGAATTTTCATAGCTTCATGGGATTACCCATACTCGAAGTTTTGAGAACAAATGTATTTTTATATTCAAGCATAACTATATTATAGTTTAACAGTGTTTATATTTATATGCTATTATTATTATATTTGAAAAAACGATTAGGCACACATCTTAAAGAACAGAATTAAATTTATTTAAAATAATACAAAATTTTACTTTATTCCCAAAATTTTGTGATTTTGCTCAGTATGAGTTGGGTTGAAAGACTTTACAGCTTAAATAACACTAGTTTACACGAAAAATAAATCTTCGTAAAAAAGTGGCAACCTTTTTTCTTAAGCAGATTGTTCGGAATTTTTTCGAAAATCTAGTTTTTGATCACTTCTTTCAATCATTAGTTAATATCTGAAGAAAACATGTTTTTATCGTCATTAAAGAAAATTAGGTATTGATATGCTTATTACAGTGTGCAGATTAAGTAAAAATTATGGAAGTTACATCCAACCAAAATGTAATTTTCGACAATTTCTCAAAATTAAACATTTTTGTAATTGAGATGATCTTTAAAATCGTATAAGAATTGTAGATGCTATGGAACAGTGTACGGAAAATTCAATCTACGAAAAAAAAATGTTCACTCAACGTGCGTTCACGAACATTCATGAACTTCAGTTCAGTTACGTCTTCACGAATTTGTGTGCAGGTGTAGTCGTGATTGTTTGTAAACGGCACATCAGTTCATTTCGATCTAATCATCTTTCATGATGATCCAAACCTGTGTTTTCGATATATTAACGAATAACTGAGAAAAGTGCCTTAAACATGTTTTTCGCAAAAATTTCCAAAACGGTGGTTAAGAAAACAATAAGGTTGCCATTTTCGTGTTTCTTGACCCAGAATTATATTATTAAAATACAAAAATAATCTTCAGCAGAAGCTGAAGCTACAAATGCACCACCTTACGAAAACACATCCCCAACACCACCCAAACCATCGCCCAACCAGCTTATCTATGCAAGCAAAGCCACACCTAGTCCGCTAGGTATCCTCTCTAGAATTTAACTCTATTTTACATGTGGTGGCGCAATACCATTCCACAGGAGATAAGCTGCATGCAATAATCCCAGACTTCACATACAAAATGCTCAGTCCAACCCTGTACTGGGTGGCATAACACCTCCATAGATCCAGCCGAGTTCTAGCTCCCTGAATACACCAGAGTCCAACTAGCCCAGCTACTTTATGCATACTCGATGAGCCACAGTTATTACTTGACCGTAAAAACAAGCTGGCGTTACCTTCTTTTCACCCAACCCATCCATTTTAATAAAATATTGCCTTCAAAGTTGTTTATAAAAAGAACACTCCCTTCAGATCATTAACTCGAAATTCGCCAGAGACTCAGCACTCTAGTGGTTCGCAACCTTAGAGACTTAATCCCCTAGAGTACGAATAGCTATTAGTAGCAGCGAAAAAAATTGTCCACAGAATGTTTTTGGGTGTAAACCGTGCGTTAAACTACGTATACTTGATATACACATTACTTAGTCAAAGTTGAAGGCGACCTCTCACAGAACACGACATCCTAGGCAATGCTCCCACATGCCTTCACTGTAACACAATGTGCACTGTAGAATCAAAGGTGATAGTTTCATTAAGTCAGTTAATCTTTCGGTTGTTTTCTCTTCAGCTTCTAAATTATAAGATTTTCAGAAGCCATAATCCAGATTTAAAAAGAACATCCTTTCCCATTCTAGCCCAGCCAAAGAAACTGTAAGTACCCTTTCTCAATTCATCTAATGAGCAACTATCGAAAACAATTAATAATAAATTATCTGACTATAGATTCTCGTATGTTACTTCAATGTTTAATTCTTTCGAAGCGCATTTGGTGATCATAGAATCACTTCACATATTAAACCAATAAAATCTATGTTAAGGCCAGCTGGAAGCATTCTATATTTGATCAAAATAATACTCTTTCAAGTTGGAACACTATCATAAAGTTTACGGAGTTATGTTATAATCCTCACAGTTATTTCCATTATCTTATCATTTCAACAACGAAAAGTGCAATTGTGGTAGGAAGCATCTGAACAATATGTATAGGAATGGATCACAAGACAAATTGACTAACTTCATTAAGGAAATTGTTAAAAAAAAGTGCGAAATTAATATTTATCGTAATTCAAAATTCCAGTTAAGTTCTATTTAATGTTGATGATATCTTGTGTCTAACGCCATATACAAAGTATTAGATGGATAAAATGGAATATATTGCTCTTTTTGTTATAATTTTTTGTGAATAAAGGAGTTAATCGTTTGGCAAGTGAAGAACATTATTAATCCAAAATCATTTTTAAATTTGTACATTTGGTTTCTTAGTAGTATAAATTTTTATTTTTAGAGATTTTTTTTTATAAATACTCCTACTTTGGCACCTATTTCGCAAAATTCAATAAGTCTAGCTAATCAATTTGGCAGTTGAGCCATTCATATTACAAAAATATTTCTTTTCAGATAATCTGAAAACATAAAAAAATTCCTAAAAACTTCAATTTTAGTACAGTGGTGGCAATTGACACCCTACGAAGCGAAAGTCTTTAAAATTCTATTTAAAAAAAAACCAAAACGCTCTCAATAGTTATTAAGGCTAGGTAACCACCCAATTAGGACTAGTTTTCTCAAAAATGTTACCAAAAATTTAACACTCACGTGCCAGCCCGTGGTACTGAAGTTTGCTGTACGCCGGTGTGTTTGTAACCTCTCCTGAGGCCATTGCTGCTTTAGGCTTTCTCCTGCGCAAATGCCCCATAGACACGCAATATTTGGTAAGTGAGTAATTCTACCTTTTCATAATTTACATGCCCCACTTTCTACTTTACAGTTAGCTATATACTATATATTTACAACTATATTCATCTATAATGCCCAAAAAAAAAAAAGAAGCACAGCCAGGCAGCTCCGCCTGTTATTTCTATTACTATCATTATTGCTCATCATTGTCACCCACTTCTCTGCTTTGCTTTGAACTTTTGCTTTTTATAGTTTTTCATTTTTTCATTTTCTTTTTTTTTCCAATGAATTTCCACTTCATTGCATTTGCCCAATTAGAAAATTTGTTCAATTAATTAAGTTTGTTGGCTTAGAATTGGGCTATTTTTATACTTATGTTTTGTCTGACCTTGAAGTGTGCCCAAGGAAATGTCCGATAGGTGGCGTATACGTAATGTCTGTTTCATGTTAATTTATTTGGATAAGTGCGCTTTGAAATTTAGCTAGTACATTGGCATTTAAGATTTTAGAGAGACAATAAGTAACATAATCTTGACAGAAGGACGAGGAAAAGTTCTACTAAAAGTACTTTATATTGATTTATTATAATATTGATTTTGTGTAAATAATACGAGAGTAAGGAATAGGAAAGATTTTGCAATATTTTATGAACACTAACTAACTGGTAGTTTTGGAAGACTTTTTTTGGCGTAAGGGCGCCATTTTTGGTAAATAATACTTAGTAAGATATTTCAAGACTTTATGACCCCTAACTAACTGGTAATTTCTGATGAAAATTTGTTGGCTTATGTACGCCGTATTGCTTTTAAAGTAACATTACATAGGCCCATAACCAGCGATTGATCAAGTGCCTTTCAAAGATAGATTATTTGAGAGGTTAGGACACGCAGTTTCAACGATTGGAGCGAACAGATGAACAGCCGTTTGGCTCAAATAACACACCATTCTCATTTTTCCGGTATAGTCGGGTAATAAATATAGCTATTAAAGTATTATTGATATAATTACAAATTTTGCTTCTTGAAAAAAGAAAAAAAATTAATTTTTAGTGCTGTCCAAAACAAATTTTATTTTGTATTTTGAGATATTTTTATGAAGGTTGTGCCAGTATCTTTTCAAGTAGCCTATACCTAGCGGACGATCAAGTCTCTTCCAAAGATAACCTATTTGTGGACTTAGGACACGCAGCTTAAATGTTTGCAGCGAACAGATGAATATCCGTATGGTTCAAATAGAACACCATTCTTATGTTTTCCATATAGTATGGTAATAAATACAGCTTGAAAAGTATGTATGATATAGTGAGAAATTATGCTTCTTGAAAAATTTCTATTCATTTTTTTAGGGTGGTCCAAAAAAAAATTATTTTTTTTTGTGTTTTGAGGAAGCTTTTAATTATTCGTTCATGAAGATTGTGCCAGGATCTTTTCAAGTAGTCTATAACCAGTGGACAATCGAGCCCGATTTAAATATAACTTATTTATGGAAGTATTACACGCAGCTTAAAAGGTTTCACCGAACAGATGAACATCTATATGGCTTAAATAGATCACCATCCTTATTGTTTCGGTGTATTCGTATAACAAATTTAACAAAACTAAAAGTATTTATGATATATTTAGAAATTTAGTTTTTTAGAAAGAACAAAGAACTTTTCAGCATTTTAGGGTGGTCCAAAATAACTTTTTTTTGTGTTTCAAGGTATTTATTAATTATACGTTCATGACGGTTGTCCCATTGTCTGTTTAAATAGCCTATAATGACCGGACGATCATTATCTTTCTAACTATACCTCATTTGTAAAATACTTTCAACAGCTTAGAAGTTAGGTAGGTACAGATAAACATAAGGATAAAAAAATACCCTCATTTTTTTTGATTCGCCGTAGTCGCAAAATATTCGGATGCATATTGGGGATATTGGTTTTTTGAAAATCTTATATATAAAATTCTCATGTCACAATGTTAGTTACCATACTCCTCCGAAACGGCTGGACCAATTCTCATGAAATTTTGTGTGCCTATTGGGTAGATCCGGTTTTTTATACCCCTAAGTGATAAGGATTGTCAACCCCAAACATTTTTTTTTTTAATTTTTACCATACTTCTCTGAAACGGATGAACCGATTATCATGCAATTTTGTGTGTCTATTGGGTAGGTCTGAGAATCCGCCTAAGTGATAAGGTTTGTCCACCACTAAAAGTTTTTTTTAAATTTTTACCATACTCCTCCGAAACGGCTTGACCGATTCTCAGGAAATTTTGTGTGAAATTACCTAGAAATAATTAATATGACAAAACAACGTTTGTTCGATCAGGCAGTATTTATATAGAACTTTTTATTTTAGGATGAACCAAAAAATGTTTCGTTCATAAAGATTGTAGCATTCCCAGTTTGATGTGACGTCACATAGTCTGATTCGAGCGGACAGTGAAACTCCTATAATCGATACCTTATTTGTAAAATGAAGTTAAGCGGCTTGGAAAATAGTTAGGAACAGACAAACATGCATAGGGATGTTAAAAAAGCCTTAAAAAAATTAATTTAATTTAAGTCCTTTGAAAAAAAGTTTTTAGGGTGGCACACAATTTTTTCCTTTTATAGGTGTTCAAAAGAACATTCTTAGGTTTTTTTGACCCATCTTTTTAAGCTTAATAAAGCCTTAAAAATGAGTTTAAATCAAGTGGTTCAAAAAAAAGTTTCTAGAGTGACCCAAGGTTCTTTCCATTTATGAGAATTCAAAAGAACTTGCTTAGTTTTTTTGGCCCATCTTTCTTAGGTAAATAATCCCTCTATTAAATAAAAAAGTTTTTTTTGTCATCTTTTTCTTTTTTTCCCAATATTATATAAAAATTTTTTTTTTTTTTAGTTAACTTTCTGTAGTAAGTAAGGATGGCCCCCCTGAGCCGCTTGCTGTGATGGAGGGATGGGGGCTAGTACGCGAAGCGAGCAGGGGGCCCCTAGTGCCTTAAAAAAATGAGTTTTATTCAAGTGCTTTAAAAAAGTTTTTAGGGTGGCCACAGTATTTTTCTTTTATAAAAGTTGAAAAGAACATTCTTAGTTTTTTTTACCCATCTTTTTTATGTTAATTAAGCCTCAAAGAAATGAGATTAAATCAAGTGCTTTAAAAAAAAAAGTTTTTGGGGTGGCACACAATATTGTCTTTTTATGAGAGTTCAAAAGTACTTTCTTAGTTTTTTTTTTACCCATCTTTAACCTAGCTACAAGAACCCTATCTATATATTACGTATACGTTTATAATTAACATTGACTAATTCAACCTTTGCCCATTCAGTATGCACTCTCGACGTATCTAAAACAATTTAAATACTGCCTTCACTCACGGGGAACTTACCCAACTACTGTCACAATCACAAGAAATATTTCTGAGGAATTACAAATTGTCTAAAATTGACCTATTAATCTCTTTTTGTTTACTAGACCAGCACCAACTTAAGGTAGTTTACCTGCGGTGCTTTCAAGACGTCTTACTTTTTGGCTTAGAATTTGTAGCGGCTTAAGTTGTCTTTAGATAGTGGGCGACAAATGGCAACGTCTTAGTAACGACTAGACCAGACCTAGGAGATCCGCTAAGGCGCCAGCAACCGCGATAACTAATTCTAGATAGCGCGTGATATTAAGCATTTCTACTGACTGAATACGAAAGTGTTCTTTGGACACTTTCGAATTCGATTCGGTATTTTTATTGCGTATTGGCTATGGGCGGGGATTTGGCTGGCTGGTCAATCAAAATGGGGTAAAGTCCCCGTTCATAAGACATTTGAATGTGTCCAATGGTCGCGCACTTGATAATAATTTACATTGCTGATTATTGATTTTGGTCGGGGCCCAGCTAACTTGACGCATGTCCGTCAAATGTTTAACCCAGTTGGGAACAAGATGGTTCGTAGAGGCGGAGGGTCTCGCTACAAGACAAAGAGACAAGAAACTGACATGACTAAGGCATATTGCGAGCTCTTTTGACAAATACCCTTCGACTTTTTGAGAAATTTATGGTTTGGTATTCTGCCACTCTCTGATTGTCGCTGCTGATTGTTGACGTCGACGTCGGCGGCGATGTCGGCGTCGCTGTTTTTGTTGTTGTTGTCGCGGCTTGTTCAATGCCAAAGGGCTTAGAGGGCGCACTCGCTCGGTTAAAGCAAAAGTGTTCTATTCAGAACTGAGACATGTTATGTGCCAAATGGTTATCTGTGTCATATTTCTAAAGGTCGGTTTGAACTAGTCCGAGCGGCTCTTGCTGACCTTAAGTAATTGATTGACCAGCTGATTGATAGTCATTATTGTAAACCATTTTCTAGCTCTTAATACAGTTTGATTAATTGTTTGTGCTCCTTTTTTTTTTTTGATTGAATGACATGATCGGTTTGCTGACAGTACGTTTTGATCCCTTTTGAATATGTTATTGATTGACAAATTTAAGGCGTTTAATTGAGTGTTTGACTTGATGATTGGTTTCCCAGAATATTCAGTTAGTAAGAAGAGTTCTTTCCCTAGCTTTTGACAGTTGTGCTTTTTAATTTGATGATTTATATTTAGTTAAATGATTGGCATGGCGACTAGCTGCAAATACGTGGTCTGTAGTCAACAAGCAGTCTGGTTAAATTTGATGACTTGCGAAAAAACTTTAGACCAGGTGACCGCAGTATGAGTTGAATTCATCAAAGTTGATTATTGATTAAAAAGCTTTCCGATAAAATGATTGACATGCTGACTTTTACCTTAAATTTATTATTTTGGGGCATTACTCATTGAGTTACGCTAGTAAAGCTTTGTTAATGTTTAAACATACGATGATTGACGTTGATTGACTGATTAATTTCGAACTAGATTTTTCTCTTCTACTTGTCTTTGTGTCGTCATTGTTATTTAAAAAGTAACTAAGCTATTTTAAATTCCTTATGGATGGAATTCTATAGTGATGATTGATGAGTTTATTTATTGATTGATTATTCAATCGATTGCCTTTTTATCATGTCGTTTTGTTTCTTAGAAAAGTCATAAAGATATTGTCTTTTAAAATAGTAGCTTGAACCTCGTTTTATGATTGATTGCAATTTATTGATAGTTAATTGCAGTTTAAGTATATTATCATACTTGCAATTAAAGATCCATAATTGCTTTATTTAATTATTTATATGAGTTGATATACCAAACTATGATTAATGACCTATGTAATTTTTAAAATATTTTTTTATATTTTTGGATCCTTTGCTAGTAATTATTCAATGATTTATTAAATTATTGCCAATTTTTTGTATTCTGTTCAGTCTTTACAGTTTCTCTTCATTCTTTTAATGATTGATTGAGTAACTAATAATAACTTTTGTTTGTTGTTTTCACACCTTCAAGACTCTGAATGATTGACTGATAGGTCCACATAAATGTTTTTGTCGTGATTACCAAAAATGATGATTGATTGATTGACTTTAAGCGCCAAATTTTGGATGCTTCTTTTTTGTTGGTTAATCAATTTTTAGCTTGATTCGATTTTACGATCTATAACATTTAATGTACTAATTGATTGCAGCTGATTGATAATAAAGCTAATTCATTCTATCTAAAAGGTATTCTTCACAGCATTTTTTTTAATATTTTAAGCATCTAACATATGGGTTACATTAATAAACTACATTTCTAGCTTAACTTGATTTCATGAAAAACAAAATACCGATCGATAACATCAAAAGTACTATTGATTTCAGTTGATTGATGAAACACTAATTCATTCTACAATATTTAAAAGATGTTCTTTAATGTATTTTGACCAAAATTTTAGTAAAAACTATGGAGTTAATTAACTCGATTTCAATCAAAACTAATTTATAATCGATATACATAGTTGATTGATGAAAAAGGTAATTCATTCTTTTTTAGTTGCTTTCTTCATTTTGACAATAGTTTGAGTAACAAATGTAAATTCAATCAGATAACTAAATTTCTCCTTTGCTCATTATAAACGATATAACGATCGATAACATCAAAAGTACTCATTGATTTCAGTTGATTGATGAAAAAGCTAATTTATTCTATCTATAAGGTATTCGTCAATGGTATTTTGAGTATCTTCCATTCAGGCCACATTCAGTAAATAAAATTTTGGCTTAACTCGATTTCATGATAGACGATTTAACGATCGATAACATTAAAAGTACTGATGATTTCAGTTATTTATGAAAAAGCTAATTTATTCTAACAAAAATGTATTCTTCAATGCATTTTATGGTTTCTCGAATATCTAACAGGCGGGCCAAGTTAAGTTTATCGCTTAGCTCAATTTCATGATAAACAATATTTAGATCGATAACATTAAACGTACTATTTGATTGCAGTTGATTGATGAAAATCTAATTCATTCTATTTAATAGGTGTTCTTCAATGCATTTTGATGGTTATTTAACATTCTAAAATATGGATGCCATAAATAACTAATTTTTTGCGTTGATTGAAGGATCATATAACTTATCTAATCTACAAAATTTTCCGTAATGCATTTTAGTGATTGTTTGAATAAATTATCGCAGAGCTTCATTATATGATAAGCAACTTTTAAAAATAATTGATTACTTATCTATGAGATATTCTGGCTTTCTGGTTTTCGATTAATTTGTCGATAAACAAATTTTAAAATTCATTAATTACTGATATTTCATATTGAACGAATGATTGAAGTGATGCCTATAATGCGTATTGATGATAATTCGCTTGATTTGATTTTATGAAAAGTTAACTGGCTATTTCGTTCGATAACTTTAAATTTTATGTTTACGGCTAATAGATGCTAAAGCTAATTCATCTTATCTAAATAATGATCATCTAATATGAAAGAATATGATTGCTAATAATGGAACTATCAAAAAAGGCACCATGATGATTGTTCAATAAATTTATCGCTTAACTTCATTTTTCTACTTTTTAATGCATTTTAATAATGATTCGATTAACTTCTTGCTTAACTCGATTTCATGATAAACTAACTGATTACAACGATCGATAGCTTAGCAAATTGTGGATCCTTTGAAAATTGGGCTATGGCCCACTTTACCTTTGGCGAGATGGGCGGATAGAACGGTGGCAGCTCATGACAATTTGGACACCAGTTGGCCATGTTTGTTGTTTCCCAATTAGAGCCAAATTAACAGCCGCTGTTGTTGCTATCGCTATCGCAATCGTCGTTATCGCCGTCTTCGTTTTCATATTCGCTTCTTCCAAAAATCAAATTTGTGTGTCAGCGTGTAAACTAAAGATAAAATGTGTGTTTTTTTTTCTTGGGGGGCTGGGTGGGGGCGTGTGCAATCTCTAAACTTACCTAGTACAGGCTAAACCACCGAGGCAGGGCTCCAGGGCTGCCAACATTCACACGTCAAAATCGCACATCAATGTGTAGACGATTTTTGATTTGTTTTTCTTTGATATTGTTTTGATTTGTGTTGTCTTTTGGAGGGTAAAAAAAAGCAGACGAAAGGCGCAGAAAATGAAAACACAAAGTGTTTTACTTTTTAGACACTTTTCGAATACTTTTTGGATTTTATTTCACTTTTTAGAATTGGTCGACCTTAAGTTGACTTTACTTTGCTTTTAGTCTATAAATTTGGTGTTGTTTGTTGTTGCTTTAGAATTTCGTTATCAGCTTCATTGTGCGTTTGTTTATTTTGGTTATTGGTTTTTAATTTTGATCGATAGTTTTTTCTACGCTTCATTTGAATTTCTTATACATTTTGCTATTTAAGTTATTTGCACTGCTTACAAATTTTATTTAGTTGCTGAAATTTTTTAAGCTGCTTGAGATTAAATTGAATTTACATGATTAAGTTTGATTGATTAAATTAAACACTAATTTTTTTATCAAGGTGGCATTGTATTGTTTGTAGAGATTATAAATGATTTTTTGTTTAAATTTTCGCGGCATTTTATTCCTGTTATGTTGAAAGCCTTTCAAAGCTTACAATTTTTATTATTTTTATATAATTTTTTTTAGTTTTTAGTTGCTGTCAGATAACAATCATCAAATTTTCTAAATACTATGTTAAAAAGACATTATTGTTTGCGATTCAGTGACTCAAAAAAATATGCTTCAAAAAATAGAATCTAATCTCGATCTTAAATCAATATCGCTTTAACTTTTTAATCCTAGTATTCATTGAGATATTAATTGAAATGCGACATCTAAGGCTTGGCGATTTGAATCGAAAATATCAGGGGTGGCACAGAAAACCAATTCGATTTCAATTCCAATTCTTGGTGCCACAGACATGGCTAACAAGGGTTTTAAAAAAACCAATTCGATTCAATTTCGATACAATTCCAATTCTTGGTTCCACATACATGACTATGAGCGGTTTTAAAACCGTTGTTAGCCATGTCTGTGGCACCAAGAATTGCAATTGCATCGAAATTGAATCGAATTGGCTTTCTGTGGCACCCCTGTATAGCTCATATTTCTTCATCTTTATAAAGCCAGTTAAATGATCCAAGAACAAAAGGTTCTTTTGAGGTCTTTCCGAAAATGAAAATCAAATCCAAAACGGACCTAATCAACCTGAATCGAAAGAATAAAGCATAAAGATATAGCGAATATATTGTACCAAAGTATTTTGGTTAGGAAAAAATAGTCTTCAAAAATTTAGAATTTCTTGACTTTAATTATTGTTTATACGTTTCAAAACGGTTTCTCTTAAAATTTGTTCAATAAAAAATATGCATATTCTTATTGTAGTTTAAGTTGGACTAAAGTGGAAAGAGAAATCTATGCTTAAGTCGATTACCAAAAATTATATGAGGTTTAGAACACTTGTTTCATAATGTTTACGCTTTCATGAGAATGGCAGCAAAGAGTTGCTACTATATGAATATTTTTCGGCTCCCCATACATAGATGAGTTTGCCTGGCAATGCTTTGGTAATAATAAAATGCATTTGGTTGCATTTTAAAATTGCAGCAAAGTAGAAAACAAATTTTAAATTCATATTGAGTCGTTCACTAAGTAATTTCGTTTGATGACAATCAAGCTGATCTTATTGAATTTTTTCGCAGCCAACTTCACACTTAACCGCTTTACCTTCATATATTTGAACAGCCGATATAGTATCGCATTTTTGTACAAAAGCTTGTTACATTTTTTGAAATAGTTTTTGTTTCGTGCCCTATCAAAGATGGAATGGATCGAAAACAACATTTTAGGCATGTCTTACTATCAAAAGGGTAAAAAAGCAGTTCATGCAAAGCGAAAATTATGCGATGTGTACGGAAAAGATATGTTGACCAAATGCCAAAATTGGTTTGCAAAATTTTGTTCCGGCAATTTCGATGTTGAGAATGCACCACGTCCTGGAAGGCCTCATGAAGCCGATGTGGTTAAAACAATCTCATTGGTCCATACAAATCATCGAATAACAACTCGAGAGATTGCTGAAAGATTAAATTTGTCTAAGCACATGAAAGGTCTAGGATTATTTTCGAAGCTTGACATATGGGTTCCTCTGTGATTTGCCTATCGAACGTCAAAGAAGTAGTCCATTTTTAAAGCGCGTGAATTGGGTTGTTTACAAGAATGTAAAGCGCAAGAGATCATGGTCTAAAAAGGACGAACCAGCTCAAACCACTTCGAAGGCCAATAGTCACCAAAAAAGGTTATGTTGTCTCTTTGATGAGATTTCAAAGGGATCGTTTTTTTGAGCTTTTGCCCGACAATACAACGATTAATGCTGAAGTGTATTGTGATCAGCTGGACAACTTGAATGATGCACTCAAACGGAAGAGGCCAGAATTGATCAATGAAAAACATGTAGTGGTTCACCAGGATAATGCGAGACCTCGAACAAGTTTGATGACTCGCCAAAAGCTTTTGCAGCTTGAATGGGATGTGCCACACCCACCATATTCTCCAGACTTAACGCCTTCGGACTATTACTTGTTACGGTCTCTGCAAAAATTTTTGCCTGGCAGAACCTGCACCTCAAATCACACGTGAAAACCCACATTTTTGCCTGAAAGGATCACAAATTTTATGTGAGTGGAATCAATCTCTTACCCGAAAGATGGCAAAAGATATTGGATCAAAATGGAAAATATATAATTTCATAAAATGTTTTAGACAATAAAAAAATCGTGTTTAAAATTAAAACTTTTAATTAGACTAAAATAAACGAAATTACTTAGTGAACGACCCAATAACTGCTTAGAAAGTGCCATTCACAACAATCATTAACACTAAAAAGATAAGTAGCTCTTATTTATTTATTTTTCACTTAATTTCTTACACTTCGACATAGTAATTAAACCAACTTCAATTATAAAAAAAACATGAATTAAACAACCAAATTAATAAAGTTAGATATTTCAGTAATTGATATTAAAACTAGGTGGCAACTCCTTAGTTGTGTTAACTTTTACACATTGACTGCGAATGGCATTTTGTACTAGAGATTTTTAAAGAGAAATTGTAAAAATTAAAAACATCAATTAAAATATTGTAAACATTATATTATAGATAGCTCAGAAATTGTGTAATCTTTTATAATAATCAATAAGTAATAGTTTTTTGATCGAGATTTGGAGAATTGCTGAATTGAAACAAATTTGGAATAAATTGACTAGGAATTTTGAAAACATGTTAAAAGATTATCTTTGTTACCTATGTCATGTTTGTTATTCTATGTCACCCCCGTAGGTTTTAAGTTAAGAAAGTGTTAAATTGACATTAATATACAAATATAATATACTTCTGCAAAAAAAGTGCCTAATTTCCTTCCAACTCATAATGAAATCCAAAGATGAAACGTTTAATTGAATATCTATGAGCATATATATATATTATGAGCAATATTCTACAAATATCATTAGTATTATTAGGTTTTGTTTAGAAATTTAAAATTAGTTTGTCTGCATATAATATTTTAATATCTTATGTTCACTGAGAAAGATTTGCATTAGGATGAACTATTTATTATTCCTGAGCTCATATAGCTTTGATATTTATGCAATTTTTAATAATTATTTTTAAAATTCACAAGAAACAAGACGAACTTGGCAGAGAATTATACGTAAAGAAACGGAAAAATCTTTTGCCCAACTCAGACACATTGCACGAAACAGAGAAAACTGGAAATCTTTTGTAGAAACCTTAAGCTCCTACAAGGAGTATGGAAATAAACAATAATTATTTTGTAAATTTATATCAATTGAAGAAACAACATCCAATAAATTGAACACATTTCTTAAACACACTTTTATCTCTTATTTATTTATGCATTTTTTTCACGCTAATACTTTTTTGCTTCATTTACATTTACGAATTAAATTGAAACATAATTGCTGGCACATAAATAATTTATTTTTTATTTCTTTTTGCTGCATCTTCTGATTTATTACAGTGCACTTTTTTTTACACAGTAACTGCAAAATTTATGTCTTTCTCTGCTTTGTTGTTTTTTCGTCTTCATTATGCGTTTCCTATACAAATTACACTAACGGAATTCGCGTTGTTTCCTATTTCCCCACAACAAGAACAACACGAGAGAGACAGAGAGTAACAACTGCAGCAGCAGCAGCAGCAGCACCAACAGAAATGAAAGAAAAAACAACATGAACAAGTAAATAAATAAATAAAGACGCGAAACAGACTTCAAAGCAAAAACAGCAGCTGAGCGTTGCTTACTATATACAAATTTTAGGACTCGCTCTCACGCGCTCTTTGGCGCGCTCTCTGCCGCTCTTTTGACAAAAGAGCATGTACGCATGTGCTTTGAAGGCACTCCGAAAATGCGTTAGTATGTGTTTTTAAAAGCTCTTCCATGCCAAACGCACAAATTAATTCATGTTAAGCATACGCAACGTGTGCAGTACGTTTTTTTTTTCAATACAAGTATTAACTGTTTTGGGCTTTAAATAGTTACTAAGCCATTTTTTTTTTGACGAAATATCTTGTTTAGTTTAGTTAAGTTTTTCTTTATAATTTACTTAATTTGTGCTTTACTTAAACATTTGTCATGCATGACTGCCCCAAGCTGACTGACCGCAACAGGGCGAGGCGCATTTTTTAGGGGCGACGCACGAGGGTTGTTTGAAAAAAATGCGAAGCGTGCGCGTGAAGCGTGTGCGAGGCAATGAACGCTTCCAAGAGCAATGTTGCTCTTACCCCCCGCTGCCGACGTCGCTGCCGCTGCTGTTGCTGTTTTCCGCTGAAACGGAAACACACTGCCCTAGTTTTCATTCGTTTCCTTCGTGGCACACGCACGCACGGACGGACGCACGCATACACAACGAAGCGCGCGCACAGTAACTAGCACGGCCATGTTTTAGCATTATATTTTCCTTCATTATTTTTTTTTTATTCCTGGGAAATGCGACGGCATTGCATTTTCATAATAAATAAGCAGGCGACACAATTTTACACGCTAACGAGCTGCAATTATAGCCATATGTGTGTAAGTGTGTTTGGTGGGTGTGTGTGTGAGTGTGCATGTTACATTAAACAGTGTTGCCAATGTTGGAAAAAAGTATTGTTAATATAAAATGTAAACAGCAGAGTTGCCTAATGTTCAAATTTTTTTGTTTAAAGGAGCTACATAGCTACAGCAAAATATTTTATTTAATAACTTCCTCTTGCATATTATTAAAAAAATTTGTAAAATGTAAAAACATTTTAATATAAATTATTAAAAAATTTTAATGGCTTGACTTATTGACTCTATGGCTTGTTCTGGTTTACACTCTCATCAAAACTAAGTAAAAAAAATAGATTTCCCTTAAGGCTTAGGGCCAAGTATATAATTTTTTCAATATAACATTTTCAGCACAGATTGGAAATTTTTTTTAATAATAATATTGAATTATAGTAAATTTTAAACCACCCTGAAGGCCTTGTTGCTCTGGCTTTATACTTTATATTTTAGAATTAAATTCTAAGTATATTATTTTTTTTGAATGTAACATTTTCAGCACAGTTTCGAAATTTTTAAAAATAATAATATTGAATTATATTAAATTTTAAACCAGCCTGAAGGCCTTGTTGCTCTGGCTTCATACTTTTTATTTTAGAATTAAATTCTAATTTATAAATATATAAATAAATAAATAATATTGAATTGTTTTTTCCATGAATTTTTTTTCAATTATTTATAATAAGATTCTATAATACAAATAATCAATAATTTATGAGTAATAATAAAAAGTAAAATTCATTTAAATTCACAGCCGAAAAGTATGCTAAAAATTTTTTTTAAATGTTTACTTTCAGAATATTACGCATACGCTACGTAATCTATGGTTTCTGTTTTTATCTTCAATATTTTTAACAATTTTAATAAAACCAGAAGCCCGTTTAAGACAGCTAGCTTACGATCCATTCTTTCACTAAAAAAGTTGGATAACTACCATTTGCTAATAAAATATTTATATCGAATAAACATAAAGTTGTTGTTTGAAGTTCTTCAGAAAATCTAGCTCGCGTGAACTGCCGTTTTGTTAGTTTATGAGACCTACAAGGTTTGTCAATGTCTTTTTATAAATTTTTTTGTGGCAAAGGTTAAGCCTACAAAATCAATATATGCTCCCATGGGCAATGAACTATAAATATAGTTGGTTTACTTCTTGAATATAACCACGCTCACTCCCAGGCGACCAAATCGATTCACATTAATAGTGAAAAAGAAGTTCTGTCAATCTTTCAGCTGAAAGGAAATGTGAGTTAGTTGTTAAAGTTTCCTGAATGACAAGAATGCGTAAGAAAAACATCATAAGAGGTCCTCAGTTAGACTCCCTCTGAATCCTTTAGTATATTATTTCAAAAAATCCAACGCTACCGCTTTACGCCATTTTAAAGTTCTTCTCCTAATCCCACTAAACCTAGCTCAAGCTGAAAAAAAAGGCGAAATTGGCAACACTGGTAAACACATTGTGTTGTGTCCCCAGCTTGAGGGCGCGCATTGAACTCGCTTGGAATTGGGTTTAATTTCTTTGTAGGTATCTACTAACAAGCACGCACACACTCACGTACACACAAATACACGCACACGCACTGGGGCAGTGACTGACTGACACACATACGATATAATACCAAGGCGAACCGACGACGACGGCAACGGCAACGACAACGACGACGCCGAGTAGGAAACAACAAAAATAACATTGACGATGACAACGACGAAAAGGTGGGCAACAAATACAGCGATACAACTGTATCTCTCTCCCATCGACTTTATCATCGTGTCCTTTCGCTGGCGCCTTCGTCGCACTCGTCGTTAGAAACTTGTGTGCGCTCGTTTTGTGCGTTTGAATGTAGCCGTATCTATGTGAGTGTCTGTGTGTATAGGTACAAATGTATCTTTCTAGCTGTTTGCTTGTACATGTGTGTGTGTGTGTTTAAATGAAAAGCAGCAGCAGCAGCAAAGAAAACCATTTTTTCTTTTATAAATTTTCACAAATTAGTTATAATTTTATTTTTTGCAGTTTGTTTAACAAGCCACACTTTTTGTTTATTTAAATATTATTAATTTTATATATAGTTATAACGCGTTTGGCACGCACAGCTCGATTATCATATTAAGTATGCCTTTTTAATTGAATTTCCTGTATATGTGTGTCACACATATAAATTTTTTTTTTCTTTCATTCCTCTAGCTTTCACTCTAGCCATTTTTCATGTATACCATAATTTTTACACGCATTTACACTTGCATTTTTATACATATTTAAGCCAAATCTTTGTAGAAATTATTTATTTACAACAGACTTGTTACAAGCCCATTTAGTTTTAATTGGCATACGCAGTTTGAAAATTTTCACTTTCTTGTGTGTGTTGAACTGTATGTGTATATATATATATGCATGTATATATATGTAAGTTGGCAGCTTTTATTTTACACTTTTGGGACACGCACACGACGCGTACGAACCAACCAACCAACCTTTCTCGTCAGCAGCGTATACAGTTCTGAGCAAAAGAGGACTCGGTCAACTTGTGTCTTTGCGACACTTATGCAGCTGAGCTTTTGCTTGCTCGGAGCTTTTTCGGAGTGCTGAGACTTGATTTTTATGAACAACAAACAAAACTGGCGCCAAAATGCATATTAAATTGCTTTGTTTGGCAAAGTACTGCGCGCACGTAGCGTATGCGTAATATTCTCAAACTAAACGTTTAAAAAAATGTGTAGCATACTTTTCGGCTGTGATTTTAAATTAATTTTAGTTTTTATTATTATGCATAAATTATTGATTAATTGTATTATTGAATATTATTATACAAAAATCTGTGGGTAGTTAAAAATTTCGAAAAAATTACATATAAAATTACTTTGTATCCCGAAGTACTGCACGCACGTAGCGTATGCGCAATATTCTCAAAGTAAAGGATTTTAAAAAATGTGTAGCATACTTTTCGGCTGTAATTTTAAATGAATTTTATTTTTTCTTGTTATTCATATATTATTGATTATTTGTATTATAGAATATTGTTATAAATAATATAAAATGTTATTTAATTATTTATTTTTATATTTATAAATTAGAATTTAATTCTGAAATGTAAAGGTTTTGAAAGACAGAGCAACGAAGGCCTTTAGGCTTAATATAAAATTAAAAATGTGTGTGTAATTAAAAATTTCGAAAAAATATTAAACAAAAAATTATTTTGCGTGTTACATATGTTAGCTATTACATAATAGTAATACCGCTTAATTTGGCAATAAATGTTCATTAAATAAGGACAAATAAGTAAGACCCCACAATCTTTATACCAAAAAAAATTTATTAAGACTTTAAAATAAATATTGCGGATTCAAGATCGGCTCGAATCGCAAAAATTTGGCATTTTCTTAGCATAATACAGTTCTAATTTAAATAAAATAATTATTATTAAAACTATAAATTCAATTACAAAAAATGTAGAAAAAATTAAATAAAACTGATAATAAAATTAAAAATATAAAAAAATAAAGGAAAATTAAATAACTAAATATAAACCCACAATTTTTATAGCAAAAAAATTAATACGTCAAAATAGATCGATTTAAATCGCAACAATTTTGCTTTTTCTTAGAATAACTAATTCTAATTTTTTGAAAAAAAAAAATAATAATAATAATAAAAACTAAAAATTCAAAAAGAAAAAATTTAGGAAAATTTAATAAAATTAACAGCATACAAAATAAATTAAAATAAACTAAATATTACCAATACTGACCATAGTGGTACATCGAATTTTGTAAACAAAACATGTTTTTGGACCAATTAGGTCCTATGGGAGCTATATGATCTAGTCAACCGAATTGGATCAAATCTTAGTACAGTGCTTAGGAACTATAAAATACTCACGATTGTCAAATTTGGTCCCAATATCTTAACAAATAAACGAAATACAACAAATTTTGTTAAAAAATCGATTTTTTGAAAGATCGGCCTATGGGAGCTCTATGATATAGTCAACCGATTTTGTTCAAATTTGGCACATTGCTTAAGTATCAAAATATTTCAAATGCCAAATCTGGTTGCGATATCTTTATTAAAACTACGAAATATAGCAAATTTTTCTATTAAAAAAGTTATTTTGGCCGATCGGTCCTATGGGAGCTATATGATATAGTCAACCGATTTCGATCAAATTTGGTATAGTGATTGGGAACTATGAAAACTTTGGTATATCAAATTTCATTACGATATCTTCATAAACAATTGAATTATTCATTTATAAACGCTTTTTATTTTTGAGGTCGTATCAAACACCCATGGGAGCTATTTAATTTATCCCGATTTCAAAAATAAATTTGCCTATTATTATTATGTGATCTAATGTAAAAAAATAAGAGTAACTTATCCTTATCATCTCGAGACTGGCGTTTATACGGATAGACAAATTAGCATATTAAATACTCTATTCACCCTGATCATATTTTAGGTAACTTTGAGAGTCTACGACGTCGCATTCTATGTGATATACAGTATCTTGCTTTCATCCACAACATTTTTATCGCTTTGATTCAGGTTATATAAATATAGCGATTAACTCTTTCTGATTAGATAAAATTAAAGCAATACAAAAATTAGATTAAGTTTCCGCAACGGGTATAGCAGACCAAAAGTAAGCTTCAAGGTACGACCGGCTAAACTTGCATCATAGTACTTTCAGCAATGCTTTTAAAATCCAAAAACGCATCTCCAAAATATTTATCCAAGCATTCTGGCATACTGCGGTGAGGACTGAAATATTTGTGATGAACATAAACAAATGATAATACAAATAATAATACAGGAAGACTTTTTTAAACCTTAACAAAAGGCGTTAAATGATCCTTAAAAATATGAGCTTTTGTTTCTGATTAATCATAACGGTTTTTGAAATAATGTTCAAATTTCACAAAGTAGATTTTAAATGAGACAGTATCTCAAGGTTTCCGTTCCTAATATATAATTGATCGTTAAGGTACGTTAAGCTTGAGATTTTTTGTTTTTCTTACAGAGTTATTTACGGCAAACCTGAAAAGTTGTACTCGGCGCCACTGCTCCTTCTCTCATGCGGCAATGCAACTAATCAAAATCATTGACTTCGTTCTGCAAAACTGTGATTGAAGAACTTGAAGCACAATAAAGTTTGCTGCATTGCAATCCTGATTTTTATTATAAGTACGTACGGTTTCTGTATTAAATTGTTCCACTTTATTTAAACATCCTAAATACTAAATCAAAATTTTTTAATTTCAGACGAACCTGCAGCATAAATTATCAAGCATTTGCTTCAGCTGTGACCGTTTAATTAGTTCTGTAGTTCGTTTTAATGAACTGTTTCAAAGAACCAATTTAAACAGAAAGACAAAAATTAACTAAGTGGCAACTCTTTTTAATGTTTTAGTTTTTTTTTGTTTTTGTTGACAGCAAATTTTATCCGGCTAAAAGACCGACAAAATCTTGACCATTGTATTTTTAAAGTTTAAATGATTATTATCAATACGACGATACTTTTTAAAATAACAACCATAGCCACAAATTCCTTAAAGCCATGTCTGCACAGGTTTCGGTACTTGGCGGTGGTATAAGCGGTCTATCCGCTGCCTATTACATGTTGCGTCGCTTTGGAAAGCCACTTACCGTCTATGAAGCCTGTCCGCGCGTTGGCGGCTGGATACGCACTGAGCAGCATGCGGATCGTGGTTTTACATTTGAAAGCGGTCCACGCACCATACGTCCTAAGGGTTTGCCTGGCGCTAATACGCTGGAAATGATTGAAGAGCTGAAACTGCCCATAAAGCCCATACCCTCATCGCATGTAGCTGCACGTAATCGCATGATCTATGCCAAAGGAAAACTGTGTATGTTGCCCAATAGCATCAAGGGTATGTTTACTACATTGCCGCCATTTAGCAAGCCTTTATATAAGGCGTTATTGCACGATTTGGTAACCAGCAGCATACCGGCCAAGAATGAGGATGAATCTATTTATAGCTTTGCAGAGCGGCGCTTTGGTAAGGAAATTGCAGACTATGCCATTAGTCCCATGATATGCGGCATATGCGCAGGCGATGCGCGTGAGATTAGTGTGCGCTTTTTAATGGAAGGAATTTTCGAAAAGGAGCAAAAGTATGGTGGCGTGATCAAGGGCGTGCTCTACTCTCGTTTCAAGGAAAAGGCAGATAAGCCAGCCAGTCAGACAAAAGGCGCCCTCTACAGTAAATCGGTGTCCGAAAAGTGGGCCATGTATGGCGTGCAGAATGGTCTGGAACAGCTGCCCCGAACGCTGCGCAAATACTTGGGCGAGCGTGATGTCAATGTACAACTGAGCTCGGAATGTCGCAACATCACCTTTAACAGCAATGGCGCGCGGCTACGCATACATGATGTAGATATTCCAGTACAGCATGTGATAAGCTCATTGCCGGCACATAGATTGGCACCGTTGGTCAAGTCACAGCATCCTGCGCTCTCGGCACAGCTGCTAAATATACCCTATGTGGATGTGGCGGTCATCAACTTGCAGTACAGTAGTGACCAGCTGCTGAAACAGAATGGTTTTGGTTTGCTGGTACCACCGATAGAAAAGTTGCCATTGTTAGGCATCATCTTTGATAGTTGCTGCTTTGACATGGCTGGAAACACAGTGCTGACAGTCATGATGGGCGGACGCTGGTTTGATCAATTGTTTGGCAATCGACCAAGTCAGAAGCAGCTAATGGACATAGCCACGCAATATATAAACCAAATACTGCATATTAAAGAACGTCCCAAATTTTGTCGCGTCAACACGTTACATCAATGTATACCGCAATATACGGTTGGACATAAGCAGCGTGTGGAAGCCATAAGAAGTTACATTAAGCACTACAAGCTGCCTTTGAGCCTCTGTGGTGCCGCATATGATGGTGTGGGAATTAATGATGTTATTTTATCTGCACGTCGCCAAGTAGACGCGTTACCTGCAGTTGAGGATATTCCAGCTGCTGCCGCCGTTGCTGCTGCAATTTAAGACAATGTAAAAGCTTTCCCAAATTCCACTGAAATTCCCTATTGTATTTTTAAGTTTATATTGTTATAATAATCCTTTTGTACATATTAAATTTGTTGAAGCTAAGAACTGGCTACCGCTGCGTTGCTTACGGCTTATTTACCAAAGCCACCTAAACAGGGAGGACTTTTTTCTGGCTCCTGCTCAGGTGCCCACTGCTTGGGCGTCTTTGTCTCTATGGAGAGCGCATGCATGAACTCAAATCCTGCTGCTTTCAGTGCATTTTTTATTGTGTCATTGACCAACCGGTGGCGCTGTGGGATTAATGGCAAAGCAACGGGTTAAAGCAGCCGTAAATATATTTGTGCATAAGCCACTTACCTTAATTAAAGTTAAATCATTAAATTTTTCCGATACCACAAAGACTCGAAAATGTGATTCCGCCTGTTTGGGGGTATTGTGCATGGGAGACTCGTTAATAACCTCCAAGTGTACCGGCTGCAGCTCACTTGCCAATGCCTTCCTCATGGCCGTTTCAATGGGCGGATATTGTGCAGTTTGAGACATGGCCGCCTTGTTGGATGTGATGCTTAAGCTAGGACGCAGCAGCTGTCCAGAAATTCCAGCTAAGCGACGAAATGTAAATCCTAACATTTCTCCAGTTGAACCGCACAGCTGTTCACAATTACATAAACACATGTGGCAAGGGCTGCCAATAAGTTCAAATAATCTAGTGTTGAAAAGGTGATGACAGAAAATATTTTTCGGTACTGAGCGTTAAATTTAAAGCTATTTTTTGTAAACAATCTGTTACAATAAACAATTTTTCTGTCAGGCATTTCTAGATTTCGATTCCGACATCACTCTAGACTTCAAGAACTAGGCGTTCATACAGATAGAAAGATCAATCTATAATATTCTTGGTAGAAGCCATTTTGTTTTACTTTGATGTGTAACGTTTTTTTTTAACATTGTAATTATGTATGTAATACGGATTAGAAGGAATGCCCCTGTCTCCACAACCAGATTTGTTGAGGCGCCAAGTTAAACCTCTTGTGACGTTGGCAGTGGCGATAGAATATTATTTTTCTTAATTTTTTTCACCGACAAAATTCTTGATCAAGCATTTACTGCACAGCACTCAAATGCAAGAGGATCAGCGAACGATTTCGGGATGGCAGACCAGCGACACATTTTAAGATGACTGCGTTCCGATCCAGCACCAAAATAAATTTTGCTTATTATGGATTGCCACGAATCCCACATGACGTATGCTGGATTGGACTTTTGTTAGAAGTATTATAAAAAAGGACTTCATATACTAATGACTAATTTGCGTTCCGTATTCCGACGACGACGCTGAACGTGCGCTTATTCATTGAAATCAGTGTAAAAACACAATCAGCCTAGCTATCCCAAACAAACCTTCCCATTTGGCACCACAAGATATTCCCTTGCTTACAAAAAGTACACCGAGTATTAATGTTCCAGATATTTTTTTTATTTAATGCAGAAGAACAACAGTTAACGCTGCAAAATACAATAGAAAAGACTTTATACCTAAAACAATTGAAAAATATTCTGATTTTATTAATAATCAACCAGTTTCTTGAGCTTAGGGGGTGCCGATATAACAACACGACCACGATTTCCACTGGCACTACCACGACTGCTCTGCTCCTCGTCTCGTTCCCTACCACGTGAACGTTCACGCTCTCGTTCTCGCTCACGTTGTCTGTAATCACGATCACGCTCACGTTCTCGATTTCTATCCACACTGCGATCGCGCTGACGACGACGCTTGGACTGACTGCGTCTACTACGCGACCGTCTGCGCTCCCGACTGGGACTACGACGACTATGTGAACGACGTTTGCGTTCCAGCCGACTGCTGCTACGGCGACTGCGAGCATAAGGGCTGGGCCGACGCTCACGACTGGGACTGCGACGTCTGCGTTCGGTACGACTACTGCTGCGTCGCTGCTGGCGCTGTTCTGTTGGTGATTTGCTGTGACGTGTAGGTTTCTCCGTTTTGGCGGCAATTTCTGATTCCACCGACTCTGCTTCACTGTCTGACATTTTGCCACTCGATGGTGTGCCATATTTGTGACGCAGCTCACGGCGTCTGTAAATGAAGAGATGTGAGAGGGCTTTTTAGGAGCCACCCACAGCTGATCACTTACCTGCGTCGCAGCCGTAGCGCCAGCTCGCGCATTTCATCCTCGCGCTCCTGCTGCTGCTGGCGTTCACGCTCAGTTTTCTCAATCTCGGCGCGTTTGTCTGCCTTATCTAAAACAAAGGAATAGTATTTTAAAAACATGTATGGTAGAGATTCTTAAAACAGTTGAGACTTCACACTACACTTTGCGGCTTACATTGCCTGTTGAGCAAGTTTTGCATCTTGCGCTTGAGCCGCTCACGCAAATTTGGACGTCCGCCGCCACTGCCATGTCCAGAACCCTGTAAATAGCCATTGCACAACCTTTAAAAATGTTTGAATTGGCGGAGCTGCAAAACAGTTGTCAACTTCAGTCCAGTCATAGTTCGGAATGTTATAGTTGGTCAAAAGAAATAATGAAAATCAAAAAGATATGAGTCATAGTCAGAGTTAGGAGGTGGCCCAGAAATATTTAAAGTTAGTTAGTTAAATAGGGGGTTATAGAAATTTTAATTTGGTTGGCTTTCAAAATCATAGGGTTCAACTGCCTTTACGGATCGAGGCAAAAAGAAAAATGGAAAACTTTTCGACTCTTGTAAGTCTGGCCCATCTCTGTTTAAAGTCTCGTTGTATGCGTCAGCGTTAAAATTAACCAACTAGTGCGACTGCACATTGGATATTCTTTTGTGTATCTCTCATTGATTTGGATTTAAAGGTTTAGATGTGAAATTTTGTGTTGTACTCCGGTTTTGTGAAGGCAATGAAACATTTGGCTTTGCTTACTGACTTTGGTTTCGGTAGCAGAAATATATTTGCCTGTTTGATTACCCGTACTGGATGACGACATTTGAGTAGCCGGATGTGAACGTTCCGAACTGCAAAAGAAAGAAAACCCAATATAAAAGTGATTTTGGTTCCATCGTACACAAAAAAATAGTTTATCGCTGCTTGGTTGTTCAACTTTACCACACGTCCAAAACTTACGCAGTATCCACATCAAGTTCCTCGGAGTCTTCGCGTTCTCTGATCGCACGCGCTGATTTGGAAGTTTCCTCTGCATCGCTGGGCTCGCCGCTGCTCTCAGCAGATGATGATGAGCTATCATTGCCACGTTTGCGCCCATAGTAGCGCTTAAGTGGCGGTGGTGGCGGCTCGACTACCTGTGGTTGTACTGATGTGCTGGCTGTGCTTAGACTCATAACTCTTGCAGGCAACGGATAGCTGATCATAGGCGGCGCCGGAGCTGTAGCGGGTTTTGTTACTGCTACCACTTTTGTCGCAGCTACGCTTGTGGTTGTAGTTGTTGTAGTCAGACAAAAAGTTTTTGTAACTACTGCTGTGCGTTGTTCGATTGGTGATGTAGTTGTTTTCTTTTTTGCCAAGGCACGACTGTTGCGGTCCGAATGGGAGCGTGATCGTGAGCGCCTTCTGCGTGAAGATTCATACGAACTCCTACTGGAACTGCGTGAAGAATAAGAGTAGCGTTTACGTGAGCGTTTAAAGCTGGGACTGCGTGAGCCATAACGTTTCCAGGAACTAGAACGAGAGCGGCTATATTTTGGTCGACGACGTCGTCTGGAACGGCTACGTGATCTGCGATGATAGCTGCGCCGTCTGCTGCGTCGGCGTGTGCGGCTGCCGCTGCGACTGCGACTACGGCTGCGACTATGACTGCGGCTGCGCGAATGACTGCGACGTCGAGAACTACCCTTTGCTGTCTCATTCATTTGTTTCAGTTTGTCCAGATTGTCCTTAACTTTTTGAGCGTAGCTTACTTGACTGGCGGCTGCGCTCAGACCTGTGCTGGTGCTTATACATGATTCGCCCAACGTTTGCCCAGGCCTGGCAAGGTTGATGGTTATTTTTGAATGCGGCTGCATTTCGTCTTCACCACCAAATGAGGTAATGTAGGTTATTTTCTCCGCACCACCTTCAACGGGTGAAGGTGAGCGCGATTCACTGTCTTCGTCCTTATCATTCTTGCCCTCCTCTTTGGCAGCATAGCTAGGCGGACTAAAAGGACGATTGGCAATGCGTCGTTCTTTTTGAGCTCGGCGTTCTCTGCGACTCTTGCGTCCGCTAAGCAGCATTTTTTCTTGTTCTTCTTCCCGCGCAATACGCAAAGCGTCAGCCTCATCAGCATCCTTCGTGAGGTAGGAGTAGAAATCATTACTTTTCATGCCATAATTGCGTCCACAGGCGTTTAGCTCATGCGCCTGTGAAGTATCCAGTTTGGCAATGTCTATGGAGACATCCATGTCCATGTCCGAGTCATCGGACTCATCGGAGCCTTCTTTTTCAGCTTTAGCAGACACACCAGCCGCAGCACTTTGTGTAACGTTTGGCACATTCATTAAATGACCAAATGGTTGTGGCCCCATGACGCTGCCAGTGTCGACTGCATCATCATAGGAATAGCCAATGGTGGCACCACCAGTCTTTTGCTTTTTTTTGCTTAGATTGCGCTCTGCTTCCAGTTGAGCATTGGCGCCGAATTGTTCCTCTAGAAAAAGTTGATGCAAAAACTTATCCTCGCTGACATTCAGAAAATCGTTTTGGGCCAAAATGCGATAACGTTCATAATTTAGCTGACGCTCGTCCTGAGAATTATCAGTCTCAGCATCGGCCGCCTCGATGCTACTTTTTGACAAAGGCGCAATATAGTCTAAATGCGCACGCACATCGAAGCGATCAATGAGATTGTCCTGCTGACCCTGCCAAGGCACGCTGTGGAAGTAGAATATCATTTAGTTACAGGCAATTCCCAGAAATAAGGCACAATAAAGATTAAAAGGCGTAAACTCAATATCACTTGCATGATTGCGGCGCCATCCCCTGCTGCAGCTACGGCGGGATCCAGATGTATCTTACAGCGTCTGCCATGCACTTGAATAAACTGTGTTGGATCCGCTTGCTGCAAGTACACTTTAAGTAATTAATTTGCATTTATTTGTGTATCCAGGCACTTGCAATTTTTTCATAGAAATCTTGACGACGTTCGGCACGCTTGCGGTAATCAACAATTAGGCCGCGTATGCGTCGTTCTTGTTTCCTAGCCTCATGCCACATTATAAATATATTGTATAAAAACTTTTAAAATAAATTATATCATTACAAAGCCGCCCAAACTTTTTCTATTAGATTATCACTGCTGCTGCCGGCAAATCGTTTTTCTACGTTTTTCTCCTGCCAGCCTCGTTCCTATTCGCCTGCTTCTTCTCTGTTAATGACATTCACACAGCTGCGCTTCAGTGTTGCAAAATGCTAGCGCTGAGAAACGCGCGGTTTTAAATGCTAACAGCTAAATGCAACCAGTTATAAACGAGTTTCTTAAAAAAAATTAATTAAACTGCAGTTGTGTACACAATGCAATTAATATGACATTATTAGCTAAAGCCGGCAACTCCGTCAGGACAACGACCGTAAGACACGGGTTTGCAACTGCGCCTGCGCCTTTGGGTGGTGGAAACAACAAAAGGATAATAAATAACAAAGAAAACTGGAATGAGCCACAACACAGCAATTGTCTGTCGCCGCCGCCTTTTACTACGAAGTCTTTGCGGCATCGATTTTAATACACGGCAAATGTCCTTAGTACATATGTGCAAAAAGCTAGCGAAAAACCAGAAAATCCCGTTTATAGAGCTCATCTAATGTCTGATAGACGTTACTATTTTGCAGCAGAGCAACGCTATAATACCTCAGGCAAGGACAATGATGAAGCGGCATTGTATGCTTGCAACCACGACAATGGCAACGGTGAACACGAGGCTAATCAACAGCCGGAAGCAGACAAGGACGATGACTCCGAATTCCTGCAAGATGTGCCCTACTCATCGAGCAGCATTGATCGCAGCTCAATTGGCTCCATACCATGGGCGGACGATGCCATTAAAAAAAATAAACTGGATTGGGAGCGCGTAGAACGCATGCTGAGTGGCGAGCAGGAGTTGCCCGAGCAAGAAACCGAGCTGCGAAATGAAATTGCGGACTGGCAGCGCAAATTTCCTAAGCTTATTGGAATCAAGGCTCAGCCTATGCATCAACAAAGCTTTGATAACAGTCAACACACAGGGGACATAGATTCCATTTCCAATCTTAGCCTAAATTCGTTGGATAATGATGATGAGGAGGATGAAGATGGTTTTCTAACGCCCACAGCTGAGCGGCAACTCAGTTTACAAGAACACAGACAGCAGCTGGAACCAACGCGAACATTTTTGCGACCGACACAGAAGCTAGTGGACGTACTAGACAAAGAACTGCGCATTACTCCGGTAAAGCTGCGTAAAAGAGAACACACAACACAGCAGCCGCCCAGAAAACCTGCAGCTCTGGTCCCGCTGCAGCAGCACACAAACTCTGCCTCACAATCGCGTTTACGCATGCCGCCTATACTCAATGTCCTGGACTCGAATAGGCGCTTTCGCGGGCTGCTTAACAATCGTAGCTTTGTGCAACTAACGCAGGTGCAACAGCAACAGGCCAAATCCGCAGCACTGACGCATGCAACTAGCGCTGAACGACGTCAATACGCTATACACCATCAAGGCAACCGCTCCGCCTGGCATATGCCGGTTGCGGCAGCCGCATTTAGCAGCCGTTTTCTAAACAATAAACATGCTATAGTGCTGCCAGCTCTCAATAGAAATCGCGAGTTTTCAACGGCCATAACAATGACAGCCACTTCAAGTCAGAGCAACTCAAGCGGCGGTATTGGACACAATAGTCTTAGTAATGGCTCCTCGCTGGGAACAGCACGCCGTCCTATGGTTTACAATCAGCATAGCCATTACATTGTGCCTTTAGTACACGGTGCTACCAACTCTAGTAATACACCGTCTACGGGTCGCTCCATATCGGCGGCCGTGCATCATCCGCGTAGTACGGATTACGGAAGTAATGCCTTCTATATACCGTATAGTGCCTCAAAATTCAAAGCCTTTAAGTAACCTCATGTACACAAATAAAGCAATAAATGTTTAAATGTAGTGTATAAGCTTATATTGTGAATTATTGCAAGATAACTAAATGCTAAAGTTGTCCAGACGTAAACGGCCATCGTTCTCCGTGAGGTACAAAGTATCGGCTAGACATTGTTCTGTAGCGAGCTCCTCTACGCGTTCGTTCATCTGCAAAAAAAGAAATAAAGTGAGAAATTTTTGTTTTTTTTTCTACTTCAATTCCTTTGGCCTAACTATCTTGAGAGACAAAAGATTGATTTTTCTTCTATAGCTGCCTTAGGTATATATACAAGATTGTATGATGATTCCTATCTTTGTATACTTACGCCTTTTGCATTGCGTTCAGTCAAAATCTCTGGATACTTAAAGGCAGGTCCAAAATTTACACTAACTGTTGCGTTTTTGTGTATGGAAATGGCAGGAAAATAGCTGCCCGCATAGATATCCTCAAATGCAATACCCTGCGAATTGCCATTTTTGAAAAATTCGATTTTGCTGCCAAATAGGGTGCGCTGGTTTTTCATTGTTTCAGTCATTTTGTCTTTGTCTTCATAGTAGAGATGAGATTTAAATTTAATCAGCACCTGCAAAACAAATAAGATTTTAAAATTTGCACATAAATTAGTATTTGATTCTTATAACTTACCCGATCTTTAAACGTATTGGGCAGATAGTCAACATTTGGTTCTTCGGGCAAGTCTATCAAGAAGCCCAGCGTATCCCCCTCTGTATAGGCTTCACTGTAATGTCTGCCATGACTCTCCGTAAATTTGGTGCCCTTTCGCGAACGCCAAGAATAACCAAATTTGTCGTAGCCCAAGGGCGCCTGTAAATTGCAAAATTCGCGACCCCAGCCTAATCGCGTTGCAGAGCCTTCGGGCTGCTCTTCCATTGTGATCTCAAAATACCAGCGTCCTCGATTGACAGCTTTAAATAAGCATAATTAAATAAATAAACACATATTTAACAAAATAAAAAAAAAAAACCTACAGTGTGTAGCGCGCACCATGCAATAGCCGCGCTCGCCGGTTACTGCCAGCCGATCCTCGGAGATTTTTAGCTGTGTGGCTCTATCGTGTAAAGCTAACAGCACTGAATGCGGCACTAGAGTGCGATAAAGCCAACCCGGTATAGGTTTGCCGGCCGATTCAGAGCTTTCATCGAATTCTTGACGAAATGGTGCATGCGGATCAGGTTCGGCGAGAATATAACGATAGCCATCCTTATTATATGGATGATCCATGGGATAGCCATGTGGCGGTAGCTTTACATTAGCTGTTATATCCGAGCTAGGACGCCCCTTTTTACCGGTTGGCCCTGCATCTGTGCCAGGAAATTTACGCTTCTGCCGATTGTTCTTAGCAAGGTTACCTAAATATGGGATAGATTAGAAAATATTAAGAAGTTGTACGTGACAAATGGCTGGTAGTAGCAAGTAAGTGTGCAAGTGTAGATGCATGTCTGTGTTGGTGTACTCTGTGAACTGCGGCCACTTACTTTCCTCCTCGCTGCTGGCAAGGGCCGTGCCATGAGTGGTTGACGTCATTGCAGGACACAATATAACAAATAATGGTATAACAAACTAGAACACAAACCTAAATTACGCCGCCGCGTAGATACGCAGATACATTCAAAATCAATTCCAACGCACACAGATACAAGCGCGCACACACACACGCGTTAAAGTAGAAAAAAGAGCATCGCGCAAAACAAAGTGTAACTATTTATTATAATGAATAAGTTAAGCGTTTCCGTCCGCGGACCAGCCCTCCCAACAAAAAAAAAGAAGTCAACGTGTGCGACAATGTCAGCTGTATATTTGTGGGTGTGGAAGCGTACACACACTGGCACACACTAAAACAACAACAAATCACAACAACTAGCCGAAACGTAATGATGGCGATCAACTTTCTTCACAATTGTTGCAAAAATCATCGCGAGAGTGTGCGCACATGCGAGAGCGCTCAATACGCGATGGAAGAGTGTGCGAGAGAGCGCGCCGCTCAAGATAAGCAAGCATATAGCGAAGCTTTAGTCCAGCTTAGTATATAAGCAACAACAAAAACAATGCGTAAAATTCACCTAGTAGCACACTAAATTTGCACCACTGTGCAGTGTCAGCTGTAACGAATTGCTATGCAAAACAAAACTCGCGACTAGTGAGCGCGCTTACCTTGTGAATAGCCATCCTCAGTAATGCGTAAAGCACCCGATTTGCTCATACTATCATAATTAGGCTTTATGGCACGCAAATCCTGATTAAATAAACCATACATGGCGCCCAACTCCGTGTTCTCTTCGTAAGTAAACAAAGTATGCACATCCTTGACCAAAGAACGCTGCACTGTGGAGTACCAAGATTGCGTTAAACGTCGCGGCATGGTCGTCATAGCTTCCCAGTATTGCTCTATATAAGGTATAATTTCTTTATCCTTGCTGAACAGAATTTGTCGCTTGCCGTCGCGTAAGGCAGTTTGGTGCATATTGGCTATGGCGCTATGGCACATTTGCGCAATGGCTACAAAAACAATGAGCTATTAAATAAATTTATTCATATTGATTTGATCAACTACTTACTGGCCTGGTTCTTGCGAAAATTCTCTAAACCACTGGGCGAGCAGTTCTTGCACACAAACACATAATTTGTTATAAACGGCACCAACTTGCCCAGCTGATAGCTTATACAGGACTCATGAAACCAGCGTGTGCAGGTGGCACATAGCAACTCAACCAAATTGAGATTGCGATCCTTGCCGCTGCCAAAAGAACATGAAAAGCAAAACAAACCATTAATATTTGCTTATCAAATGCTTGCCACAAATGGGTGCGCGCCCGCTTACCAATAACAAAAGCCGGCAGACGCTGGTTTGTCGGCGTCGCCGCCGCCACTGCGCTGCTGTGTTTTATCCTCGTCCAGTTGAAAGCTTAACTCGGAGTTTGTCTCCGTGGGTGAGCTGGTCTCCATTACGCACTCATCCATTGCAAAATGTGTAATTTTTTGTAAATTTTAATTCACAAAACATGTAAACAAATGCCGCGACGACAATGATTTGCAGAAGCGTTGCCAGTAGTGTTGACACATTTAGCGGCAAAATAATAGACATCAAATTATCTTTGTGTTAAGTTGCAAAACAATTTAGATTAAAGTTTAAAAAAAATAAGTTTTTTTTTAATTGTCGTTTTATGTTAACAAACATAGTTGCATTTTAGTTTTAATTAAGTTTTTTATTAAACTGTTAGAACGCGTAACGTTGGTAACTCTACCAACAGCGAATGTCAATGCAAAACGACTTGCAGCAAGAAAAAGAAGAAGAAAAGCAGCAGCCAGTATAAGAAAGTAGGAAAAAAAAATTTGTGCAAAAAATTTATTTATTTGTACTTAGAATTAAAATGTACTACTAATGTAAGACAAATGTTGTTGGTATTTCAAGTTTTTGTCTAAAATGCGCACATTAAATGGAATTGCTAAAGTTTAACTACTTAAATCGCATACAAAATAAAGGCGCACCAACAACAAATTCTTTGCAACAACGACGAACAACGAGAGGAGACGACGACGGCGAACCACGGATTAAAAGAAGAAATAGCAAGAGTAGCAGCCGCCGCCGCAGCAACAGACGCTTGAAAAAAACGCGGCGTAAAGGGGGGCACCCTACCGCCCATTAAAAAAGCAGCACAATGTGCGACGTTTGCGCCGATTTCCAAAATCTGCTAGAGCTGTGTAAGTATGACCAACAAATGATAATTTCTAAAAAAAAAGTAAGGCCGTATCTTAAAATTATGGCGCCCTATTTTATACATTCTTGCTCTCGTTCTTGCCGTTGCAGATGAAGTGCGGGTGGCCAGTTCTGATCTTAAGTTTCAGCTGCTGCTTAAGAGCGAGATTGAAACCGCGTTTAATTATATACAGTCCTGGCCGCAGCGGCAGTGCATGTGTCTGTATAGAGACACCAAGAACTACGATCGTTTTAATCTGGTCGTGCAGTCTTTAATCTGTCTGACGGTGCAACATTTAAAGCACATAGATCATCTAATAGATAGTTATAAACGACTCACTGCAAGTGCTGCACAAGTGGTAGCGCAAGCTCAGCAACAACAGCGGCAGCTGCCGGAAAAGGAAGGTGATGCCGAGACAGAGACTGACAAAGCACGTAAGGAAAACGCAGCTTCGTCCCCGCGCGCATTTGATGAGGACAAGCCAACGGCCGCTGAGGGTGCTGGTACCGATGAAAAGCATGGCGCTGGTGATGGTCCCAAGAAGTCGCAGACAGCTGGTCCTAGCACGCCAACTAAAACCCAGCATGCGCAATATACCGAAGAGCCCTGGATTTTACCCGAGGTTGAGAAACTTTTGGTGCTTGTCTCTAAAGTGTTTCTGCTCAACTTCCCTCTCTACATTGCCCACAAGCATGGCATGCACTCACGCCTGGATGATCTGCAGGCCGATGAGGCGCACCATTTAGCGCTTATCTGTGATCTACACGACAACGATCTTCCAATCTACCTGCTACGCAATGTAAGCTTGTTCTGTAATTCAGGCGGCTTTGGCGCCATGTCGCTTTGTTTCGAGCATCCCGATTTGCCTGTGTCAACGGCACATTCCATGACTGCAACAGTCTCGAATGTTAAACTTTGGCTTAACTACCATTGCAACACACAGTTGTTTGTGCCACTACGCAGTCGCATTCTACAGTTTATGTGCAAACTATCCGATCAGAATCTACGTTCGGCAGCCACACGTGCCATGGCCGACTTCGTGTGGTCCTCTATGCGTGATCCACTAGATGTGGCTGTAAATTTTGACACAGAGGGACTAGCTTTGGCCTTTAAGTACTTTACATCGACAACTTTGACAATGCGGCTGGCAGGTAAGTTTAAGTTTACATTGTATAAAACTGGATTCAACATGAATGTATTTTTCTGCTTACTCTTTTTAGGCATGGCCCAAATAAATGCGCACATAAATCTCTTTAATGAAATCTGCACTACAGAAACGGTCAATGAAGTGGAACTTTTTGGTCAACGTATTGCCAACTGGCTTACTGAAAATCACATTGTTCAGCATTTGTTTGGACCTAATTTGCATGTTGAAATCGTTAAACAAGCGCACGTATTGCTTAACTTTTTGGCTGTTGAAAATCAAATATCTGAGGAGGACATCAAGCTTATATGGCAGGCCACGCAGCTAAAGCACTGCTCTAAGACAATATTTGATATATTGCCTTCGCTGGTTAAAAACTTAGCGCCACGTCCAGCCATGCATTTATATTCGCTGCTTTGCCGCATGGATCCTAAAGATCATACCGAACAAAGCATATACATCGCTTCGGCTTTGACAAAAGTAATTTGGACTCGAGATTGTTCGCGCAATCAAATGAATCTTATGCAGGATCATTTACTGGGCTCTAATGTTACCGCCTCTAGCTCGGATAGTGGTAGCATTGAAGGCAGCAATACAGAGGATGAGCACGTAGGTGCCGACGATAGCAGTATAGGTAGTAATGGACACAAGAGTCCAATGGATGGAGTAACGCCCTGCAAGCAAGCTAGGCATAGAAGGCATATATGTGACCCAACCACAGAAAAAGCTAAGCAATTGAGCGAAGAGGAAATGGCCAAGGTGGATCTTAAGTAAGTTATAGTGTACAAAAATAGGTTTCTCAATAATTTATTTAATGCATTTTTTTATCAGAATACAAAACCATCGCATTGTAAACATCATTGACAACACTAGTAGTGAGGAGGAACTGCAATCACGCGCTGCGGTGGAACTTCAGCGTCATCGTAAAAAAACCAACAAACGTCGGCGACAAAAAAACAAACAAATGCTTTTGCCTCAAGAATTAGTTGAAATTTGGGATGGCGCTGAAGATGTGCCCAGCAGTGATGATGGTGATGGCGAAATACTGGCCGACAGTGATGAATGCAGTGATAGTGCTGGTCAAGTTGTACCTGCTGCCGTGCTTAAGCATCTTCAAGGCGAGGGGCCTTATATACGCGCCATTGCCGAAACCAATATAAGTGAGCTCCTAAGCGGTGCTGAAAATGATGGTAGCTATTCCTCACCCATGAGTAATAAATCCGAGAAAAACTTGGCTGACTTTGACGATGAGGATTGTTCGCCATGTGAAGACGAAATACAACAGCTTGTTACTTCACATCAAACTCATATGCCGCCAGTTTTTGCAGCAGCCGCTGCAGCGTTGGCTGTAGCGCAAACGGCTATGGCCATGAACAAAAACGGGAAAGGCCATCCGAATGACGCTTTAAAAGCGGTATGTGCCGCTGCTTTGGCCACGGATTCTGCGACACAAACGCTAATGAGGCAGCACACGGCAGCTGCTATAGCCGCCAAGTCTTCATCTAGCTCATCAAAGCCTTCGGACTCTGATGTTGACTTGCTAGATGTCAGCAAGGAGCATTCACCTAAGGGGTCGTCCAATTCAAGCTCCCAAATGCAGCCAACGTTTAAAATTAATGATGTATGCCAGCCGGGAAATACACTGTTGTGGGACTTGCTGCAGGATGACAAAATTGTAAGTTCAATAAAAAGTAGATTGAACGCTTCAGGAACTACTATACTAGTCTGTTTAGTGATGGTTCGTTTCACGATTATTTTCAATTTTCTTGTTTTCAGTGCCAACTTGGTGAATCTCTGGCACTTGAGGCTGAAAAGGCTTTGGCCACCTTGCTGTGCTTTAGCATGGATCGTCAGCTACGCACCAAATTCATTGAAGGTTGCCTGCATAATGTGGCCAACAATCGAAGCGTTATTGTCAGCCTGCGGCTTTTACCAAAGCTGTTTGCATCGTTTCAGCAATTTCGTCCGTCCGACACACACTCTATGACATTATGGGCCGAACGTAACCATCGCATGATGCACAGCTTCTTTAACAACATAAGGCATTACGCGCGGCGTTATGCGGAACTGTTGATTAATCAGAACGGCGAGCAACAGCAGCAGCAACTGGGAATGCAACTCTATTCACACAAAACACAAGTCTCTGTGCGATTACAATTTTTATCATCAATATTTTCCACTGTGGGATCTCCGAAAAACTTTCGGTTGACTATAGATCAGTTGGATGCGCTGTGGGAATGGCTTGCACATGATCCTGAATGCTCTGACTGCTATTTCTCTTGGCTGCAGGCCCAGGCTAAGGGAGGTGAGCAACATGCACTAGGCGTTGATGCACTACATCACTTATACTTAAAGAAACTACCCGAGCTGCGGCCCGAAGAGTTCTCTATGGTGGCTCTGGGTTTGTTTCAGCAATTATGCAGCTTTGCGCGCATTGCCCTTTGCGAGTATGAAAAGCTTAATGATGCTTTTTGTACATCTAATGCGGTAGGCATGTATCATCTGTGGAAGATTGCCTTGCGTGCTCAAAGCAACGAAGTGTCTCTGGCAGCCATACAGTACATAAACATGTACTACATGGGTCAGCAGTTGCGTTTGGAAAAGGAATTTGTGTCGGAATGTATGGATAACCTGGTGCAGGCAACGACAGCTTTGGAAAGGTATGAAACATTGTTAGATGCTCATTAGATTTTTAAAACATTTGCAAAACTAAAGCCTTTATTTACATAGCACTTGATTAAGATTATGAAAAATATTAATTACTACATCTTAATTTTCCCCTGCAGCATTGAAGATGAGAACGCTTTGATGAGAGTACAGCGTGGATTACTTCTGCTAAATACTCACTTGGACACTTTTAGACGTCGCTATGCATTTCATTTGCGGCGTTGGGCTATTGAGGGCAAAGGTGTCGGCTCACACAGTAATCTTAAAAATGAAGGCGCAGGTCCTCCTTTGCGTATAATTCTGCAACAAGCTGGTCTATCCGAGAAGAGCTTATTGCACATGCACACCTGCGATTTAATTGCTGATCTTAAAGCTGAGGTGTCCAAATGGTGGGAGAGTCTCCAATGCAATGCCAATTCAGGCATTGCTGCACCAGTTTTGGGTCTTCTGCTAAGTGATGGACCACTACGCATTATTACGCAAGGTCAGGAATTGACATCTGATTATGACGAACGCAGTCTGGCAGATTCTGGATTTAAGGATAATCAAATTGTGTATGTATCGCTAGGAGGGCGTAGTGCGCGTCGTAAAGAAACCAATTTGGAGCACCCGTCAATGCAACCACCGCCGCCTAAGGAATGCCTGCCTACTATGTTGCTTTTGCAACCTAAATATTTTGAGAAACTTTTCTGTCTCATGCAGACCCTCGGCGATATGAAGCCGCAAGCCAATAATTTGCAGCATCACACCAAAGCGCAGCTCCTTTCACGCCGTGTTTGGGATATTCTAGCCATGCTGCCCACCAATCCACGCATTCTGGATGCCTTTAAAAGCTTTGTTGCTGACCTGAATGACATTGAGACGCTGGCAGGTGAGGAGGAGCAAGCAAATAAACGCAAGGAAATCAAGCAGAAGCTCAGCGAACTGCTGGATCCCAGTAATCTACAAAAGTTTATGTATTCTCTACATATTGTGGAGAGCCTGGCTGTGAACAGTGCACAGCAGAATCGCCACGCAGCTGGCAGCTGTTGTGGTAGCACTAATGGCAGCTTGATAATTACCGAGCAACATGTATCACGTAGCCATAAGTCTGGAAAGCTGAGCGAAGGAAGAAAAAGCAGCAGTCGGAGGCGCAATAGTAATGAGCAGGCACCAACGACACCGAAGGAATCAGAAAACAAGCGCAGCAGTAGTGGCAACAGCTCCTCTCACGAGTCTAGCAAAGATCGTGAAGGCGAGTCATCGCCTACAAAGGAAGCAGCTGTGACGCCCACGCCTGTTGGCTTGGACAGCGTCGATGCTAGCGAAGTCAATAGCGGTGATAAAGAAAATCAGCCTTCTACACAAAAGCAGCATAGCAAACGACACAAGAAGAGCGACAGTGTGGAAAAGGAACGCGGCTTGGCTTGTCCCACAACACCACCGCCAATGCAACCAACGCCAGCACAGCCTGTGGTACGCAGCGCTCTAAATGAGAGCAAATGGAGTGAAGCCTTTATAAAATGCGGTGGCCTACGACATTTGTATGATATCTTTGTCTCGGGACAGTTGCAACAAAGCGCGCATCCCAAGGAAGTGCTCAATGAATGGCGCCACGATTGTCTAGCAAGTTTACTGCGCATACTTTGGCTGCTTGGATTCGAGGAGCTACAGACCGAGGATATACACGTGCTAATGTCGCGTCCACATGCCTTTATGCTTGAGTTAATGGATGTGGAGGTGTGCCTGCGTCGTTTATCTACCATACTAAGCGATGAGGTTTATCAGCATTTTATTACCACATCTGTAGTGTTTCCTTATCAGTTTCATCATCTCAGAACTGGTTTTTGGGGTCGTGCTCAAGTGGTGCAATTTACGATGAACATTCTGGTGAGTTTTGTGCACGCCTCCGCAGAAGCACGGCGTCTGCTTTGGTCACAGCCTGAGAATAGCACATGGGTGCAAAAGTTTATACTAGAAGATCCGGAACCTTCAGTGCGGCGTGAAATTTGTGCAGGACTCTATCGCATTTGTTTGGGAAACCCGCAGAGTTACCAAATGCTGCTTACGCCCTTGCTGCATAAACTCATTTCATTTTTGCCGCTTGCTGAAAAGATGACCTCTTCCGCACAACACACACAGTTCTTGCTCTCGGAGGAAGGCAAAGAGCCATATGGCCCCGCATGTAGGGATTATTTCTGGTTGTTGGCGCGTTTGGTGGACACTCTAACACCTGAAATGGTAGCCGAAGAGGAAATAGACATAGAACTTCTATGCGAATCGGTGTCTCAAAGCGTTCTTACGCGCGACTATCACGAGCAGCGTCATGGCTACCAGGACGATGGCTTGGTTGGTTTGCTTAATCTCATGTCTAATCTAATAAAATACGATACCAGCTACAAGTACACTCCGAAGGCGGTGCGCTTCATTGAGCAAGTCTTTGAGTTTCTTTTTGATATGCCCTCACCTACGAACCGGCAAAAACCCAAATGCAAGTCTAACACATCGCGCGGAGCTGCCTACGATTTGTTAGTAGAACTGTGCCGCGGCTGCGTAACCAACTTTACATTTCTGCACGGCAGACTGCTGGCTCAACACAAGTCTGGACCAAAACAGGCTTATCCTTGGGACTATTGGCCTCGAGAGGATGGGCGCTCCGAATGTGGCTATGTAGGGCTAACAAACCTGGGTGCCACTTGCTATATGGCCTCTTGCATACAACATCTTTATATGATGCCACAGGCGCGTGCAGCCATCTTGCGTGTGCCTCAAGCTGGTGCCCAGAAACATGCACCAACGTTAATGGAACTACAACGCATGTTTGCCTATTTGTTGGAGTCGGAACGCAAGGCTTACAATCCTCGCTCGTTTTGTCGCGTTTACCAAATGGACCATCAGCCTTTGAATACAGGCGAGCAAAAGGATATGGCTGAATTTTTTATAGATCTGGTGTCCAAATTAGAAGAAATGACGCCCGACCTAAAGCATTTGGTCAAGCGGCTGTTCTGCGGAACGCTGAGCAATAATGTAGTGTCCTTAGACTGTGGTCATGTTTCACGCACTGCGGAAGAGTTCTATACGGTACGTTGTCAGGTAGCGGATATGCGTAATCTACAGGAGTCGCTAGATGAAGTAACCGTCAAAGATACCCTGGAGGGTGATAACATGTATACATGTTCGCAGTGCGGCAAGAAGGTGCGTGCTGAGAAACGAGCGTGCTTTAAGAAGCTGCCACAGATATTGTGCTTTAATACCATGCGATATACGTTTAATATGGTGACTATGCTAAAGGAGAAGGTAAACACACATTTCTCCTTTCCGCTGCGGCTAAATATGTGTCATTATGTGGAGAAGACCTTGATGCCGCATCAATATAAAGAAGACAGGGAAAAACGGCTGCAGGAGCGTAAAGAGAATGAGCAATCGGGTGATGGAGACGAAAACGAAAAGGCTGAAGCTACACTGGATGAAGATCTCGAAGAGTGTTTTGAGTGAGTTTAAAAATAGATATAAGATACTAAGTATTGAACTCTTATTCGTGTATGGAGTAAGTATTTGTGTACTTATATAACAAATAGTCTCTGTAGCTAAAAAATTATTTGAAAAACTTGCGCAATTATGTTTAAACTGAAGAAAAGATTTTTAGGTAGACAAAATACCCTTAATTCACTATATGAAATTATTATAATATTTACCAGATTATCAAAAGTTTTGATTTTATCCAGAAGATCTCGGCGATCGCGAATCTTTCTCTATACTGTGAGGTTTTTATTATTAACGAACAATCTAATACGCAATCTAATCTTCAGATACGAGCTTGTGGGCGTAACCGTGCATACGGGCACAGCGGATGGAGGACACTACTATAGCTTCATAAAAGAGCGAACCAAGAGCAGCTATCATCCGCACGAACGTTGGTTTCTTTTTAATGATGCAGAAGTGAAACCCTTTGACCCATCTCAAATAGCAACGGAATGTTTTGGTGGAGAGATGACGGTAAGCATTTATCAAATTATATTTAATAAGCGATTCCTCAAAATTCTTTTTCCTTTACAGAGCAAAACTTATGACTCGGTGACTGAAAAGTATTTAGACTTCAGCTTTGAAAAGACCAACTCGGCTTATATGTTATTCTATGAGCGACGTTTGCCGGAACATCTGCAGCGACGTCATTCCGAATTGTTGGCCACTCCCACACCAAGTCCCACCAATGAAGAGAAAATGGATGTTGAAGAAACTGTTAAGAACGACGAATCCGCAAAACAAATAAAAGATAGCGATGAAGCGACAGACAAAGCACAAACGCAGACAGTTGATACGAAGTCTGCTAACGAGGAGGAGAAAGTAACAGCCAATTGTGATAATTCTAAGCCCAGCAGTAGGAATAATAATGAACCGCAAGCGTCAACCTCTAAGGCTGCCGTTGCGGAAGCTAAAATGGCTAGCAATATGCAATTATTGAGACCATTATTAAGTAAAGAGTTGGAAGATTGGATCTGGCAAGATAATAGACAGTTCTTGCAGGATCGCAATATCTTTGAGCATACCTATTTCAAGTAAGTGCAAAGTCGAGCAATTAGATTTAAGTAGAACAACTTAAAATTTGGTTTATTTCTTGCAGCTTTATGTGGCAGATATGCGGCCATATACCACAAACATTAATGTCCGAGACGGATGTAACTTGCATGGCTGCCAAATTATCCGTATCGTTTTTCAATGAGACTTTTATACATGCCAAGGAGAAAGTAAGTAAAATGAATTGGGCGAATTCGGGCAAACATTAATAATAATTTATTTCAGCCTACCATGGTGCCTTGGGTGGAGCTGTTAACAAAACAATTTAATGCCAGTCAAGAGGCTTGCGAATGGTTTTTGTCACATATGTCAAAGGAACCATTTTGGCCTGTTCAGGTGCTTATACAATGTCCCAATCAAATGGTGCGACAGATGTTCCAACGTCTGGTCATACATGTCATACAAAGACTGCGGTAAGTAGTATTTTATATGTTAATAGACTCTGAAACATGCAATAAGCACTATTATGGTCTGTAGTGCTTCACATGCTGATCTGTATTTGGATGCAGAGACAGATGAGGACGACAAGGAGCTTATTGGCCAAGCTTCGTGTGTGACGCGTTTTATAAGCTCGCTAATTTCTCTGCTAGAGCAAGGTGCAAAACCTCATATGAGGCATTTATCCGAATATTTTAGCCTACTGCTAGAGTTTTCGAGAATGGGTGATGAAGAGGCAATGTTTTTGCTACGCATAGGAATACTTAAAAGTCTAGTGGACTTTTATTTGGGCCACAAACCAAACGATAGTGTAAGTTGACATTTTAAACTGCATTTGTTTTTTCAAGTACAAAGTTTTTTTTTTTTTTGTAGATCGATATTAGCAGCGACAACGAGGATAACTCTTCTGATGAAGCCTTATCAGTAGAAAAAATGCGTCCCGCATCCTTGGACAAAATGATAGCATTGTGTGCCAGTCTAGTTGAACGCTCGCGAGGTCCAGATTTTCGTTTGCGCCTCTCGCCTAAAGACTACACTGCCATCGCTGGCGGCAAGGTGATTTTTGAGATCTTAGAATAAAAACATTTGTTTTTTTAATACCAATGAAACATCATAAATTGGTCTCTGGTCACACTAATTTTTTTTTTTTTTAATTCATAGGGATTCCCATTTTTATACCAACAAATAAAGGACGGTATAAATCCGCATCAAACCAAGCATTTAATACATGCACTTTGCCGCTGGGATGAACGCTTGGCCACACAAATTATCGGCATGCTGTTTGCTTCGGTTACCAAACATACCGAACTCTGCCCACCTTTCTTTAAGTTGCTCACACTGCTCACCGAGACTCAGGGCGGACCCGTTGGCCTGCCCTGCTTCACACAGCTTGTGCTGCCTCGGATGTGGGATGCCGCCGAATATTGCCCACAATCCGTGCTTGAATGGCTGGCCTTGCAGGCAACTAAAAACAAAATCGCACACAGCTGGATACTGCAATGCGCCGAGAATTGGGTGGAGCAGTTTCTGCTCGCTCATGACAACACGCGCGTACGCAACGGTAGGAAATATGCTTAGGCTTAGTTTTGATTGATTTCTACTAAATTAGTTTGCATTTGTTCTTACAGCTGCGGCTTGTTTGCTGGTTGCGTTGGTGCCATCGCAGCCATTCCGGGCCAGTTTCCGTGCACACTCTCAGCACAAACTGCTGGCACTTAATCCCCACAGCTATCGGTATATATGAAAAACAATTTTTATCTAGCAAATAAAAAATTCATTATTATTGAAATTGAAACATTTTAAAATGTTTACTAAGACTACGCTTTTACTTTGAGATGAATATTTTCTTTGCTATAACACTTCTTGTCTTGCAGTGACATCAACACTGATGCCCAGATTGTGCTACACCAAATCATAAATCTGTTGCTACGTTTGCTGCGACCCGCACGTGTGTATGCGGATATTGGAGCACATGGCACAACCAAGTTAACCGCCTACTTTAATCTGCTGAGCTATTGTATGGTTTCAAAGACTGAAAAACTAATGGCAAGTTTTGGTCGCCACTTGTTACGGGTTTATACAAGTTTAACTTTTGCTTTTTTTTTAAACAACAGATAGGTAATTATATGCGCTCCCTGTGGGAGCTATTTCATCCACGACTCTCTGAGCCAAGCGTACCCGCACATCACAACAAACATGCACTGCTCACCTTTTGGCACCACTCACTAGTCGATTGTCCTGAGAACGCGTTGCAGGTTGCCAACTGTTCGGAAATAACACGGAACATTGCATTTAATTATATTTTGTAAGTGTGGTTGTTCGCAAGCAACACATATATCTTATTATATATTTTCTACAGAGCCGACCATGATGATTCCGAAATAGTCACGTACAATCGCTCCATGCTGCCCGCCTATTACGGTCTGCTTAGGCTATGTTGCGAACAGAGTCGCGCTCTTACTCGGCAACTGGCCCAGCATCAGAACCTACAGTGGGCTTTTAAAAATATAACACCGCATCCCACGCAATATGCTGCAGCCGTGGATGAGTTGTTTAAACTTATGACATTATTTGCCACACGGCACTCCGATGCCAGTGAGCAGGAGAAGCTCGATGTGATATCATTCCGACGTTCGGTAATAGTCTCTTATACTGGCAGTCTGGATGCACGCGTTTCCTGGTCTACGCTGATCAGTGCACTAAAAATACTAGGTAAACCTTTTATTGAAAACATCCTAAAAATATTCAATATTAATTTTCGTTTCTACAGTTGATAACGATGACGATCGCATGTTGGTTATATTTAACGGCGGCATTGAGATGTGTTTTGAGGCGCTTCACACGCTACATTCCATGCACCATGAAGCCACGGCCTGTCATGTAGCTGGTGATTTGCTGGAACTGCTTGGTGAGCTCGTCTTGTTGTTAACGACATTGCGCACGCGCACCGACAATCCTGCGCATAAGAAGCAACAGCAGCAGCAGTTGGAACAACAATTGCAATTGCAACAGCAGCAAATACTCCAAAAGCAGCAGCAGACGCAGTCCACACAAGCGCAGACACCGCAGCAGAAGGAGAAACAGCTGCAGCAGCATATGCAACAGCAATTGCAGCTGCAACAAATGCAACTACAACAGCAACATATACTGCGTCAACAACATCAGCACTCTTCACTGTCCAAGGCACTGCCCGATGCAGTGAAACGGTTAGCAACGCTGCTCAATACATTTAACTCGCCCGAAATAAGTCGTATGGCCTTGGAAGTCCTTAAAGAGCTGGTCAGAAATACCAGCCTAGAAACAATAAGCATATTGGCGCCCATTTTAATAAACTGTCATTTGTCTGTGGCAAATGCTCCAAATGCTATTGGTCCGTTGGGTCCATACTTTCCGCGACGCGGTGCTAAATCGCCTTGGCCAATGGGTGCTAAAAATTCACCTAGACCACCACGACCCATGGTGCAGATGTGCATAGCGCCCGCTGAGCTTACGCCACGTGGCGTTGATAGTGACTACGATGCACAAGTGGATGCTTTCTATAGACCGTACCATGATTTTATAGATGTAATGATGCGCATGTGTGTAAATACGGGCACTCTGAACGACACGCTGGTCAAGCTACATTGTCTGGTGGCCATTGAGTCGGCGCCTCTGCATTTTAACTACTTTCCCAAGTTCTGGGTGGGCATACACAACAATACGCTTACACACAAGTAAGTTTAACTACTATTCCTACTAAAAGAAAAAATTTATAAATTCTAATGCTTCTAGATACTCTGAGTTGCTAATGAAAAATCAGCTACTGGTAGAATATCTGCACATAGTGCTGCGTGATGAACGTTCTATGCTGAAAGATGCATTTGTGCGCGAATTCCTGGAAACGTACTATCCAAAAGTAGCTACACAGTTGCCAGTAGCTCGCATGATCTATACTATCAACTACGGTATGCATTCCAAGGATGATGTTGATGATCTATGCGGCGATCTTTTTGCCATACGTGTCATAGCCAATGCTACGGGTGTGCCAGCAACAGTACGAAAAGAGCTGAGGGGTTCCCTGCGTGCACTTCTTGCTAAAAGCGATCGCTTCAAGAAGGAAACTGAACGTGGTAGATATTCAAATTTTATAAGAAAATCAAACTGAATCCTTAAAAACTTTCTGGTTTGGCTTAATAATTTCGGATATCAGTTTGACTTTCTGTTTTAATTAATGACATAAATATTTATTAAATTTATGCCCTTTACAGATCAACTTCCCAATAAAAAGCAAAAACGTGAGTCCTACAACAAGGACAAAGAAGACAAAGACCAAGCCCATTCTCAATCTGATGCTGAGGCTTCAGAAGTTGCTGAGTCAAGCAAGAGCCACAACGAGACGACGGATTCCGCAACAGCTGAGGCAGCGCCAGAAACCGAAAATGCAAATGCGGAGCAGCAGCCTGAGGCTATGAAAAAACCGGCGGACCCTGCAAATAGTGAAGAAGATGAGCTTATGGATAGCACGTCGGATAAAATGGAAAAGTCATCGGCTGGCTCGTCGGATGACGAGACAGAGTTGGAAGATGAGCAACAGCCAACACCAAAACGTGGCAAAACTGCCAAAAAATCTACAAACAAAAAGACCGCACAAGATCGCCTGAACGAAGATCGGAAGCGCAGAATGGCTACTCTGCTTACAATGGACACATACATACATTTTATTTTGACCATTATGAAGCGCGATAATGTTGCGTCTGCCTTGGCGCCTCACAGTGAGGAGCAAGTGGCCTCCACATCAGCTGCTGCTGCAGCGAAGGTAAGGCCCAAGGCAGCTACGACACCACCAGAACCGCAAGATGTTGCAACTGATGCTAAGGCCTGCTCACTGGACAACATGGAAATGGATATATCCTGTGCGGACACGCCTGTCCTTAGCAAGGCAAATGGCAGTAACAGTCAAGTCTCCGACAGCGCAAATGAACCCATTTTGAAAGACTCTTGTGCCTGGCCTATGGCTGCTGCCCTAGCCAGTGTAGAGGCTACCGCGGCCGTTGCCAGCACGTCAGTGGCCGCCGCGTCCACTTCCCAGGCGGCGAGTCCAACACAAATTTAGTTGTCGTTTAATGATTTGCTGAATATTTTGTTTTTTGGTAAGACGTTGGACTGATACGGACACGGCGGCAGCAATAATGGGCACGGCTTTGACTTTTAATTTATATATTGGTTTATTTACAAAACTTTTAATTATTAGGAATTTGTGGCCAAAGGTCAAAACAAAAAGAAAATAAATGAAAACATGTGAACAACCCTAGGTTGGTACTGAAAGCAGCTTGATGTAAGAAGATCGCCAAACGGCAGATTAAATTTGAGTAGGGCCTGTGCCGACTTTCGTTTTGCAGTTTAGGACTTATAAATTTAATAGGAAATGCTGAAAAACGGAACAGGCTCCATACATTAATACTAGTTAAGCAGTATATATTATCACGTAAACACTTTAAAAGCATTGTAACTCATATATACACTCACACACAGACACACATTCACATACGCACTTATGCATATAAAAACAATTAGTTTATAAGGCAAGAAATCCCTACACGCACTGGACCCCACAAGAATCACACCTAAAACCTTTTAATTATTAGCTAAGTAAAAAGTTTAAACAAATTCAAAACTAGAACTCTGTTATTAATAAGAAACGCCAAAAAAAATCGAAAATAACTTTCTGAAAAATGGGCAATATATTAAATATTTAAAATAAAAACAAATGTTAAAACAAAAGTGCTTATCAGACGCTAATATCTATACATTATAGAAAATCTTAAGTAAATACAATACTTACGATTAAAGCACGTTGTGGCCAATCAATTTTGTCACCCCTATTCGTAATCCCAATGGCTATTTGTTTCCTAATCACAGTGTTTAAATCAATAGCAATTTAAAACGAATGCTTACTTAAAAAACTTGATTTTATTGTAAATTGCGAAACGAAAATAACTACATTTTTAATAAACTCGATGTGAACATTGATAATTGCAATTTAAGTTTAAATTGCAATCCTAATAATTAAGGAAGAAGTTGTCCAAGTAAAATTCGGACACATATTAAAATAATTGCAAAATACATATAAAAAAACAAAATTAATTATAACTAAAATATGTAATATTATGAAAGGAATCCGAATGAATAATAAAACTTATATATTAATACATAAGTTTCAAAATAATATACAAATTTGGAAAATGTTTATTCAATGCAGAATTACTATTCCAGGTATAGTTTTGAAATGCATAGGCATTTCCGAACCCGAAAACCCCCCCGTGGGTCCGCCACTGACACACATAGTTGCTGAGGTTGCAATTTTTTAACTTTATTTAATTTTTCACTAACAATTATATTTTTTTTGAGATATAGAAATCTCGAAAAAACTTCCCACCGCTTAAAAAATAGCCACCAAGTGTTATAGAATTGCAATAATCCATAAAATTTTATGACGAGCTTAAAATTCTTTTTTTTTTAATTGAATATTTAAATTAAAATAGTATAAAAAGTATAGAGTATAAATAGTGTTTTCCAACTTTCTTTTGTTTAAGCAGATTGGATGTTTATAACTGAGATCTGAATCCAATTTGCTGATTTTATTTTAGTAGAATCGAAAGAGTACGAGGTGTGCTCAAAAAGTATCGCGAATTTTGTGTTTTTTCAAAAATTTTTTATTTATTCATGTCTATTATATATCTATTTTGTCCCCTTCAAAGTAATCCCCATGAGATATTATACACTTGTGCCAACGGCTTTTCCAATCTTGGAACACTTCAAAAGTCTTTTTTTTATCTTGTACAGCTCCTCCTTCGATGCCTTCTTTATCTCGTCAATCGTAGCGTAGCGTCGTCCTTTCATGGGCCTCTTTAGTTTAGGGAACAAGAAAAAGTCACAGGGGGCCAGATCTGGGGAATACGGTGGCTGCGGCATCATTAGTGTGTTGTTTTTGGCCAAAAAGTCTTGTTCTTCCACAAATCCGGGCGTTTCTGGCGGATTGCTTCGCGCAAATTGCGCATAGCTTGCAGGTAATATTCCTTATTGACCGTTCTACCCTGTGGCAAGAACTCATGATGCACCACGTCCCTGCAATCGAAGAAAACTGTTAGCAAAACTTCCACATTCAACCGAACTTGGCGCGCTTTTTTCGGTCTTGGTTCGTGCCGCAGCTTCAATTGAGATGATTGAGCTTTGGTTTCCACGTCATAACCATAAACCCACGATTCGTCACCAGTCACCTCTGGAGCAAATTTGAGTCGTCGCGGACAGAATCCAACATCTCATTAGCAAAGTTGATGCGATGCTGTTTTTGGTCGAAATTGAGCAATTTTGGTACGAATTTCGCGGCGACCCGTCTCATGCCCAATCATTGATAAAAATCGAATGGCACGAGCCTAGACGATATGTCTAGGTCCTCAGCAACTTCTCTAACGGCGATTCGACGATTGGCCAATACCATTTTCTTCACTTCATCAATTTTTTCGTCTGTTGTTGAAGTGCTCGGGCGTCTGGCACGCTCTTCGTCGTTCACATCTTCTCGGCCTTCTGAGAACATTTTGTACCACTGATAAACGTTGCTTCGGTCTAAGGCAGCTTCTCCGTATGCCACGGTCAACAATCGGAATGCATCCGCGCACTTAATTTCGTTTTTACCACACAAAATTTGATACAGGTTCTTTGATCCATTTTTTTTTGAATTGGTAAAAGTCGAAGACGATTTCAACAATTAAGTGGACATTCAAAATGGCCGAGCTTGTCGGCATAAGTGAGAGACATGAGTACCAACATAACGCCACAAAAAATTCAAAAATTAGCGATACTTTTTGAATACACCTTGTATGCCGATAACACATATTCCGAGTTTCAAAATTTGTCAAGAGCATGATTAAATCAATAGTAATTTGCCAAAATAAAAAGTTTTCAAAACATATAATTCGAATGACTTAGCATTAAAATACTTATTTTTTTTTCCATTTATTCGAATTCATTATCTACAAGCAAATACCCCATTTGGGTACGCCTTCCAAACATTGCAATCTAACTGGTTTGATTTTTAAGGAACTTAGCGACTGTTAATTGCAGTTCACTTCTTAGCTCTAACTTTTGAATGGGTGACAAATCTTTAAAATAAGGCAAAAGACTTCTCAAAAAGTGTGTATCATCATCTGTGCCATCTTTCTCATCAAAACTTTTTAGCTTTTTCTCAACAATTTTAGAATCCATTTTTCTTTTGTTATTATTTACTCGTGTGGTGGATAATTCGTTACTACTTCGTCTTGTGGAGGGTAATTCGTTACTAACTAGTCGTGTGGTGGGTAATTCAGCTTCCGTCTCCTCGATTTTGCAGCATACTTCTTCGTTAGTATCAGCGGTACTCAGGCTTGTACTTTCTTCATGTAAGTAAACATCTCCAGAGCTAAGCCATACGTTACGCATTGCTGGCGTTGCTATCGTTTCCTTAAGAAAGGACATCTCATTAAAAAATCTAAACTTGTTTGGTGTCAATGTAGGAACGCCATTTGCTTCTTCTAAAATAGATTTATGTAATGCCTTGCGATATTCGTCTTTCAAATATTTCCATTTTTTCTTGCAATGTTCTTCTAAAAATATACAAGATATTTACTATTAAATTTAAAAAAATGGCGGACGTTAAAGTCTGTTTTTAGATATCCTTTTTTTATCAAAAACAAACAAATTCATTAATAATTTTTGATTAAATTCTCTGTGTAGTTAGTTTTAGCTCTGAAGGTCTTTAGACCAATTTATCTTTTTTAACAAACATTGAATGGAAACTTTATAATATTTAAAACTGAATTGTATTAATTTCAGAGTCAATTTTCAAAGGATATTGGAACAGCCAGCAGGAAGCCAATTTGGAATTTTAGTTTTAAATTAAAAAATATTTTCAGATAAGTCATTTTTTACCTAAGAAATCGCTACTTTTTAAAAAGGTTAACAAAAGCAAATGCTGTCCACTATTGTATCAGGGACTCCGCAAAAAAATTTCGTATAATATTAGTATTTGAATTAATAAATTCGAAATTTGTTTAGTGCTAATCGGTCTACGTGCCAATTGTCGCTAAAATTGGTTTCGGAGCAGGTTCTTGAATTTTAATGATTTCAGTATAGTAAGTGGCAAAAGCGTGGGCTTTGGGTTGAGGCTTAAGCTATAAAAAGATTCTTTAAAGCTGTCAATTTTTGCCGGTATTAATATATATGCACGCATTTGTATAAAACTTACTTGGTAAATTGTTTCTCTCGGAAACCTCAGTCCAGAGCTTATCCGTAATGCGCCTTTTTGTGCTATTCTTATTTTTTCGGTCCCATAATGGCGCTCGCAACTCAATATCATGTATAAAATCTTCCAAATTCATGTTTAACTTTTAATACAAAGTAAACTGTGCTGTGCTTTTTTTCGATTTTGTATTTTCAGCACGATTTAGCTTTTCCTACGTTGGCGTTATCAGTTCTGGCGCGGATTTCTGTGCGCTGATTTTAGTTTTCTCACTTTTGTACTTATCAGCAGCAGCGACTAGCGACTCAGGCTTTTCTGCTTATTTGTGTTAGTGTGACCGTATTTCACAAGTTATAAAAACAGCTGGCAGCACCATTTAACAACACTAGCAATTGGATTCTATTCAGTGTTGCCAATTACGCAAACAGAAAAAAGCGGCAAAAAGAATTTAAAAAGTTATATCGTTATTTGGCTGACTGACTTGACTCAATTTCTGTATTTCAACAGTCAAACAACAAAACTGAAATAAGTTTTTAGATTTCAAATTCGTTTAAATCGGTTTAAAGAAATTTCTGTCGAATGCCTTATCGACTCGTTGAAAAGTATTCATGATCAAATAGTCAACAATTTGGCATATTATTAGCTTGGACATTTTGGAAAATTAACAATCAAAACAGGTTACAAATTTGAATTTCAACTACGCAACTGTTCTGGTCCGACAGCCTTTAACCTGTTGATTTCTACCCCGTAGTAAAAATTGATTTTACCACGCGCATGCTCCTCTACTGTCAAAATTTGCTTTGCTCACAAAGAAGCCTTTTTCATACAGTATTCATCTAGACATTTTTTCATTACGTACACCCAGCGGATAAGATTATTGTGAAAAATGCCTTGCATCGGTTGTGAGAAAGGTTAGTACTAAAATCAGTTTCCAAACCCACTTAAAATCTTAAACCCTTGCGCAGAGTGCAAATGCACTGCAGACAAATGTGGCGAGAACTGCAAGTGCAGCGAGGTAAGCAAATGTGGATGTCGTTCCGACAAGACGTCCAATGATAAGGAACGCGACGGCGGTGGATGCTGCAAGAAAACCGGGGGCGGGCCTGAACGCAAGGAAAAGGAGAACTGTTGCGGCAAGAAGTAAATGCATGCCGCCACTTCTTGCGGCATGAAGAAAATGCATACATAAATACATGTATTTTTTTTTTTCGCTTGATGGCCATAAATAGTAACTGCTAATGAGCTATTATACACATTTATTATATGTTTAAACAAAACCATAAGTTATTAAGTGCACATTAAAACATTAGACCTTAACCAGCATTGCTTTTGTGTTAACTTTTAATGGGTGGCAATGTTACAAAAAAGCAATAGTAAAAAAATTTTAAATTAATAACAAAAATGATAGCAAGAGCTGCACAACAACAACAAGAACAATTATTGACAAAATTTGTAATTTATTGTTTTTTTGTTAAATACATTTTAGAAAAGAAATTTTACCTGCTTGAATTTTCTACAGCAAAAAGTGCGGCAAGAATATTTGTATGCTTACGATTTAAAATTAAACAAATTAAATTCTTGTTAGGCGTAATTTTCTTTATATTACAGCGTTAGATTTAGATTTTCATTTTGTCTACTAGATATTTTGATATATATATATATAAAAAACAATTTAAAATTTGATTTCCAACAGATACGTGCCACTTATAAATATATGTATATGTAGTTTTATAAAGACCAACTACATTTCAATTTTAAATTTAATTTAATTTTTGTTTTGTTTTTGTGTTAAACTTAGCGCTGCGTTTCCAATGAAAACTAATCATTATAAAAAAAACAAATTCGCATTATCGGCTACAATTGTTTCACTAGAAAGAGTACAATTTATACAAATTAAAAGAATCATTTAAAGACCTTCTTTCAGCTAAGGTTTGGAGCGCGGTTTTAGGTCAAAACGTTTCCGCCTTAATTGCGTTTTGATTTGCGTTTCTTTCGACTGGCCGGCACAGTTGCTGTTGCATTGTTGTTACCATTATTACTGTTGGCCAGGACCTTGGACTTTATTTCGTTTTGAGTCATTTGCGGAGCACTTCCATTTAATTTGGACCAAATTGAGCTTATAAAGCCTGCGCCTGAGTTGTTGTTATTGCTGTTTGATTTGTTTGCCACTTTGTTATTATTGTTGTTGTTGCTGGCTGCATATGGAAGCGGTGGCGGTAGCGACGCACCAGCCGGCTGCGCTTTGTATTGCGCTGCTTGGGCGTATTCTCATGAACGCTTCACTTTGCCATTTGCCGCAGGCGAGGTGCGAGATGAGGAACCACCGCCAATAGCTGCCTCTGCCGCATGTGTGGCCACATGTTGTATGCCCTTTTCCATGCAGCCATGATAAATGGGTCGCATAAACTAAAAAACAGTAGTATCTCAGGTTAAATACAATAAAATGCTACAATAAAAATTTATATACTTACGTTCTCCCACATCATGGTCGCGAAATCATCCAATTTGCCTCCAAAATCGCTTAATTCTCCGCTATATCTGTAGGCACAAAGTTGTTAGTTTAAGTTTAAAAATAATGCTTAAAACGCCTTTACCTTATGTACGCCCAAAGTGCTAACGTCAGCAAGGCCACGCCCATAACCAGATTGCAAAAGTTGGCAAAAGTGTACATCCCAACCAAGCCAAAGATGCCGCTCAAAATGTACATAATGACAGCGCAGGCGAAGTACACGGCCGGCGTGCGTGCTGCCTTAAAGATATTCTTGCTTTCATTGTGCGCCCTATAGTTGGCAAAGACCTCCTCAAGATCCTCTTCCAGTTTTACCCGGAAACGTTCTGTAAATTCCTCTCCACCCATTTTGCGTTTGGCGGCAAATTGAAACAGCGCCTTGTCCTTTACTCGCATATGTTCTGTCTCCAGATGTGCAGTGCTTAAGTACGGGCGTGTGCCGCCACATACCTCCTCCATGAGCTGACCGTACAGCTCCTTGGCTCCGGCCACGGCAGTCAAATGATTGGCTTCGGCAGTGGCTACCAGCATGCTTTTAGGCTCCGGCAGCTCATTGCCTTTGTAGATGTTCATGTAGGACTGGAAGTACTGTATGAGATCGCGAGCGCGTACGCGTTGGCCACTAATCTCTTTGTAGACCAAATTGTCTGGCGATAACAACATAGGCACCAGTGTGCGTAGACTTTGCTTAAACTCGGGTGTAATGTCATTGAGACGTCCATCAAATTGGGGATTTGTGGCAACATTGAGACCTGGATGTGGCATTAAAAAGCAAGCTACCTCCTTAAAGCAGGCCGAAATGTGGCGACGCAACGATTGTAATTCCGGATGCTGCTTATCTGAAACCTCCAGTCGCCTTTTGAGTATTTTATCGCCACCAACCGCACCGTACTCGGCTTCGTAAGGGAAACTCCAGTCACGCACCAAAAACTGCAAACGCTGGAATGGCTTTTTGCCGGTGTCGGCCAGCGCCAGGCGGCCATACTCGGTGAACAGCTGTAAATGTTGTAGATCATCTTCTTGTATGTTCTGTGAGAGATTGTAAATCTGCACGGAGCTTAACATGGTGCTCAAAGCAAATACGGTGGCGCAATCTCGTACTGTGCTTTGACTGTCAAAGGCACCTTGTGTGTCTAGCAAAATGATGGCAATTTTGTCGCCATTGGGATAATCGTGCAGGAATATATCAGACCACATGAGTATGCCGGTGGTATCACGCTCAGAGCCGCCGCGCCAGGAGAAGCCCGATAAAGGTTCGCCCTCATCGCCCAGCCAGTCCGTAACATCATGGCGCACATACTAGGTATAAGAAAATTACAATTAATATAACTATAATATATTTCAAAACATTTTGCTTACCTTGGAGTACATGTAGCGCAGAAAAAAGTCTAGCAGAAAGCTTTTGCCTTTGCGAAATGCACCTGCTACGGATACAACGCATACATAACGATCCTTAACTTCGTCTCGCATGAGCACCTCACTAAGGGCATCCTCATTGAGGACAAAAGTGTGCTCCTCCGATGCATTGATTACTTGCACAGCCGAGCCGCCCATTTTGTGCCGCTTTTAATATTTGTATGTGTAGTTGAGAGCGTGTGAGTCTGTGGGTGTGTAGTTCCAAACTGGAAGAAGTATATAAGTATATAAATATATAAAGTTTAGTTTTCAGTTGTGTTGTTCATAGGAACTAATTCCTAATAATTTATAGAAATTATAAGGGCAAAGATAGCTTTGCTTCCGATATTATGCGATGCTACAAGATCTACCTTATAGACTACTACTAACGGTTAATTGCGCAAGTTTTGCGCGTGTAGTTGCTACAATTGCAAAAAGGGTGTTTTTTTAAGTGCGTTGTAAATTTTTATCTAGCCAGCATGCTTAAGTTTTTAGCGAATTCAGCAAGATTATAAAAAGTTTTGATCAGCACAACAAATGAAAACCGTTTTCCAAAACCCGAAAAAGCTAAATCCAAGAAAATCGGGTTGTGTCCATTACAGATTCAACTGGATTATGTTAGCTAAGTTAAACTTTTTTTTAACAAAACTCAGATTTATATATTTCTTTGAATAGTTTCCATATACGTCCAAAAAGTCACCCTTTACATCTTGATTTGGCACGGCATAATGTGCCTTTTCTGCAATTATGAGGTGGCCAAAAATAAACCAAACTATGCGCTCGTCGGATGGTGCTGCCGTCAAAATTGGTATGTCTCCCTGTCGTTTGTCTATGTGTCTTCGCCAGAGAGACGCAACACATGCGGCTGACATGTAAATGACCGAAGAAGGAGGTTCGCTCAAACAAAGTGTGCTTTGATCAGCTATAAGGTATATAAATTTCCAGTTTTTCATCACATACTACGTCAGCACAATTAAATCACTTTTAATAATAAAATACTACACCAAACTGGATACAGTGAATTAAAGTACATAAAGTATTGTACAATAAATCAAAAGCCGATATTTCACAGAATTGTTTTTTGATGACGTCGACATATTTGTTAACGACGCAGTTGACCAACGCTATACCTAAAATCAAAATAATACAAAAAACAAAGAACTTTCCAAAAAGATCACCGGGTGAAGCTACAACACGTTAAACAACAATAACAACAGCAAACCAACAGAAATTCTTTGTAAAAAAAAAAGAATAAAAAATTACTTTTGTTGTTTGTCGTTAATTGAATCGAATTAGAAGAGATGAAGAGCGGCGCAGCGACCGCCGCGATTGTCAACCAAATCGAAGTGCAAACGCCGCAAGTTAACAATTCGATGTTGAGGCCGGCCAGTTGTCGCTGTCGACGACGACGTCGCTGCCACGGATGTAGTCATATGGCGTCCAACACGACGTGTTTATTGGATGACGAGAGCGTGGGATCAAGTAAAAGACCAAGAGCGTAATTGAGAATTTCTAAGCTGAGAGAGAGTACAGCTTTGTTAACAGTGTTGCCAGCTTAGCTTTAGTCAGGCAGGGAGAAATTTGAGGATTGAAATGCAACCGTGGTTGCAAAATTGCAGGAATTCAAGGCTAAGGAAAAATGTTAAAGCAGTGAAATTGGATATCTTTAAAAATATTAAGTTATACGCTCCCAACCCAATTTAAATTCTTTATGTGTACGCATTGCACAATCGCAGAATAGTAGGTGACAAAATATTCTAACAATCCTAAAAACAAAAATACAATATGGAATATATACTCTCCAAAACTTTCAACTTATATCCAATTTGCGGCGAGAGGCGGAAAACCCCAAAAAAATGTGGAGTGTTTGGGTGAAACCATATCTAATGCACTGAGCTCAGTGTTGACAATTTTGTATAGACGTATTTTGAAGCACATTAATGGTTCAATTGAATTATTTTAGTTTTTTTTAGCTATTTTATCATAATTTCCCAATGATTCCCAACAATTTTGTCGACCATCCTACCATATGGCGCCAAATCCGAACAGCTGATTTAGCTGATAGCGCCATCTTTGGTGAGCTTTTGGCGTAAAAAAAAACAAAAAATCCAACATTGGTCTGCATACCACCTCGAAAAACGTTTTAGGACCAAACGTTTGTGAGCGTGTTTTTTATACCTTTATCCAAAATTGTTTAAAATTTAAATTATTATTAATGTTGATTTCGTTTTTAATAGCTGTAGCTTTCTAACTAATTCATCAAACAGGAACTTAAGCCTTTAGCCAAAGAATTATAAACTTGTTAATTTTTTGTATGTTAATCTCAAAGATTACAAACGCTCTTAATAAATTGTCAAAACTTCTGATGTTTTCATATATATACATAGAGCTGATCTCATATATAACCTAAATGCAGAGAACTCACAAGTAACAATAAAATTATTTAAAAGAGTGCAAATATATTTTTTTTTACGCGTTTTTAGTTTACTTAGCTCTTCATTGTCTACAAAATAAACAAAATAGACAAATATTAAAAATAAAAGAGACGAATACTGTAGCGAAATCCCCATGCTTAAATAAAATATATTAATTTAGAAGTTTGTTGGCAAGAACTGTTCTACTACGCAGATAATTTTATAGTTTTTGTCAACTATTAACAATCGCAAAGTCGCTGCGGCTAAATTTCAGTATTAACCAAAAAGTGTCTTTATTTAAATTTGTATTACTAAGCTTGTTTTCTTTGGCTTTCGAATAATTGGAACCCACTTTAATATATTCCACAAATAAAGCAGCTGGCAGCTGCATACACTTTTATTTAAATTGATTAATTTATTTAAATTATGTTTATGCATAGTGTGAAATCCAACTGACAACTGAAAGTTTGTATTAATAAAATTAAACTCCATTTGAATTGTCTGCGCGCTGCTTACATACTAATTTACAGCTGGCAACACAGCTCAGCTGCTATTAAGCCGCGCTCAGGTCCGACAAGGTAAATATACTTTTCAAAAATAAAGCAGCTGCATATACTTTTATTTAAATTAATTAAATTATTTAAGCTATGTAAGTATGTATGCACATGTATTTCAACTGCCAATTGAAAGTTTGTTTTTATTAAATTAAACTCCATTTGAATTGTCTGCGCGCTGCCCTAATATTAATTTACAGCTGGCAATGCTGGCAACACAGCTCACCTGCTACTAAGCCGCGCTCAGGTGCGACAAGGTAAACACTATACTCAAATGTGACTAATCAACTAGTTTGATCAATATTAATGGCCATCCCGCTTGCACCTAACTGAGCACAATGCCGACGCAGCATGTAAACATTGAAACTAAAAAGTAACAGCAACAGTTGTGCCAACGTCGAAGTCAACGTCAACGCAGGCAGCATGATTAGTCAACTGGAATGCTTTGGTTGCTGAGAGCAACAACAACGCCAAAGCAAAAGCAAAGCAAGAAGAAGCAGCAGCACCACCAGAGAAGTTCTGCGAAAAACCGCGCTTGAAAATGCAAGAAAAACATTAAAGAGCGCCCACAACATGCAGACGACAAAAAACAAACGTTTAATTTAGTTAAATTAGGCAGCAAAAAAAGTGTTTAATTAGCTCAATCAAAATTTCCAGCTGCTAGAGCAGATTCTTTCGCAGAGGGCAGCTTAACATTATTCACTTGCGGCACAGCATGCAGCTCGGACACCGCCCAATTGCCAGCTGGCATGGCCATTCTAAGCACTGTGCTAACTATCTGCTGCTTATAGTAGTGTCTCTACATAGTGCCGTCCTGGCACAGCAGCAGCCACCCGTGCTGTTGGAACCAGCTTACTACTACATTGGCTGCTATACAGCACGCGCGGATTTGCTTAAGGAATCGATTTATGCCAAAGTGCCTCAGACCTGCATAGAAATATGCGAACATCAGGGTAATAAATATGCCGTACTAGCAGCGGAGAAATGTTTTTGTGCCAACAAATTGGAGGCAGAGGAGCAACAGGATGAGCAATTGTGTAATACACGTTGTCTGGCTAATAAAGCGCAGTACTGTGGAGGCGTTGGCGTGCATTCCTATTATTCTACCACGCTGGCGCATGAACCAGCGCCACACAATCTGCGCATAACCAACAGCACACCGAATAGTTTAAGCCTCGAATGGGATGCCTTTGAGCCGCGCAAGCTAATGATGCCAGGCGCTGGTGAAGCTTTAATAAACCATCAAGAAATAGCCAATTTTCTGATTAAAACTCATGTAGTGCATACCTATTCCTCATTACCGTTTTTTCCACAACCCGAGTTCATCGTGCAAAGCAGCGAGACCCGTTTCGAGTTGACCGATCTGCAGCCGGGCACTTTGTACAATGTAAGTGTTAAGGCAATTTGCTTGGAGCATTTAGAACAAATGGTGAAGGATGAGTGCGGTAAGGCCACAATAATGGCCAGCACTGAGGTGGGTGTGCCCAGTCCAGTGCCACCTCAGCCGAAAATTTTGTCACGCACTGAAAAAACGTTGACTGTGGAACTGGCACCCGTTAGGAATGACAATGGGCCAGTAAACAAGTTATTGATAATTGTGGAGCGCTTGGATAATGCTTTGAGTCAATCGTTCGATACACAGCTGCTGGGCAGCTGGCAACAGGCACAGCAGGACGGTCTGCCATATTATATAGCCGCACAGCTGGACTATGATCGAAAGGAGGATAATCGCACTAGACACTTTGTTGTGGGAGATGGTAAGCGCTATGGACCCTATCGTAATGCGCCGTTGGAGCAGCTGCAGGGTGAGGAACAGCCTCATGTACATATCAGTTTGGGTGTGGTAAGTGGTGAAGTAAGATTTAGTAGGCCTTCATCAAGTAATTGCTTTCTTTGCTCCTTTAGGTCAGCACGCTGCATAATGTAACCAAGACGCTCTATACGCGCAGCAATCATGCGCAGCATGCCAGCTCATTGGATGACTTCAGCTATGCCACCTTTGAGAAGGGTCAATCCTCTGTGGTGGCGCTGGCCGTTACCTGCGTCATATTCGGCAGTTGTCTGCTTTTGAGTCTTATGACCTATTTCTATCTACGTTACAAAACTTGCCAAGGACGTCGTGCAGGTGGACGTAATACCCACGAGATGACTCTACAAACACCCATAATAGAGCGTGAAAACAACGGCTACTTAGTGGAAGATGAGCTCCCGCCTACATTGGAGAACTTTAAGCAGCAGCTGCAGTCGCTTGTAGAGGGTTTGGAGATTATGAAGAAGCTACCGAGAAATGCTTTAAGACTAAATGTTAATGATGTTATTGGAGAGGGCCGCTATGGCGAGATTATCACCGGAAAGCTTAGCTCCAGCACTCTGCCCGCTGATTCTAACGACTGCGCGCTGCATGTTTTGGCTTTAGATGATTTAAATAGTCCAGCGCAGGCGCAGTTGCTGAGAGAAATGAGAAATCTCTCACAGTTGCGCAAACATGATCATATACTCGATTTTTATGGTGTCTCGGCCAGCGCAGATTGGTTCTACTTGGTCTTTGAGCTGCAGCGCGTGACGCTTAAACGTCGACTTATTGAAAGTCGTCGTGCTCCACATGCTGCACCTGTGCAACGTATGACAACGCTCTCCGAGCAGTTGATCTTGCAATGGATTTACGAGCTGGCCAGTGCCATGTCATATTTGGCCAGTTCTAAGGTAGTTCATCGACAGCTGTGCTCACATAGCGTTTACGTTACCGCTGAGTCCAAGCTGAAGCTGTGCGTCTTTGGACCCTTGCATTATGCTAACAGCAATCGCCAACAAGTGGACTTAACGCGTTGGCTGGCACCAGAAGCCTTGCGCTATCAACATTATTCCAGCAAATCCGATGTCTGGAGCTTTGCGTGCGTAGCCTGGGAGTGTTGCGCACTGGGTGGTACACCATATGCCAGTCTGCAAAACAATCAGCAGCTGTTGGACGCCATACGCAGTGGTTCTAGACCTGCACAACCCGCTTATGTTTATGAGGATTTGTATCAGCTGCTGCTTAACTGCTGGCAACTGGAACCAAGTGAGCGCTATAGCTTTGAGGATGTTGCATTTAGTGTGCGTCAATTGATGACATCACCACGTCATGCTTTGTGCTTTGATCGAGCTCCAGAGCAACCGCCAACCAGTGCAATGATGCCGGTGCTAGATACACTGCCTTTCTATTTGCCCATGCTGGAGATGAGCGTTTAGGAGGGGACAGAAGAGAGTGAAAAACAACTAGCAAGTAGTTAATAATATTAAAATTTCAATTGTAGTTCCAAATCAAGTCATGTTTTTATGATTTAACGACTTTAGCCAAAAACAAAAACAATAAGTGTTAACATATTGGCAATAAAACGAGATAGAAAAGTTGAGAAAATCATAACGAAGTTTAAATGCACTAACAGAATGAGTATTTTATCAAGTATAAGTCTAGAAACGATAAAAAAACGTTTTAATTTTGGATTGATTCGAAAAGCCAGATAAAAAGTTGAACTTGGACGATTTTGGGATACCTTGCACGCCACATTGCAATTAAATCCGGTATATTGCTTAAGAACGTTAAAAGATATTTTCTTGGCAAATTTCGTAAAAACAATTATTAGGATATTTTCATTAAAAAAAATTAGAATTTTGCTCCAAAAAATTTTGTTTTACCGATAAGCCCTATGGGGCTATACATATATAATATAGTCAACCGATTTCGATAATTTTTGACGCAGTACTTTAATACCTTAAAAAAGCTCTGAATGCCGAATTTAGTTCAAATATTTTGACAAACGAAACAACGAACTTTGTATAAAAAAAGTTTTTTTTGGACCGATCAGTCCTATGGGAGCTATATGATATAGTCTGGATGATATGATATAGTCAACCGATTTTGTATCAAATTTTGTACATTGCTTGGGAACTCTAAAAACTTCTGAATGCCAAATCTGGTTACGATCATCTTTATAAAAAATAAATATACGATTTTTTATTTGCAGATCGATCCTATGGGAGCTATATGATATAGTCAACCGATTTTGATTAAATTTGGTACAGTGCAGGGAACTATAACTTCGGACTCTATTTTTCGAGGTACCTGTCCATCTTGAAATAAAAAAAAAAAAATAACGATGGATTGGCACCATGGAAAAGAATAATGCAATATTACAAGAATGGCGCTACAATGGAACCCGCAAGGCTCAAGAAGAGAAAGTCCAAAATAACATGGGAACGAAGTGTTCAGAACGAGGCGCAACGGTCATGGCAGCAACTTAAAACAATTGCTATTAAACGAGATCGATGGAAATGAACTAGTCACCGCCCTATGCTCTGAATAAGAGCGACAACACAGACTTATTTAAATTAATTTTTTAATAGATATAATTCTGTAAACTCAAGGAAATAAAAAATAAATTGGCAACCCTAAAATATATTCGAATGCTAAATTTGGTTGTGATATCTTCAATGACCTAATTATTTAAAACTTTTTGTTTTTTCGAGGTATCAGTGCTAGAAGAAAACTTGTAAGATCTCAAGAAACCTGTATCAGAACGCTATAAGAAATTCATATACGGCTTTCGGAACACCTAATCTTCAAAGAGCTTATAAGCCAGAAACATTTATTTTAAGTTTTAATTATCTATTGTTCAAATTTCAAATAAATCTGTTTGTATATCATCGCGTCATAGAAGAAAAGCGGCTGCTAACGAACCAATAATCACCTATTTCAAATTATTTGTAAAAAACTTTTGTCTATGTTGGTCCATATGAATTTGTATGCATAACATTCCATTTAATTCCTGGGGTTCCAAAATTTGTATTAAAATATCAAATTTAATTCAACTTCGTATAGTGGGTAAGTGTATCTTATAGTCGACCATCGCAAAATGTCGCCGGCTCTCTTGTTTTTCTGTACTTCCGAAAATAATCCCTTTGACAGCCAAGAGATTAGGTATGTATGATATAATAATTAATCTTCGACTGAATTTGCATAAGCTTTCACTTTTATTAATTATAAGTTTTGCAACACTAAAAAGTCAATTTCGTTATTTTTTAGTTTGATTATTTTTTTTTAAGCTTAACTTTATCAACAGTTTGTTTAAAATCATAATAAGCCAACATGTTTAAGTTGACTCAATCGTAGCTAATAATTTTTTTATTTAATGTATTACATTTTTTAAAAAACCTTTGTACTGTTGTTATAGTAAAACTTTTAGCCATGTGTCATAACTTTAATCTTTTGTTTTTTCGATTTTTCTGGAACATTTGTTGAATTTGTAGCTGGTAATGTCTCAAGTATCAATTAAAAGAAGAACTGCTACTATGAATTCTGGACTCTTAAGTGGAGTCCAAAAGAAGAACTAGTTCAGTTCAATCAAATACCTGCTCGACACACTTTAAAAATCGTTTTATCTTGCAACTAAAATGAAACTTGCATACACTTTTTATTTTAATTTTGAACCAGCATTACTTTCATTCCGTAACTAATGTACATTTTTGTAGTGTATCAGAATGCTTTTTGTTGTAATTGCGGTAGGTGAGCAATGGCTGCTGAGCCAAAAACAGTGCACAGGGGTACCATGGGAAATTGTCTGATTTGCGCAGTGCTCAAAGTTATGAAATAATTATTATAATAACAACTTTATTAAGATTAACAATTTTGTATACGAACCCCGTGAATTCAATGCAAACTGCACCAAACTGGCTAAAATACACAACTGAGCCAAAGATACAAATTCCAAGCAAATGGGCAGCAAGAGAGCGAGAGAGAGTCAAATAGGTGAGCAAAACGATCGCTCGCCAATTAATAATAGAAATAACTAAGACAGTGTATAAAATAAGTTTTGGCACAAAAAAAATTAATTCCTATAGGAAAAAATTACTTTTCGTTGATGTTAACAAAGAAATAAGTGAAAATATGTAACATCTAAAAAATATTCAATTTTTTACCATCTCTGGCATACTATGTATGTATGTATATATACCAATTCCTGCCAGGTGTCAATTTCTCTATACCCACTATTTGGCTTATTGCTTTTAAGCACTTTCATACATATGAAAGCTTTCAACAAAATTAAATGTTTGCTTCATTGTTTTACTTGGATTCCAAAGTAAGAGTACCCATTGGAATCGGTGATAATGAATAAAAAATTGTGTAACTAATGTTTATAATAGTAATGAAAAAAAAAATTGTTTTACTTGGACAGAATGAACCTATAGTACAATCAAACTTTGCTACAGAAGTATAATAAAAACAGAAAAGGCGACTACCCTGCTATAATTGTCGAACAATGTCAATTCACAATAAAAATATTAGCGATGATACTTTCTCTAGTCTTCTTTTATTTAACTGTATTAAATATTGGGGATTTCCCCTAAAATATGCTTCTTTTTTTTCAAATGAAGCTTAAATCAAATGTAACGAAAATTGATTAGCTATCGAACATATCAATAAAAATATTAGTGATGACACTTTTTGATGTCTATTTTTTTAACTGTATCTTATATTGGGAGTTCCCTAAAATATGCTTTTTTTTTAAATGAAGCTTAAATCAAATGTAACGAAAATTGATTAGCTAAAAAATAATAATACGAAAAATTCAGTTATTTTTCTACTCAAATTTTTTTGTAATACCTAAAAGTTCGCCACATAATTCGTTATAAGACCAAAATAGAATATTAATGATCAAAATACAAAAACTTCACCACAGTGTTAAGTATACAATAAAAAAAAAAATTTTTTAAGTATGAAAAGTACGTTATTTGATTTAAGATGGAAATAAAAAAAATATATTAAGACACAAAAATTTCATAATTAGTTGAAGTTTGACTGTATTTAATACAATTTAATTCTTATTAAAATTGTATTATTCATTAAAGAAGTCTGGCATCTACACATCTACATATTATTGCCTGTATCTTTTTTTATATTTCATCAGATTTTCATTTTAATTACTGTCGTTTAAATTTTTAATTCTGCTAAGCTTGCTTTGTTACTTTTTTATTCCAAAATTTATACAATTTAAAGTCAATGTACTTTACAGCCTACTACGGCACAACACAAAATTCTCCTTTAAACATTTTCATTCGCTGTGCGCAAACTTTATTGATACACTGTAAAAGCAAAACACTGCAAATAAGTGTGTATAAGAAAACTGACGATTAATCAGTTTAAAGGTCGTGCGCCATATTTTTTTTTTTGGCTTTTGTCAAACATTTAATTAAACAAATAACAAACAAAAGCGCAGGGCCAAAAAGTGCATAGATTAAATAAATAAATAAATGTGCAATGTTAACAATTATGTGTGTTAGCAGAGAGACAAAACCAAAACAGCGACGCTGGCAGCGGCAGAGATGAGTTGTGTTTAAGTATTAGTCATAGTGGAGGACCAGATGCTGTGGCTTATATTTATTAATATTTTTTTAATACATTCAGATAGATTGGCAACAATTGGGACTAGCTATGACAACGCAAAGGATATTCCATGGTGCTGGGATGGCCACGTTATGCCCGCCGCACCGATAGCATCACCCACCACGTTGGACACGTCGAAGGCAATTCTTTGTAAGTATACAAAATCCAATTGGAGAATAGTTGGTTTGGCTTATCTGCCAAACGGTGGCTCAGCTGATAAGCAAGACCCACAGCCGTCTGCTATTTGCCTATATTATAGATTACGTGTAGAAAGTTAAAAATTATGACAAAAATTGCAAATAATGCCAATGAAGCGCAACCAATTGGAACTATATAAAGTACGAAGAACACAAAAACAATAAAACGACTTTTGCACTTAAACGCGCGGCGAAGTCAAGGTGAATGACGTTACCAAACAGAGCTAGCGAGCAATAACAACAATTGTTGTATATTATATACTATATAGAGCATGGCGGTGTAGCTAATATATAGACAATAGCAAATTATTAATAAATCAAGCTGTGCCCAGAATTTGCTACCCAGTTGTTGGGCCAATAATGCACAACACGCGCCATTTAACTAACAATTATTAAAGTTAAGTACATAAAGTTTGTATCTTGTATTTTTTTATGTGTGCTAAAATGTAAACTGACACACACGTTGCACATATTTTACGGCGACGACGCAATAAAATTGTTATTGTTTTTATTATACACAGCAAGTAAACTGGTTTGTTGTTGCACACTCACGCACGCACACGCACATGACTGGCTCAAAGTTATTGAAAACTGTTTTACAACACAGTTAGTACTCACTCACTTAAGCAAACAATTGTTTTTAAACGTGCATTTAATTTTCTTTAATAAATTTTGCGTTGTGTTGCTAGCGCATATAATTTGTGACTAACTTATCGAGACTTATCGATAGCAATACTGCCTGCTTGTTTTCTTTTTGCCAGCTATTTATCGGTATATCGGCATAGCGCTGCTGCACACTTTAGCAACAGTTGGCAGCGCCAAAAAGTGCAACCCATTAGTGTTTACATTTAAACTTAAGCTAACTTATTTTACTGCTTTTTTAAATGCTATTGAGTGTTTTATAAATTATTTGCTTAATATTAAAATTAAGTATTAAATTGCGCGTCTTGTAATACCACTATCTTGACACATGCTGCGTTTATCGCCCAAGCAGGCGGCATAGGCCATGGCATGCGGTATAAAATGCTGCTCATATACGCCCGTAAACAGTTGCGCGTAGGGACCACTGGCAAATACGGCCACATCGTCGCCACCATGTGTTTCAGACTCCAGCGGCACGGTGGTAGGAAACATAAAGTCTTTGTTTTTCATGTTAATAGCGCCCAAGTTTTTGCGTTTAACAGCGCCGCCTTCACGCAAGAAATTCGTATTGTAGCCGGGTCCGTTGGCATAGCTGAGCGTGGCGTAAGGTAAGTCATCGGCTGCCAGCTGTCCATCATTTATGCCAAATATATCATTCTTGCGACTGCTATAACCTGCCAACGACATGGTGTGTGAGTGATCCGAGGTAACCACAATGAGCGTGTCCTCCACACTAGTTTTAGCACGTGCCAAACGCACGGCCTTATCAAACTCGGCAGTTTCATCAATGGCACGCATGGCTAGCGTGTCATGATGGCCATGATCTATGCGTCCGCCTTCGACAAACAAAAAGTAACCACGACCTGCTGACTGACGTTCTAAAATGGCCAGCGCTGCTTGCACCATCTCCTCCAGCGTGGGCTGCTCCTCCGCATTGGCATCCAGATGGTAAGGCATGTGATAGGGCGCAAATAGACCCAGCACGCGTGTAGTGCGATTGGAGAGACTCAGCAGCTCACGACGCGTTTGCACATAGTGCGCACTGTTGGTGTGTTGTTTTTGCCATTCCTCTATGAGATTACGACCATCCAGACGCTTGCCCGGCGCACCACTTACATCCAGCGTGCCCTTGGGCAGAAAATTTTCGCGACCACCGCCCAGCACCACATTCAGCTTTTGACCCACCTGTCCGTGCAGCAGCTGATAGGCTATGTCCGAGCATATATTAGGATCCGCATTATCCGAGGCCACCTCTGCGTCATTTTCCCAATTACGATTAGCTATGTGCGCATAGACGCCGGCGGGTGAGGCATGCGTAACAGACGTGGTGGTGACCAAACCTGTAGCCATGCCCTGACGTTGCGCCCAGGCGGCTATGGAGCTGACATGATGCGCTGTCTGTGCCTGCGCACGGCAATCTTTAAGCTGCACTGCTGCAGTAACGCCCACCGTGCCGTAGTTAGCTTTAACGCCGCCCAAATACGCCGTGGCCGTGCAAGCCGAGTCGGCTACCTGCATATTGGCGCAGTACGTCTTGCTTAGGCCTATGTAGGGAAACTGCTCGAAGGCAAACTGCTTCTCCTCGCCGCCCAGATAGACACGACCTGCCGTAATGGTGGGTATGGACATGCCATCGCCCATAAAGAGCATAACATTTTTGGCCATCTGCGTATTGAGACGCATTTTGCTCTCTATCTGTTGTTCCAAAATGTTTTGAGCTACGCCCTGCCAGTATTCGGAATACTGCTCCTCGGCTTTGTTGGGATCAAAGTAGATTAGCGGCATGCCGCGTTTATGACGGCTCAAGGTGGAACTGCCGGCAAACAGCGGATGCATGCGTTGCTCCTCTACACGCAATACTGTGGACAAGAGATTAAATGTTCCAATTAATACAGTACAGTTGCAACAAAACTATGATAAGCCGTGGGATGATAAGCGAAAGTGAGGTAAAGTAAGTAAGACGCTTTCGCTTTATAATACCCGGCTTAGGCGTAATCTGTCAAAACACCACTTACCATGGCCCGTGATCAGGCCCAGAGCCATGAAGATCATCAGAAATTGCAACATCATTGTGTCAAGCAGGGTTTACCAGCTCTATTATTGTTATGTTGTGTCCGCTTTCTAGCACGTTTCACTTGGCACTGATAGCGTACCTCACGAGACTTCAACTATTTATAGTGCACACCCCTGGAATCCGTAAATCCGAGACTCATGCTGTCTCTGGTTATATATTTTCGTTTCGTAACAGGTCGTCGTCGTCGTCGACGTCGTCGGCGTTGTAGACTTTGCTGGTGTTGTTTTTTCGGGTAGTTGATAAAGGAAATTTACACCGACAATCGGCTGGCTGCCTGATTTGTTGTTTTGGTTGTTGTTGGTGTTGTTGTTGTTGGTAAGCACAATTCTGTATTTGTTTTTCGAAAAAACTATTTTTTTTTGTTTTCAAAATGCGTTATCAATTGGTGCGTCGGTACCGTGGGTTGGAAATGAAAATTACTGCACAATAACTTGTTATGGGAGCTCAAATGAATTAAAGGAGTTTTTCAAGGTATATGGATTTCGATCCCGGTTCCGACTTTTCGATTTAAGAATGTATGCATATAAAAAGAATTTTTTTTCAAAGCCTTTTTCTGATAAATATGATGAAGTTCAAGGATTAATCGACAGGTCGGAAACGTAAACGTAATCCAGAAAATTCTTGATACTACTATGTTGAGATTTTTTACGTTTTTGCCTGTTATGCATACATAGTATTTTTTTAAGAAAATTAAAAAATTATAGTTGGAACATGATCTTGCAAATTATAATATTTTAGAAATTTCTTTGTATTTTCAATGTTTTTGTATTGACAAATAAATCTTTTTATATTATAAAATTTGGCTTAAAAGATTTGAAAAATGTTCATTGAAAAAATTTATTTTTAACTCAGTATTCTTAGAATTCTTAAAGTTCCAAATAAATATTAAAAAATATGATATAATTATGTGATAATAGGTAGACATATATATTTAAAATAAATCGACACAATCGAAATTATTTTTTTATGATAAAATTCGCAAGAAAACACGATCCAAGGATATATCGTTGGATTTATAAAATTTAAATAAATAGTAAAGGTTTTTCTTCTACCATTAATATGATATAATTCTGCGATATCACGTTCCAAGGATATATCGTTGGATTTATAAAATTTAGATATAATTCTGCTATAATAGCTATAAAAACATTTATTCCAAAAAATTGATACAATCGAAACTATTTTTTGTATGATATAATTCGAAAGAAAATACGTTCCAAGGATTTATCAAATTTATATCAATAGTAAAAATATAAGGTGTTTTTTCTTACCTCTAATATCATATAAAAGCTATACGAACACTTATTCCAAAATAATCGATACAATCGAAATTATTTTTTGTATGATATAATTTGCAAGAAAACACGTTCCAAGGACATATCGCTGGGTTTATAAAATTTAAATAAATAAATAAATTTAATAAAAATATAAGGTGTTTTTTTTCCTACCTCAAGCTTTTTTTCCCACCTCAAGTCCTCTAATAGCGAAATTTTTTACTTTATTTGCCTAATTCTAATGAGATTTGAAACAAATTCAAAAACTATTTTACATACTAAACAAATTTGGTAATTAGAAAACAATTCCAGATTACTGTGCCCATTTGTTTTGGTCATAATCGTCTGCTTATGAGAAGACGATGCTTCCATCCAACATAGTCATATGATTACTTGGCACGTGATTATCCATTTGAAGCTTTACTGATAAAGTAATGAAACGGAAGCAAATTTAAAAATTTTGGAGCATTGCTTTTTCAAAGCTAAACAAATCTTGGACTTGTCAATTTAGGCACAAAGTTCGTGCTTTCACCATGAACAGTCGAAATCTTGAATAAAATAGTTTTTTGATTTATCATCATTATTTTTAAACATCGGAATATGGTCGGTAGTTTTTCGTTATTAGACATAATTGAGAATATTTTTTTTTGGAATCTGCTAAAATTTTTGAGTTACGATATTGATAAAGATATAGCAAAAGGATATAGTAGAGCAAAACCAATAATAGCATCAGCAAATCCTCCTCAAAGTGATTGTATCTATCTATACCTAAATATCAATATATACCTAAATAAGGTACAGCTGGTAATAAATAAGTAATTACTGTAGTTCCTCAGAAAGATATTTGTTCTCAAGGAAGTACATATCCTATAAAACCTGTTCCTATTATCAAGAATAAAAAAAATACTCCTACTAATCAAGTGGGAGCAGGGCCGCAGCCAGGATCGTCACTCAGGTGGCGCTCAGAAGTTTCCAGGGGCGCTCGATATTTTGAAGAAATTTTCAAACACCATTTGTATCATAGATTTATTTTAGCTTCTATATAATATTTCATACATATATACAGGGTGCGCCATTTGAATGTGGTCGATGGAAATATTGAATAACTTTGACAGATTTCAACCGATTGACGTCGTCGAACACATTTTGGAAAGGTTATTGCATTACAATTTTAACCATGAATCGATTCACGCCCAAAGAACGCGCGGAAATAGTGACAATGTTCATTAAATGTAATTGTCCGATTTTTGGGAGCGAGTTTTAATGACTGATGAGCCCCATTTCACGCTATCTGGCACTGTAAATAAACAAAACTGTCGCATTTGGGGGAAAGAAAATCCTCATACTATCCATCAAACTCCACTGCATGATCAGAAAGTGACTGTTTGGGCCGGTGTCTGCTTCAATATTTCCATCGACCACATTCAAATGGCGCACCCTGTATATGCGTTGAAGTTTGAAAAAATTTGAGAAAAAAACATCCAAAAGTCCTCTTATGCGCCCCCTCGCGCCTACCTGGTTACGGCCCTGAGTGGGGGTAAATGAGCTTAAATTTCGGTTACAGAATTTACAAAAATAAAAACAAAGTTTCTCACATTTTTTTCAAAATAATTTTAATATATATATATATAATTCCCTGTTAGACCCCTTGGAGGAGGGGCTTAGGGGATCTCTATTAATAACTGTTCGAACAGAACAGGGACCTACAGTTTATAGCCGAATCCGAACGGCGGTGTCTTTAATTAATAGAGACTTTCATGGCAAATAGCGTCTTTGAGCTAGCGATGCCAGTGCTAGGCAAATGCACCAGTGCTACTGCGGGGAATCGAACCACCGACCTTCGGTTTTAGAGGCGAGTACGCTACCACTTAAGCCACCGACGGCCACATAATAATTTTAATATACTAGTCCAAAATTCTTTCTCATCCTTTGGCTGTATAGGAGTTATTTCACACATATTTGAATCTTGTAACAAATCTGAAATTATAAAGCTATTATACATTATATTCGGGCCTGGAGTTTAGTACTGTCGTACTGTCATTATTCATTCTAAATGTGTAATAAAGGAACCGGTACATTTTCCCTCCGGGTTCCGAATTTTCAATCTGCGGCCCTGATTATACTACAGCCGTAGCTGGATACAGTGAACACCTGGCATAGTGAACACCTCGATATAGTGAACACTTAAACTAAAATCATAGAGTACACTATTCAGTGAACAATCGAAAGCCTCTAAATAGTGAATTAAATTTTGAAAGTATGTTCAAGCAGAAACGAACGAAAAAATACAAAAAGGAATTAGAAACGAAATCGGGCAATCCCCTTAATTGTATTTTATTGCTGCAAAATCTGATATTTCTTGACGTTATTACAAGTTTTGTTTGCCTTTCAATTTTACTACAAATATATTCTTTTGATTTCTTTTGTCAATTTTGAACAAATATAATCAGCTTAGTTTCAGTGGCGGATTTAAATATTTGCCGCCCTAGGCTATCCATGACTGGCCGCCCTTTTTTCACAAAAAAAAAAATCGGAATCTAAATAAATTGTTTTTTTTTTTTTTAAATTCATGTGACACAAATTTTGCCGCCCCTTTATTCTGCCGCCCTAGGCTTCAGCTTATGTTGCCTGTACCATAAAACCGCCACTGGTTTTATACAAAAAAATGTCAGCCTTGCTATAGTGAACAGCCTTGATACTGTGAACAGGCTTTGAAATAATTAGTTCATTATATCCAGACACGACTGAATATATATTTGCACACAGATGGGAGTTCGTCAGCTTCAAAACTTAACGTCGCAATATACAGGGATCAATGCTCGATTCCCAGTCGAGAATTTTAGCAAATATTTCATGGTATATAAACGAGTTTAAGTTACTAGCATTTTTCAGAGATGATATACAAAAAAGTACTAAATTCATATACAAAATGCTTTAAATCAACATTTTTAATATCTCAGCTGTAAAGAAAAGTCTAATCTGTAACAAATCCCTAGTGTTGTCTCTAAGTTACTTAATTATTTCAAATTAATATATATATGAAAAAAAAAAAAAACAAATTGTAATTGTTGTTAGCTAATACATGGCATTTGTTAAGTATATACTAAGCTAAAATTATATGCATATCAAATTAGGTAATAAAATGTGTCATTTTTTAAATCTCACTCAAAGTGATTGATTAAGTTAGCACTTCTTTCTATGCAATTTGTTTACAAAATTTATTACTCTCTGTTTGATTTTTTCGCCCACTGTTCAACGCCTGTTAGAATATATACACACAACAACACACAAACCCAACGCCTGCCTGCTTTCACGTGATCATCCAAAAAAAAAAACAAAACAAAAAACTGTACTGAACCTTTTTAAAACGCCGCTTCCTACAAATTGTTGTAGTTGTTGTGTTGGTTGTAGTTTTATGACGGCAATAGAATTTCTCAAGAAATGTTAAACACTAGGCAACTAATGAGGCGCTAATTGCTCCTCGTTTATTATGGCCATAAACTGCATGTTTGATACAAACACAAAACAGTTGCAGTTGTATGCGCTGCATTTCAAAATAAAACGCGCGCATTTTGTGTGAATGGCATTTGGCAGTTTTTGCTTAAAATGGCAATGCTCTTAGGAATGGCCAAACATTTGTTATTGCGCGCTTTGCGCAGGCGCCAAACATCAACAACAAATATAAAACTCTCTCTCAATCTTCTAAGCTTGTGCGCTGCTCTCTCTGTGTTATCTCTGTGGATGCTGCGCGCTGCTTTGGCAGCAGCATTGCGATGCTCTGTCTTTGTCGTCTTCGTCTTCGTCGTTAGAGAGCTTCTGCTGCTGTTTCTGCTTTTGTGGTTCTATCGTGGCAGCGCGCATTTGGCCAAAATAGTTGTTGGTTCGCATGCAAAACGTTAAAATCGCAAAAGCTAAAACATTTTTATACCAACGGCGCGTTTTTAATTTTTTCTACACTACAAAAAATTATATTTAAAAGTCTACCCCCTCCAAAAAAAAAGAAAAGAAATTAAATATGTAAAAAAGAAAAACAACCAAACCCAACAAAAAAAAGCAGCAAATAAAATCTAGCAAAAATAAAAACACTTTTAGCCAATTCGTTTTAACGTGAAATTTATAAATGTTTAAGCGCGTGTATAAATTGTGTATATATAGTAAAAAGTTAATAAGATTTCAATAATTTTCAATACAACAAGCCAAAACATGTAAAAAAAATAAAGGTAGTGTGCTGGGTTAAAAGTGCGTGTTGTGCTTGTTTTGACCAAAAATTAAAGCTAAACAAATATTAAATATAAAGACTGAAGTTAAAGTGTTTTTCAATGCTTTTTTAAAGTTGTGTGTATAACTGTAAAATGGCAGGCGAAAAAAAACAATTTTTTTTGGCCAAGTAGGAGTAGGACGTGCAGAAAACACACAAAAATCATATATAATACAATACACTAAATTGCTTGGTTTGGCTATATAGTATATATGAGTTTATATGTGTGTGTGTGTATGTAAGTTTCCGTGTGTTTGTAAGTGTGTGTGCGTCGGGATTATGTGACTCCGTGTACATATACGAATATACACAATTGGCAGAGGAGTCGTCGGTGTCTGCAGGGTGGTCACCAACTTAGAGGACGCCCAGCTGGCTGGCAGACCAGCATCAGCAGGGTTTCAACATAGTTTTACGTTTGACAAATGTGTGTGGCGAGTGTGTGTGTGTGTGTGTGTGTCGGTAAGTTTTTACTACATCTACGCCTGGCCAAAACGCTTGAGGTTTCATTTTTCTTTTGCTGCTTTGCAAGTTTATACACGCACAAACACACACAAACACTCACACACAAAGCCACACAATCAGCATTATTCTCCGTGTGCATAGAAATACACGCACGAGCAAGTTTTAGGCCTGGTCTTAAATTAAAGCTGTTTAATTTTGTAATTTAGCCAAAAAATAAGCAGCTGTCAAACGGCTCTAAGCCTTTAAGGCAAGCTAAAGCATTTGCTTTAAACTGGCAACACGCTTAACGGTCCAACTGCGAACAATCTGGCAACTTTCAATTGGCTTTATTGACAGTTGAAGTTGCTGCTGCCTCAGCTGCTGCATCTTCTCGAAGTTGCTGAATTTGTTGTTTAACAAAAACAAAACAAAAACACCAACAAAACAACAATAATAAGGACAAAGACAAAGACAACAACAACAATAACAATGACAACTAAAAAGTCAAACACGCTTTGCCATCGCAGCAACAACAACAACCACAACAACAACAGCCAGCCAGCATCAAAACCATTAAATAATAAAAAAGTAGCGAAAAACTTTGCCAAGACACACACACAATTATACACACACTTACACACACAAACACTCACAATCATACACTCACATAAATCTATATGTATGTGTATATTCATTGAAGTTGCTGTTGGCGTCTTTGGGGCGGAGGTGTGGCACTTTTTTTTTTCTTTTTTTTTTGTTTTTGTATGGGGAAACAAACTTTTAACATAGTAGCCCACATACACACACAAACGCTTACACACACACGCACACACATTTGTAAAAGTAATAAACGAAAGGACAAACGACGATTGCACACTGTGTCAAAGTTGTTACAACAATGGCAATAAAAGCGAAAAAAGTAACGTATTGAGTATAAGTGCTCTTGAGCAGAAAAACAAACCAAAACATATTTACATAATTATATACAAGTACAGGGGAGCCAAGCGGGGAAGCATTTAAACAAAACTAAATTATAAACCGGCTTGAATTGCAGAAAACTATGCAAGAAAGGTTATAGCTGGATTTTTAGCTAGAAAATTTTTTCAACGTAGTGACATAAACAAAGACTAAATGGAAAAATCATTTTTTAGGACCATTTTATTCATTAATTGGTTTATTATTTTAACAAAGGTAAAGTTTACTAAACCTTAACTAACTGACAGCCAGGACAGTAAAATTAAACTATTTTCAAAATAAAGAAAAAAGAATTATAGCCAATAATTATTTAAAGAAAAAGATTTAATTTTTTATGGTTCATCTCTAAACCCTAATGCCAGACAATCTCATATTATATCTGTTCAATTTCATGTTTTTAAGTGGATTTAATTGAGCCTTTATCTGCTTATGACTTACTCGTTCAACGTTGGTTAATCATAGTCAGGTACGGATCTAGGACTTGTTCTTGGGGGTTCTTCACTTCAAAGAGTATGTATAACTGATCTCAAAAAGACTGATATTGCAAGACAGATTTCATATTTTTGGGTGAATTAAATTGAGCCTTTATCTGCTTAAGACTTATTTGTTTAATTTTGGTTAATCATAGTAAGGTGCTTAGTTAGAATTTGGTCCTGAGGAGTTCTTCACTTCGAAGAGTATGATCTTATCTCGCAAAAGACTTTCTTCTGACTTGGAGGTCCAAACCCGAAAACCATCCCCGTGGATCCGCCACTGAAAGCTTAATTCGAGTTCTGAAATGCCAAATAAACCAAATTGATTTTCCAAGCACAACGATATTAATCCAAATGCAAATCTGCACTCCGAGTGCATAGACTCATTAAAAGCCAATTCTCGAACTAAACTAATGATTTCGGATATTTTTCGTCAAGTGACATTGTACATCGTGTTTCTATGTTCGCCGAAGATGGATATCGCTTTTCCGGCAAGCATGCGTTGGGACCTACGGGTTTGAATTCAAGCTGCCAATATTTCGCACATATGTAAGCCTGAAGTGCCCCTTAACCCTCCGTCTACCAAACGGGTCTGGCCAGAATCTTTTCATTTTTCGGCGTTAATTTAACATAGAGAACTTGCAGGTACCTTCCTTAAATTTTATTGGCTATCGATCTACCAAAGTAGAAAAGTAGAAAAAGTCCTCAAATAAGAACGAAAAAAGGATGGTGAGAACTCAATTGACGAATGGTGCCTTGCTGGACCCTGTACATTAGTCAGACGGAGGGTTAAGCATCTCATTCAGCATCCTAATGCAGTTGTTGCCAAATTAGTAAATTTTCTTGAACCTATACCAGTTATAGGAACCGAAGAACTGCTTGAACTGCTTTAGTTTCAACAGTGTGTGTTTGGTTTAGATCTTTACTCCTGATAAAGTGGCTGTCAATGCCACAGAAGTATCAAGGCCCTATTAGTGGCCAAAACTTGCCAAATTGGTAAATTTTCTTGAGCCTATACGAGTTACAAGAACCAAAAAACTGCTTGAACTGCTTTAGGTTCGCCAGTGTGAGTTTGATTTAGATCTTTCCTCCTATACATTCATCAGACGGAGTGTTAAGCATCTCATTCAGCATCCTAACGCAGTTGTTGCCAAATTGGTACAATAAATTTTCTTGAACCTATTCGAGTTACAGGAACCGAAAAACTACTTGAACTGCTTTAGGTTCGCCAGCGTGTGTTTGATTTAGATCTTTGCTCCTGATAAAATGGCTGTCAATGCCACTGAAGTATCGAGGCCCCATTAATGGCTTCGCAGCACTGCCTTTCGAAGGTTTGCCAGTTTGTTTTGTGTGCTGGAATCCATTTAAGGGTGATTTTATTCCTTTATCTTAGAAGGTGTTATTTACTACTAGTTTTTAAAACCTGGCTTTACCAAGCTTTGCCTCTTTCTATTTTTGAATTCTTTATCCATAATAGTTTGCAAGCTTTATAGCGACGTTCTTTATGTAATCTTTCTTTTTTTCTAGTTACTAGCTCTTAATGGTATTTATAGGCAAATGAAAAGGATAAAGGATCAAGTAAGATCTGGTAATCTCAGCATTATGCTGTCTGTAAAAGTTTACTGGCTGCAAAACAGGTGCCAAACTGGCAAATAAAATTTCCAGAAGAGGTTGAGGATTGATTAGTCAGATTTTCATCTTTAAGCCAGTATACCATTGGAGTTAATCAGAAGAGTTGGGACAACAGACTAAAATAAAAAGTTTCTTTTGCTTACTGACACTATGAGTTCAATTTTTGAGGAAAAATTTAACTTTTTAGAAACACTAAATTTGATACATGAGCCCGATGAAAGAAAAGTTAACATTTGCCGAAATATTGGGCCTATTGACTAGCCAACGAATAGAAAATGGAGGAACTTCTACAAAACCATTAAAATTTTATAATATAAAGTGAACCAAATAAATACAATAAATAAATACATTCTGTAGGAACATTTTGACGATTAACGAGCATCTAATAACAACCCCAAGTTCAGCTTTTAACATAGTCTTTAACATTAAAAAATTACAAATTTTTTAAGAAAATATTCCGAACCTATAAAATAGTCCTTCAATTCTTCAGCCTAAAGGCCTGCTCTGGCTAACAAGCCTTTATAACTTAAAATTAACTTCTTCTTTATAATTATATAAATAAAAAAATAATATATTTCTTTTCGAACATGCATTAGAGCTTAAATGTCTTTAGATCAGAGCTGGGCAGCCCATAGTCCAAAAGGGCACTTTTGCCTCGTGCATTTAGACAGACACGAGGCGAACCGCTCTCCTTTTGCCCAGCTCCGCTTTAGATTCATAGCCAAACAAACTCCGAATGCTAAAAGAGTCTAGGATGACTCGTCATAATACCCCACATAAATAAATGAAACTTTCTCGTTCCGTCACAACTTTTTCCAGAGCTGCGAGCTTCCACTGTAGTTCGTCCACTTAAGTTTCAAAACAAACACAAAAAAGGCTTAAAGTAATGGCCCCCAATAAAATACTCAACAAACAAATGGCCAGCAAAATTAATTAACCCTTAGTTAACAAAAAAGATTAGTCGAACATGTTGCCAGCTAATGGCTTGCCAATATACATAAAACCAGAAAACTTATTTGTTTTCGTTTATTTTTTTCTTTTCTGTTTTGTTTTTTGCAAATAATTGTGAACAAAAGTTTTTCAAGTTGATTTGCCATATCGACCTTAGAAAACTGAAAAGTTTGAAGCACTTTTGTGCCACTGTACGGCCATACACAGCATCAGGATATATAAAACAAATGCACGAATGGACGAGCCGAACGCACGAATGCCAAGACGAATGAATGCTCCAACGATTTGGCGAGTTAACTTTGTCGTTATGTGTGTGAGTGCGTGTGTGTGTGTGTGCGTGCTTCGTTTAAATGAGTGCTCGTTGAATGTGTGAGTAATTGGAAGGATGCCGAGCACCCACAGCTGGGTACAATCATGGAGCGTGGGGTAAAGAAGTACACAGAGAGAAAGAAAGAGAGTGGGAGAACCTAACTGTGTATATGAGAGAGGGTAAAGAGCAAACGACAACAAGCAAAACATTGATGTTACTCACGATTCTAACAGACGTTCACTGCCGTTGCTTTTGCCTTTAACGTTAGCTGCTGCTGTTGTTGTTGTTGGGTTTTATGGCATGAAAAGGAGTGAAGTGGCGCCAGCTGAAGATTTATCTGCAAGTATATGTGCAGAAGATGGGTGTATGCTTGTGCGTGTGTGTGTGTGTGAGTGAAATTATGAAAGCATTTGAGTTTGGGTTCGAGTAAACATGGCCGTCGGGAGGCGCTGCTGTAAAAGTAAATGTAAGATGCTGTATTTGTGTGAGTGCCTTGTTTATGTGTAAGACAGTGGCTTAGTGGCAGCTATATGAATATTATTCTCGAAAGTAATTTAAATACATAAATAAAACCGTGTTCTGATATTTGTATAAGCGTAAATATCTCGAGCAGATGTGAATCTCCAAATTATAAATAAATAAATTATATTTCTTTTATACAGGTGCTGCCCAAATAAGCTCGCACATTCTTCACAAGAACTGTCATTTTAAGTCAAAATTTTTGACAGTTCTGCCTAATTGCTAAAATGATTGAAGAACTCTGGCAAGATTTTGAAAAAAATTAAGTTTTCAGACTGTATTGAAAATATATGGAATTGTTTATATACGTTTCAAACTAGAGTTTGCATTAGCTGGTTTTTACATATTTCGTCTTCAGCCACATATTAATATACCGCTCACTAACAAGAAGAAGATCATAACTTAAAACACGTAATTTTTTAGAAAATTAATTTAAAGTTTTCAAACAAAAATTGTTAAAATAAGTGGAATGAAATAACAGCATATTCCCATCTCGCACGGAAAGTATTTATGATAGCAATATGAAATATTTACACAATTCTCAGTTTTTTACGAATAAATCTACATAGTTAGCTCGAAAAACCTGTTTTTTGAGTTATGGAGCTCTTGTATATGAGCGATATGTAATATATATTTATTTTTAAATCAATAACAACTTTCCAAGCATTATGATAATATTACGATTAACATTTTTTTGTCAAATTGGATTCAATTCTCGAACTAAACTAATCACTTCAGATATTCTTAGTCAGGTGAAATCATACATTGGGGGCTAACCAACAGATAGATATCAATATTTTTGACAATTGTGCATTGGGAGCTATGGATTATTAATGACTACAACTATTAATCAATAATACATTAGTCTGAAGTGTCCCTATGATACATAGCAGATGATTCTTACAGATTACAATTTTGGTATTAAATTGGATTCAACTACGAATAATTGTTTAGCATACTGCTTTTATATACCGTAATATAGTTAACTCATCGGTAGCACTTCAGTGTTTGCTGGATTTCCTTATGAATTATTAAGTACTAATTAATCCGAGTTATATTTTGAACGCCATGACAATAGCAGGGCTAATTCTTCAGTTAAAATTTGGAGAATAGTTATGACGAATAACTGACCATTTGGAACTTTTTCAATAAAATCTTCTTAGTAGCATCTCCTAAATCTTAATTTATTAATTTTGTATAAGTCTTGCCATATAGAAATGACAATTTTTAAAAAATAGTTACAATAAATCAGTTTCAAATAAATCAGTATAGATAAATCAGAGCCGAAAGATGTTGCCTGAGCTATTTTCGAACAAAAAAGGATTAACATATTTCCTTTTTAACAAAAATAAGTTCTAAATAAAATTTTAAATCGCTGATTTCGAGCAGTTTCACCTCCCATACAAAAATATTATTTTTCTATAAAACTTAAATTTATCAAATTCGAATAAATCTTGATTAAAACTTTCCTGTAATCTTTACGGAAAAAGAGCAGTTTCTTTTGAGCAAATTCTATCAATAATATCTTCTTAGTAGCATCTCCTAAGCCTTAATTTCGAATAAATCAGTGCCGAAAGATTTTCCAAAGCATTTTCGATAAAATAAGGTTCAGCATATTTCCCATTTAAAAAACACAGTTTTGGATAAAACTTTAATTTGTCAATTTTTGACAGAAATTCAAAACAAAAATTATAATAGAAAAATTTAATTATTATACCCTGTACCGTATGGTACCAAGGGTATATTAAGTTTGTGCAAGCCGAAAATGTATGTAACATATAGAAGGAGACGTCGGAGACACCCCAAAGTTACCTAAAATATGATCAGGGTGAATAGAGAAGTCGATATACCCATGTCCGTCTGTCCGTCTGTCCGTCCGTCCGTGTGAACGCCTAGATCTCAGAGATGGTAAGAGCTAGAGTTACCAAACTTTCACATTAGATCCCATATTATTCCATAGGAGGCAAGTTTATTTTATTTTTTTGATATCGGGGATAAATTATATAGCTCCCATGGGGGTGTTTGAGATGACCTCGACAAAAAAAAAGCGTTGTAGATGAATAATTCATTTGTTTATGAAGATATCGTAACCAAATTTGGTATAGTTTTTTATAGTTCCCAAACACTGTACCAAATTTGATCGAAATCGGTTGACTATATCCTTTAGCTCCCATAGGACCGATCGGCCAAAATAACTTTTTTAAAGAAAAATTCGCTATATTTCGTTTTTCAATAAAGATATCGTAACCAGATTTGGTGATTTGGAAATTTTTAGATCACTTAAGTAATGTGCCAAATTTAAACAAAATCAGTTGACTATATCATATCGCTCCCATAGGTCCGATCTTCCAATAAATCGATTTTTTATCAAAATTTGTTGTGTTATCGTTTGTTTGTATAAGATATTGGGACCAAATTTGACATTCAGTGAAGTATTTTATAGCTCATAAGCACTGTACTATAATTTAAGTCCAAATCGTTTGACTAGATCATATAGCTCCCATAGGACCAATCGGTCCAAAAACACGTTTTCATACTAAATTCGATGTAGTTTTGTTTGTTTGTAAAAATATTTGAAATAAATTTGGCATTCATATCTTATTCTAAGGTATTTAAGCACTGTGTTCAACAATTATTTATTGAAATTCGAGTTGATCTATATCATATGATGCTCCCATAGCGAACGATCGGTCGAAAAATATAAGGGTTACATATTTCCTGCTTAAAAATTCTTCTGTTGTGTATAAGATTTTTGTGTAAGAAATGCGAGAGCTTTATTTGACACAAGCTAGTAGTACAGGATATCACATAAAGTCATCCGCGCCGACTTTACGTCCGCCATTTTTTTATAATACTTTAATTTATCAACTTCGAAAGAATTCATTCTAAAAACAGACGACAAATTTTCTTTAATCATATTTTAGGATAATGTGAGTTTCTTTTGAATAAATTCCAAAAACAATTAATTGTATTTCGTTAATTTTATGTAGCGATGTTTACGGCCTGATTTTATATAAAGAAAGAGAAATGTTCCCAATAATCATCTTAATATACTTAAAACAGGTTCAACCTAATATTTTTGTTGTGTTTATATTCATTTATTTGATATTTGAAAGCTTCCAAGAGCATCATAAACACAGTCAGAAATGTTTCAAATTTAAGTTCAGTTACGTGTTGGATAATTCCAAAACCTTTGGTCTTTAAGGAATAAAAATTATTTGAAATTTTGTATCATTCGAATGAACGTCGATCGTATGGCACAAATTTTTTGGGTTTTCATATCTGGAATGAAATACATCAGTTTCGAAATCAATATTTTTTTGAACTACCTCGTATAAAATGGATAATAGCAAAAACTCGCATTTTATACCCAGCTTATTATTTTTATTATGTTTGTATCTGATATAAGCAAGATTAAGTTAATCAAAAATTTAAAAACTCCAAAATAGCTGAAAAATTCCAATACAGAATTTGGCCTCAGAACAACGGTTTTCTTAAAGTTTTGTTTAATAATAAACTGGTACAAAATATTTGTTTTAAAGCTTATTAAAAATTCACCCAAGCGTTCGGTGCCCTAAGCGCGCCCCTATCTACGTCACTGGTATGGTGATATATGTATAAGCAGGGTTGGGGGTTGTTTTCTTGTTTATTATGTATATATATGTTGCCATATATTTGTGTTGGTATGAGTGTACGAGGTACGCGTTGTGTTTATATTCCTACTATGTAAATGTGTTTGTTTATGCAGCTGTGTGTGTGTCAGTGTGTGTGCGTGTTTGTTTGGTTACCTTGCATTTTGCTGCCATTGCTGATTTTGTGGTTGCCGCTGCATTTCGTTAATGGTTGTTGCAACTTAACTGAAATACCAACAACTCGACACAAACCAACCACCACACCCCCGTCCCGCTCCGCCCACTTAGCCAAGTGAGTCGCACCCAACGACAGGGCCAACATTGACGCCTGCGACCTTCACCTATTTTACGATACTTAACCATTGACAAGTCGACCGAAAGTTAAAAGCCATTCATCTGCCATTTTGCCGACGCTTTATTATTATACCAAATAGTGTACACAGAGAGCAAAGCAGCTCTTGCTATTTATAGAACGAAGCACAGCTGCACTCTATTTTTTGTGCTTTGGGCGCTTGTCAGCACTGGGCTGCATTAGCAGCCGCCATTTTGTTAAGCTCAGCTTTTGCATAGTCTACTTTTGTGCGCATTCAGATAAATTATCCAATACGCAGTGCAGGCTCCGCTCCGCTCCTAAGAGTCCCGGGCAATCGCCATGACAACGAGAGCTCCCCCGCAATAATGCAGCAGCTTCAGTTGCACTCAGCTCAGCTATAACATACAGCTACAGGTAGCTGTAAACATGTTGCATGCCTCAGAGCTGGTACAGTTATGTTTCAGTTGCCACACGCTTTGGTTGCGTTTATTTAGTTGCAGTATTTTTTGATTGCACCAAAGTTTAAAATTTAGTCTCATTTTTTCCAAATTAAATTAAGTCGTAGTGCAAACCAGTTAATCAACAATTCAACGAATTTATTAAAATTAAAAAAAATAAACTTTTACGAACCGTTTCGTCGAAAATAAGCTGAAAATAAATATAACAACTGACGCCCATAAAGCGCCAAAGGGGCGTTATGCGTAATTCATAAAAGTGTCGTCTAAATTGCTGTCATTAAAATATCTACAATAACTCAAAAAAAGACTGAAAATAAATAAGCCGAAATAATTTTTGTGCTTCTTTCTATGTCAGTCTTATCTAAACTTATTATCTATGGGTAAATATTTGAGAAACGAAATAAAAACAAATTTTTCTACAAGTAAATGTTGTGTGTGCAAAAAAAAAAAATGGTGGAGCTAGAAATCGAAAAAAAAATAAAATAAAACAAATTGTTTCTAAAAGTATTAGATTTGTGTTGAAATAATTTTTTCCGGACTTAGAATTCGAAAAGTAACTTTTTTTTGAAGTTCTTTACTTATACCTTATACATACATATATCAAATTTTCGTGTCAGATTGTTAGTTACCATACTTTTTGTGTGTCTATTTGGTGGGACTGAGAACCGGGCAACATCTATTTTTAACTCCCAGGGTTGCCACCCCTAACAATTTTTTACCAAACTCCTCCGAAACGGCTGGATCGATTTTCGTGAAATTTTGTGTGCCTATTGGGTGGGTCTGAGAATCGACCAACATATATTTTCTCTTTTCATACCCCTAAGTGATAGATGCTGCCACCCCTAACAGTTTTTTTTTAATTTTTGGACAAATTTTTTAATATTTTTTTTTATAGTGTGGCATTGTCAGATTAACTAATATTTTTGAGTTAATTGTTTTAGTCATATATAAAAGAAACTTATAATTCACGTGTTACGGGTGCTCTCATGAACGCGTCGAAGTATTTCAAATCTGATTTTTCGTGTGTTAGAGGTTGTTAATACGGAGGTTTTTTGAAATAAATGCAACGAATCAAATTAATTAACAATCTAATCGTACTGCCCAGGAACGTGAAGATCGCAATGAACGTGAAAGAATTCGGTCAAGACAGAAAATCTAATTTTCCAGATAAGCTAACTAGAGAATCTTACGATGTTTATTCGTTTTAAGAGAATTCAAAAAGTTTGTGCAGGACATCGTCTGCCGGGCCCACTTAAACCTCAAGTACTTCCAAATCTAGTTTTATAATGAAAAATGTTTTTAATATGATTTAGAAATCATACATTTGTTTGAAAATTTTCATGGGAAAATGAAGATCTTTTAACAGTCGAACTATTATTTTCTTCTTCTTCTCCTTCCAATCTGTGATTTTGTAAAAAAAAAGGTATGCAAAATAAATATTTTTAAATTAATTTTCTTTTCACGGATTTTTCAAGCAATTTAAGTTCGCTGAAATTTTTATTAAAAAAAAATGGCTTAACAAAATCTAAATCGGATCGAGAAACACTTCCAATAGAGCTTAAAAGCTAAAATTTAAGCTACACATTTCATAGCAAATATTGTTTCCAATCAAAATGTCCGCATGATGTTCTCTTGAACCAGTTCGTGAGCCTACTATATAACTAATAGTTTTCTATCCACAACAATTTGAACCACATATTTCATAGTAAATATTGGTTCCAATCAAAATGTCCGCATGATGTTCTCTTGAACCAGTTCGTGAACCTACTATATAACTAATCATTTGCTTTCCACTACAATTTGAACCACACATTTCATAGTAAATATTGGTTCCAATCAAAATGTTCGCATAATGTTCTTTTGAGCTGGTTCGTGAACCTACTATATAACTAACCATATAAACCTCACACAGCTTCGCAAACCAAAACTTATAAAAATATTCGAGGTTTAAATTCTTTGCTTTTTAGGGCTTAAATTTTGCGATAATTAAAATTTTTAGTTGCTAAATTATTTTCATACGCAACGTTCGTTCAGAGGTTCCAATCGTTTATTGGAGCTAAAATAAATCAGTTCCGAAGTTGAAGTCTGAATTTTATTCAATGCAATTGAATTAAATAATTAGTTACGTTTATGTATTGTAACAAAATTCCTATGAAAAATTTTTTTATAGATTAAAAAAAAATATTATTTTTTATTTCGGTCTGCTCTCCAAAATTTATCATTTTTAACCACAACTTTAATACAAAAGTTCTTCTGGATACGAAATCAATACTTCCATACGTCCAAAGTTTGCATTTCTGATTTTTGGATTTTTTTCGAAAAATCATATAAATGATAACAAAATACTTGTTAAAAAAATCAACCATATCTTCTATATAGTTTTGTTCAATCAAACTTGGTAAAATAAATAAAAAATTATGCAAATATTTTTTAACGAAAGCTCATTCAGTATCGCCAAAAGTTTTTCGAAAAAATCATATAATATCATTTATTTATTAATATTTAAGGTGTGCATATCAATTTTCAGGATTCTTTCGAAAAAATCATATAAATGATACACGGATAACAAAATAGTTCTTTAAAAAATCAATCAGATTTTCTGTAAACTATTACTCAAAAAATTTGAAAAAAAAACAAATATAAAAATATTTGTTATCCAAAATTCACTTAGTTTTTAAAGATTCCACCCTATTTGTAAATGAAAATGATTGTCAAAATTATGATGTATTTGTTGTTGCGATTTTAAAGTAAAATTTTCAAATATTGGCATGAACAAATTTGTTGCTCTGTTTATTTACATTGTTGCAAAGCAATATATACAAAAAAAAAAGAAATATTTTGAGTACATATAGCACACCCACACAAGAACATATACCTTTATATATATACTATAATGTACATAATGAGTGGTCCATCAAAGTAGATTAATGGCAAGGCCGAAAGTGCATATTGTTTACATTGGGGGATCTTGAAAATATTGTACAATATTTTTAGTGACGCATTTAAAAATATTAATTTTTAAATAGAAAAACAACTAAAGAGAGTTTATTGCCTTCAAAGTTTATAGAATTTTATTTTACTTTGGAAATTTGGGAGCTTTTTATGAAATCATCTATTTGTTTATTAGATTTTTGCTACTTCCGTATGGCATTAAGTTTTTAAGCGAAATTTGATGATTTTTGAAGTTAATGATTCAATTAGCGGAAAATTTTTCGAATTAAATTTAAATTTAACGGAAGTTGTTAATATATTAATTTTCAATTTTAACTTGAAAACAATATTTCGATGAACTTTTAAAAGATTTTATATTTTTTGCCTTAGCTCTTTATTTAAGAAATTCTTTAACCAATTTCTAAAAAGAAGATTGAAATCTTCTACTATTCAAAAAACAATTAATTTTTTAAAAATGCACTCGGATGCTTAAAATGTTAATGTATATATTTATTCAGAACTCCATCATAATGTATACCTTAAATCTTCTTGGCGATCTTCAACGAAAAAGCAATTAAAATTTTTCAACTAAAAACAAATTATTTATTTTTTAGCCTTGGCTTTAGCTTCGGATATAAATCTATTAATAAACCTAAAATTCTTAAGTTTTTGAACTTTATTTAATAAAGTTACTTAAACCATGAATAACACTGCACAACAACATGTCTGATGATTGAGCTATATTACATGATCTTAATTAAATTTTTTATTACGATTTCAAATCCCTAACTAATATTTCAGTATCAGCTCTTATCATTTTTTATAAAAAAACGCTATATATTTAAAGAAAATCGTATTTTATTAAGTACTTAAGTTTAAAAATGGTTCTTTTATTTGATTTCCTCTTTGAAGTTGAAGGATGAGAACTTTTCTGAATGCTCCAGCAATAGTAAGCCATCATGTGTGCGTTCCAGTAGCCTTGATAGCGTTCCTCCATGGTACGAAGGTCCTGGTGGAATTGGTCACCCTGTTCTTCATTTAGATCTCCAAGATTGGCGGGAAAATAGTCAATATGGTTGTAAAGAAAGTGTAACTTATGCTCATGTTACATCCAATGCTTTGAAAGAGACTCATTAGTTCTTTGACGTGTTGAGAATAGCCTGAACTTTTCTTATTTCTCAAAAAAATTTTGAATAAGTCAAACAAACTCAATCTTTGCCTTTTTCTCAATCTCTGTCATATTGTACATAAAATATGAGTCTTTTATCAAAGAAGTTATCTGTGGACCGTAAAAAATTCACGCTTTTATCTTTTCTGTATTGAGTTTTGGAAACTTTTTAGATAGAAAAAGGAAACAATTTCCATTTTTGTCAAGACCTTTTACAAATTGTTTTATAAGGCTTAGTTTTATGTGTAACGAGGGCAAAATTACACGGTCTGTTGAGACTAAAGGTGGGCTTATCACGTTCTGTTGACCTGGAACTAGCGCTTCCCGAGTAAGCCAATCTTTTTTAGTCAAATATTGAGTTTTAGCTCTACTATCCCCACAAGCAAAGAAAACAGGGATATTTTGTATAACCACTTTGTTGGCCTACAAGGAAGTTTACCATTTTTAAATCAACACATATGAGTCAGAAGCCAATATTTCAGAAGCATACTTAGACAGACCCAAATCTCTGATAAGCTTGTTCAAATCATCTTGGTTGAATGGTTTTGGCGTTTTCAGGTCGCATTCAAAGTCACTATCACTACTGTCAGTATTCGCTTTTAACTGCATAGGCTCCTCCTCCGCTGCATCACTTTGAAGTTCAGGTAGTATCTTAGGGCTTAAAACACGTCTATATACCGACCGTATACGAGGATATTCCCATTTGGCTCGGATTTTTCGGTAAATGCCAGTTATATTTACCAAACAAAAATAACAATCGTCGTAGGGTTTCTCAGGTTTCTTCCAGACCATGGCGGTTTCGTATCTAAATTTATTTCTTTTCTTATTTGTCCACAATCGAAAAAACTCAACGCACGTTTTGCATACTTTTTGCGAAATCCAATCCTTATTTTTCATATTCAGCTGGTGACAGAAATAATTTCTGTAAGCCTCTTTTATAAACGGTGTCAGATTTAATCGGCATTCTCTAAACATATATTCTCCGCAAATAAAACAAAAATGACTCGGATCATTCATACAAACTCGTCTTGACGAATTTCAAATTATATTCAAAAATACGTTTTATTTATGATTTGTTGATACAAACTAGTAATGAAACACAGCGAATTAACTCGTAAACAAGAGCTGTTACAAATTATTTGAGGGTATATTTAGAATCAGGACGTCAAATTAGTAAACATCATGTGATAAAAGTAATTCTTCATGAAAAATTTCTTGAAAGATATCTGATACAGTTTTCATCTGGCAGCAGAGAAGAGTAGAGATTTTCTAATTAAAATAATTATATACTATACACTCTTAAGCTTGACTCTTAATTTTTTTTTCAAGAAAAATCTCTTTATAGCGTTTCTGCTATAAATTCAGTTCATTTCACCAAATACGAAGAATTGGAGATGAGTGACCCAATAACTGAACAACGCAAATTCTCAAACTTCATCTGCTTAAGAATATCGTAGTGAATCTTTTAAGAAAATAAATTTCCATTGTGTTATTTGCTGTAGAGCTATTAAACTTATTTATACAACTTAAAAACCTTGCGATTAGCCTTCTTAAAACCAGGTGTATAACCCAATAGGAAAATTACAAAGTTAGTAGTTCTCTTTTATTTTTGACATAAACGCTTAAAGGCAAAAAAGTAAAAATAATCGAGCGATTAAGGAAATAATTCTTCTTCTTATGTGGCCATAACAACCCGATTACCGGGTTACGGCCTGCCTTAAAACGTCTCTTCAGGCGCCTCTGCATTGAGCGCGCCTTCTCCAGTTGGTCACACTCGAGCGAAGACAGGGCCCCTTCCACTTGGTCTTTCCAACGCAAACACGGTCGTCCTCTCCGCTCACGGCCGCTGACTACCGCATCGAACACACGTTTAGCTGGAGCATCCTCGTTCATCCTAATGACATGTCCGAGCCAGCGAAGCCGCTGGATGTTGATACGCTGAGCAACGTCCATGTCGTTGAAGAGCTCATACAGCTCCTGGTTGGTGCGGATGCGGTAGTCATCGCCAATTCGAATAGGACCAAAGATCTTGTGCAGTACTTTCCTCTCGAAAACTCCCAAGGCAGCTGTATCAGTTAGCGACACGGTCCAGGCTTCCGCGCCGTAAAGAATCACTGGAAGGATGAGTGCCTTGTAGAGTGATAGTTTTGTCGCGCGAGAGAGGTCGAGAGGCAAGAATGCTCTCCTTTATTCAGTCAAGTCGGGCACAAATGCCCTTTTTTGTTTTTTGTTTTGGAGTCAATTTTTGTTAGACACTGTGCTTTTTTACTATTTTGTAATGATGCCAGACAAAGTAAACCCCTGATTGTGATTACGAAAAGATACAATTTTCACCAAATTAGCAAAGAATCTACTTTCGGGGAAGCAAGAATAAAAACGCAGTACCAAGAGAGGTGGAGGGAAATTAATATTTTTGAAGTATAAGAAAGTGCAAAGAACAAAACATTTTTTTTGGGAAACTAACTTGTTTGGTTATTGGATATATCCTAAGATATGTTATTAGAGCTGCATATCTTCTAATCAACAGAAGGCATCCTCGCTTTTGTCGCTTTTGAGATTGGCCCACGCCCAACCATAAGGTTTATTTTAGAAATGGGTGATTTAAGTTTAATCAGGGTCAAATAGCTACCAAAAGGTTGCTACCTCAATTACCTTTTTATAAGATTAAAGCCTTAATAGGCGGCTATAAGCCGCAATACCAAAATTGCTTAGCTTTGAAAATGTTATTTCCTTAATGCCAAAATTGGACTTAAGTACTTTAAATTGAACCAATGCGGTTCTGTGTGTGTGTGTGTGTGTGTGCTATTTATTTTCCGAATTTGTTTGCTTATTTGAAGGTTTCTTTTCCCTATAACCTTACGCACAAATTAAGCCAAGAAATTTGTGATTATTATATATACTTTTTCAAATTCTTCTTACTAGCGAATATGTTTTAAAGCTAATAGTTTCATCTGCCCCAATTTGTCACTCTTAGTACCTAAAGTGCACATATAACTTTCTTTAAGCTCCATTAGACACACCCTTATTTTATTGTCCCCGAACTGTACCAAAGCTGAGTACTTTATCAGGTAAGCTGTCAAAAATATGCTGCCTGACATCTCTATGACATCTAGCCAAGTGTTATCTTCATAAAACAAAAACTATTAGCCAGTTGACCTTGTCACAAATGCCAATTAACCTCTTCAATTTGAGCTCATTATTATGCCCTGATTGGCAGCTGGATTTTTGTTACTCTCGTTGGCAGACTTTTGAACTTAATTTGCTGCCACCTTAATTCAATTGGAAAGCACACAAACCGCAACAAAAACAAGCAACAAACGCCCCCTTTTTTTGTGGGTTCGTCAAGGGGGGGCGCCCCAAAATAACGTTAGAACTTAAAGCGTTCTGACAGCTGTTACATGCAAAATCTGCCATTGAAAAAGAAAACTTGAAAAATTTCATTTCAAAGCAAAAATAAATAAATAAAAATAAACGCAATTTTTGTAAGCATATCAAGTTATTGAACCTATAAAAGTTTTTAATTAAAATTCAAATTAGACAAATTAAACAAGCTTTTTGCACACAGGCATCGGCTTCGGCTTCAATTGAAAATTGTATTTTTATAAGTCCTTTTTATTCGAGTGTGGGAGATCCAAGTCAAAGTTGCAGTTGAATCGTAAAACCTATGTAGGGAACGTGCGTTAAATTTTAATTGATTTTTCCCAACAAAATGTTGCTGTAGGAGTTCTCTGTATATATATAGTACCTGATACACGTACACACTGAGAAGAAATAAACGAAGCGAAATGTGGAGTACACAACAGCATCCGATACAGATACGTATATACATACATATATATATATACACACAGATACATAAATAGAGCTGGAGAGCGCCAAAACGAACTGGCAGACAGTCAGGCGTGCGAATATAAACGAACGCTACATACGAATGTGCACACACACACACACAGAGATACACACACACACACACACATACAAACATACAAACGAAATGAAATCAACGACAGACTTAACGAACGAACAACATTTGTGGGGGTGGCACTTGGTGGGCAGCAGAGAAGGAGCAGGCGCTGCTTATGAATGAGCAGAAGCAGCGCACAGTGGTCTGACTTCTATGGAGTTGGCGTTTAAAAATACTTTAAAGTAAATATTTTTGTTTGACTCTTTGCTCAGCGCTGTATGCAATAATTTTTGACAAATCGGTTGTGAGTTCAATCCAGTGAAGTTTTACGGAAGGTGTGCTCGGATTCAGATCCCCCGTGGAGACTATCTACTTTGTTTAACTGATAAAGTTTATTATTTTGCATTAAGTCAAAAAAAGTTGAAATGCTTTTACTCAAAAGGGTCATAACTGGTGACGAATCATGGGTATATGGTTATGATATCGAAACCAAAGCCCAATCGTCCCAACGGAAGCGGCCAGAAGAGCCAAGACCGAAAAAAAAATCGCCGAGCACGCAAAACACTTATAACTTTTACGCCTCTCACAACCAAACAAAAAATGCCATTCACTTGAAATTTGGTACAGAAGTTCGGGAAGAGTGTACCAGCACAACAAAAAAAAATTAAATTCGGTAATCGAAAATACGTTGCCCGCGAATTTTAAACCTTGACCTTACTTTTGAACACACCTCGTAGTTTTTATAAATTTATTTAAATTGAAAAGTGAATAAATGAATGAAAAAAAACCCTCCTCGTTATAAAATTCTGTATCCGCCACTCCAATCCTTCTGTTCAAGTTTCAGTGCTATATGCAAAAAAAGAAGAAGGTTTTCGGTAGTAGTTCAAAAATATTAGTATAAACTGATTTATAGAGACCTAAATGGTATCTAAACCATAATATTTTATTTCTAATACATTTGTTTAACGAATTAACAATTTCTCTCGTCGGTTCAGGTTCATGAACAGATTTCAGATTACATTACTTTCAAGTTTTAAGTTTTCAAATCGTTTTACTTTTTTTTTTGCTTAACAACTTTTATAAAATTTAGCTAATTTACAACAAATCGGTTTCATTTTTAATGGTTTTTTAAAAATAATACTGTGAGGTTTTTTTTTTGTTTTTGCATGTTCGTCCGTATTTAAAACAAATAATTATTTCTGGATACAGTTAAATTTTTTGCACTTAAAACGTAATCCTTGGGCATTTTTTTCTCAGAGCTCTTTATTTAATAACAGTGCAGACTTGATGCAGTCAGAATTTTGCGAGCTTGGAATGGAACAGAGTACCATAAATTTTTCTGTGTAATAAGCTAATACTGCATTGCAAAAGTTTCCGGATATCTAATAATTACTCCTTAAAATTTAAAAAATTGATCATAACCGTTTGAAACTATTGATAGGATAAAGAAAAAACTTTATTCTAAGAGTTTCTTTAAAAGGCAGATACTGTTTCTAACTTGACAATCAAGTTCATCCCAAAGAAGTTCGATTTGATTTGGATCAGGGGATCAGGCCGGTCACTCCATGATTTTCAACGTTCTACCTTTTTGTTTATTTTGTAGATAGTGTTTGCAGAGTTTGGATGATATCCTGGGGTGATACTTATTCAATCAATTTTAATGAATTTCGTATAATTTCTCAAGTGCCCGGAAACTTTTGATCGGCAGTGTATATATTTTTATATTATGTGCAAACACAATTATGTTTTTACATGGGCATTTTTAGCCCGTTTTCGAAATAATGCGGTCTAGAAAAACTGTTTTTAACCCAATTTTATTCGATTAAGTATGATTAAAAAAAGACATTAAAATTAAATTTTTTTTTTCTTTTTATTTATTTTTATTTTATTTATTTATTTATTTTATTTGCAATCTGTCATATGAGACAATCAGCAAATTTTATAAGTAAAATCAAACAAATGACAGGAATGAATGTGATCCAATAGAGTATACAACAAAACTATTTGCTAAAGATTATTACGTTATTATGCAAATCTATCTGGAAGATCCAGAATGTGAAATCTTTTCAGACGTTGTCCAGAAAGTTAAGAGCCAACGAATTTCCATGGTTTGACAGTCTCTCCAAATATCTTAACGATGATTTGCTTATTTCATCTTTGACAAAGGGAACATTCAAATCTTTGTGTATTTTTTTGTTGGTTACGTACCAAGGAGCGCCTGCAATGTTTCTTAGAGTTATAGATTGGTATCTTTGCAGGATTTCGATATTTGAATTGATCGCCGTCCCCCAGAGCTGCATTGCATACGTCCAGACCGGCTTGAGTACTGCTTTGTAACGCCGAATTTTATTCTCCAAACTAAGCTGCGACCGCGGACCTAGAAGCCAATACATTCTTTTGGTTTTAATTTTAAGCTGCATATGCTTTGATACAAATTTAATTTAAATTTTGAAAGAAAAATATTTTGTTAACACGATCTTTTAGAAATTTTGTTAGGAAGTTACAATTTCTAACTTATTTTCAAAGCACGTTCAATATACTTATTGTATAGGATGCTAGGTAAATAATGTTAATAGATGATACAAAACTTGAAGCAGATAACAACTTTTTATAAAAGAGCTGGCTTAGGTTTTAAAAATGAAACCATTAGTCAAAACTATAATTCTGATAATGATAAAGACATCTTCAATTAGCATAACTTGACCGGATTTCTACTAGTATATAAAATTTAATAGAATATATTTACAACTTTTATAGTTTTTGACTTACTGCAGTTCAAGTTGGGATGATTGAACTTAATGGTAACGTATTAAATCGGATTTCTTTGCTCACATTAAAAATTATTCTAAATACTGTCATTTAGTGCAAAACAAAATGTTAATTTTATTTATTGGATCTGGAATTTTAATGAACGAAGAACTGACGGCTAGTCAATGTGACTAACTTTGAGAGATCGATATGATAGGTATGATATTCATTGATCTAACGATAATGACATTCACTGATCTAATGACAGTGATATTCATTGATCTAATTATAATGATATTCATTGATTTAATGATGATATTCATTGATCTGACTCTAAAGAACATCTGAACTTCCCTAAAACATTTAAATTTTTTAAAATTTTGAGTATGATATTCATTGATTTAACGATAATGACATTTACTGATCTAATGACAATGATATTTATTGATCTAATTATAATGATATTCATTGATTTAATGATGATATTCATTGATCTGCCTCTAAAGAACATCTGAACTTCCCTGAAACATTTAAATTTTTTTAAATTTTGAGCACTTACCTAAGAATTACCCAGGGGTTGTGTGTTTGAATCTCACTTTAAGCACGGTCCTGCAATTGCCACTTTTCCTATTTCCCTAATTTTTTCTGTCTATTCTATATCCTTATCCCCATTGTCGGTACCATAAAGGGCTTGTTTTTGGCAAGAGTGAGTTGGGACGCTAAGTTTCAACTGCCGCCTTAACCTACCTACCTACTTAGGAATCAGCTACCGATCCAAGTTTGACTGTATTAGCTCCAATGTGCCTTTAGATTTAGTTCAGTTTTCATTCGATTTCGAGAAGGTAACGAAATAACTAAAACCGTAACTTCAAAAGGCATCGGAGATTATCTTCTCTTCTTTTATTCCTTTAACTCCTTAAGGAGCATAGAGCCTCTCGGAGATAATAATGCAAACATTTTTTATTTATATCTGCACCAGTGTGCACAGAGGCTGGCTCTGGAGATGCTGCGGTAGGGCATGTGGTTCGGGCGTTTTGGTAAGGACGAAATAAGGAGGCAACGAATAACATTTCAGGCTGTTGTTGGCGGAGGCTGTTTATTGCTATAGCTCGTGTTCTGTTGCTGTTGTTGTTGTTGTTGGAACCTGCTGTTTGCTTCATGGGCTGTGACTGTGTGTGTGTGTGTGTGCGTATCTGTGTGTTAGCGTGCTGTGTATCTGTGTGTAGCCTTGTGCCATGTTAGTATGTAGCCAGGCTTTTATATAGCATAGCATTTATCGATTTATTTTGAATGCTTTTTATGCTCCCTCTGTGTATGTGTGTGTGTGTGTGACTTGTGTTTGTGTGAGTCTGTGCGCTAATACATACAAGCGTATTATTTAATATAAGCACAACGATAAGAACAACAACAACAACAGCAGCAGCAGCAGCAGTAGATACAACAACAACAAGAGCTGGGCTCCCAACTTTAGGGCGCTTTTGGGTTCATAGCCAGAAAAACTTTTGCGCTTAATGCGCCAATTTTGACAAGCAGTCAAAAAAAGTAAAAAAAAACATCCAAAAAATTGTAAGAAAATGTAAGAAAGAAGTCGGCAACGACCTAAAGTCAAATTGACTAAAACGCATTGAAAACTTAAGTAATTTTTGTTCTGGACCAGGCACAAAATTTTCCTTTTTTTATAGCTTGTTTTTTGTCTTAAAAAGCTTTTTTTCTTTCTATGCTTAAAACAAACGAAGAAAATAAAAGAGAGAAAAAAAAACGCTTGAGGCAAATGATAGGCACTCTAATTGTTGTTGTATTGTTGTTGCAGCAGCCGAAAAGAAGAAGAAGAAGATCTTTAAAAGAAAAATGCAGTGAAGTCGAAACGCAGCCGAGAATCTAATGATAATAAACACTCTAAAAAGAAGAGCAGAAAGAAATTCATAAACTGTTTAATGAAGCAAAGCAATTACATAAACATAAAAGTTAAGCATAGAGCGTAAGAATATGCAGAACAATTATTTTTTATTGTACACTTATGTACTATTTCTTATGTACTATCTAGTACATAGAAGATCAGCAAAGCTGAATAAATTTGTGAAAGTTTTGCTGCTATTCTGTTATGTACTTATCGATGTGAGAGTTATGGCTTTAGTTTTTTAAATAAATTTAAATCAGTCGGGGTGGGCGTGCCACAGGGGATAAGGATGCAGGAGCACCCAGTCTTCTAATAAAAAAAGTTTATATCTGCTTTAAGTTTAGTATTGCTGCAGTTGAGGATTGTAGGCGTAGTCAAGAGAATTGGGTTATAGGAGTTTGGGTGTGGAATAAAGTCAAAGTCTCTTTGTTTATGAGGCTCACATGAGCTGGTCTGCTGGAGTTTGAAGATAATGTATTATTTGAAGCAGGTGAAAGATTGCTGTTTATTTGGGAGTGGGTCTTAAGTCGGTGTAGTTGCTTAAGAAACAATTTTTTCAAATATGGACTTATGTCTAAGGCGTCTACCTATATAAGGCACAAAAAGCTGCCTACAACGATTTTTGAAAAATAATCATGCAATTAAATTTGTAGGCCACTTATGAGCCAAGCAGACGTTGTCCTGCCAAAACTTTTCAAATACTCTTAAAGAGTATAAACATCGTAAGATTCTTTATTTAGCTTAAACTAGTCGACAAATTTCACACTTTTTTTTCTCCAGAGATGAGACTTATATTTTATGTTAGGGCAATGTTTCAACATTCAAAATACGTATTTTTTATTATCCTGTTATAGCTTGTTTTTCTTCTAGGACTATTTTAGTGAAAAAGGACCTTTTTCAAAAAAAGTTTTCATATATGATGTCATAAAATCTGTACTAATTAGAATTTTTTCAAAACTTTTAATTTTCCTTAAAAGCAGAATAGAATACCTTTCCATAATTTCCCCAATCATAAAAATCGGTAACCTATAGAAAAAACTACAGCCGAAAATGTGTGCCCAAAAGGCAAAAAAACACAACATTTTGGTGACTTTCTACAAATATCACTATTTTTTTCAGAAAAAGTCTTTGACACCTAAAATGTTAGCTATTTAAAGTTATTGGCTATAATATGTAGATGCGATTTCTGAATAACTTTGTCATTTTATGATAAAAGATGAACGATTTATTGAATTTTTAGTAAAAATTAAAAAAAAAATCTTTTTGGAATACTCTTATAAACATCGTAAGATTCTCTATTTAGCTTATCTAGACAATCATAAGATTTTTGGATTAGTTGACTTTCATGACTCTCTAAAAAACCGTATGGACGAACTTAAGTATTGTTAAGAGAGCTCGCATCTCTTATATATTCATGCCCCACAGAAACTACATTTCAACCCCTTTGCGACTACGTTTCTGTCTGCACTTAATGTCCAATACCCAGTGTTGAGAAATTTTATGCTATGCTATATTCACGATATTCACAAAAATGCGTATATCTCACGAACCAATACACACAAACACAAAGGCTTAAAACCTCCGTATTAATAACCTCTAACACACGCAAAAATTAGATTTGAAATTCATTGAAGTGTACATAAGAACACCCGTAACACGTAAAACATAAGTTTCTTTTATATGTTATATATAGATATTCAGGAACTTGCTCTCCTGATATAGGAAAAGCGCTTCAACGTTGAAATCGATGATGATCCAATTCATTTGCAATGAGGACTTCATCCTCTTCCTTGTATCTGTCGTGCCGCAGGATTTAAACTTTTTGTTTTACTATAAAAAATTTACACTACAACTGATCGGACTCGATTATGTGGTTCGTTGTTCAGGTTTCTTCCTTGTTGCTATTGCCCTGATGCTGGATTGGGAGAACCCTCGAGTTGGCTCAAAAAAACCGATTTGAACTATTTATTAAAACGGGGTGAGCAAGTTCAATTCGCGATATTCGTATTTCCCGAATCAATACACACAAACACATTTCAAAAGGCCTAAAAACTCTGTATTGACAACCTTTAACACCCGCAAAAATCATATTTGAAATTCTTTAACGCGTTCATGAGAACATCCGTAACACGTAAAACATAAGTTTCTTTTATATACTTAATGTCATTTGGGTTTGTAAAGTAAAAAAAGGTGATTTATTTTTGGTTTGATTGTGACTAAGCTAAAGAATATTTTTGTGCCAATTTTTTGACTCTCAATTGTGAAAGAAATATTAAATTTCTTATATTTTTTAGTGTGCATTTCAAAAATGTCAATTAAAATTTTATATTTTTAAAACTTAAATACCTTTTTTAATTTTACAAATAAAATCGATAAGGAATCTATTTTTTTACGACAAGAAAGTCGCTGTAACATGCTGTTTCGTCTCTTTTTTTGCGTTGAAGCAGAAATTAAGTTAGTTCTATATTCATATTTCATCATCTTCATCGAGCACCTTAAAATAACTTTTTTCCCTTTCATCTCTGATTGTTTTTGCCGGATAAAACGATAAAAATAAGTTTAAAGATTAGTTCTGTGAATTCGAGGGGTCTAGAGCTTTATTAGCTGTGAATCGGTCGATTTTTTTTTTAAGTTAACAATTAGAATATCGTTAAAATGTTTGCCTTTACTCGAAATTATCGACTTAAACAGCTTACGAAGAAATAACTCTTACATAGGCCCGTCGAGAGGGGGGCTGGAATTTTTACCCCGGGCTCGGAACTCTCGGAAGGCCCGGACTCGAGAGTCATTCGTGAAGTTTTTTGCTTAAAAAAATAAAGTGAATTATCATTCTACCAGAGCTCTATACTTTTTTTTTAACTTTATCGAATGTTCTTTGATTTGGGTTTTTTTTTAGAGCTCCATTGGAGTTTTATAAAATGCATTAATATGATATTATCAAATCATTAAAACTCTCAAAAAACCTTTCTATACTTTTTGTTATGTGGATCTCACACTTTTCAACAATTATATGTTACGTATTTTCATGAATTAAGAAAAATTGATAGGGGCCCGGATCCGAGATTTCCCCCGGGTCCCAGGATATTCGTTCTATGGCTTTGCTCTTACAGCATTGAAATTGATATTGAATTGATTTTATTTAAACGTTAAAGCTTAAAAGGCTTAAAAACTATTTTTTTTAAGTTTTTTTTCGAAGTTTGTGATGAGTGTATATTACGGCGGGTCAATTTTTTTTTCCCGTAAATAGGCCCACGGCGATTTTAATTATTTGGGTGATTCTAAGCAACTTTGCCCAAGGAACTATGGGTCTAAAATGAACTTCGAGTCTGCCACTTTCTTAAAATAGGATTTTTTTTTAAATATTCCAAAATCGACTTAGACATTATATTGAAATGGCCAAAAAACGCTATTTTTTCTCTAGCCAAATGGTATTTAGGGGTTTTTGGGGTCGACGAATCCATTTTTGATATTTATTTTTAATCTTAAGCACCGCTAGATGGCGTTCTAATGCATTTAAAAAACACTGTTTATATAAAATTTTTTTTTAAATATTAAAAATTTGGAAATCCACACATTTCATAGTTGAATACAAATATTTTGGCATAAATGAAGAATTCTGTGCTTTTTATCTCTTAAAAAACTGGATTTATAAAAATAACAGATATTCTAAATCTTCAGTTCCAAATGGTCCATTAAAAATCTTACAATTTTTATTGATATATTTCTTAAAATTATTATTAACATAAATGCAAGAGCTCTACTCGTATGTCTCCGTTGTAAAGGGTTTCAATTATTATATTATTGAATAGAATGTGTTTTATTTACAATTTCTTTCCTTAACGATAGGGTTGCTTATATTAAAAAAAAAGAGTTCGTGGAAATAAAAGATTCAAATGGTCTAATACAGATAAAAGGTGTTTGAGAAAAAATAATAAGAAGTCTTTGCCAAGACTCCCTAAATCAGGTTGTATGCTTATCAACGGTTTTAGAGACTTTAAATAAGACTTATACTGTATTTAGGTTCTTAAATTTTAAAAACTTAAAAAACCCTGTTTCAAACATATTTTTTCACTCAAATTTTTATTATAAACAAATATTTTTAATAGCTAGCGAACTGAAGTAAAAACAATTAAAATAAAAAAAAAAACTAATACTAGACTAACTGCAACAAAACTTAAAAAAAAAAATAAAAGTAATTAAATTTCTTACCCAAACTTGCTCAAAAGCAAATAAAACAAAACAGTAGGCGTGGTTGTGAAAATGAGTGCAGTGAAAAACCAAACAAACAAAAAGAAGATACATAAATTAAACATATATTTAAAACATATATATAAAAGTGAGCTAATTTTTTAAACAAATTTTTAATCTACTTCTGCAGCTAGCTGTTAATGTAATCTACTTAAATGCGTGTCAAGCCGTCCTCTTTACAAAAATTAAAAAAAAAACAAAAAAATAATAATAACTTTTAAAAAGAAGCATTAAAAAATAATTGTTAAAACATGACAATTTAAGCTGAAACTGCAAGAATTTTAATTACAATAACTAAAGCAGTCGATAAAAGTGAGCCAGCATTAAAAATAAATTTAAAAAAAAAGAAGAAAATAGCTTAAAAAATAAAATGGCCGCTATGTCTTTGGCCCACCTTATACGTGCGCGTGTTAAGAAACGCACAATGAAATAAAATATATATGCAGATATATATATATGTTTGTATGTATCAAACAACTACAACAACAAATAGTAAGAGTATTAACAACAACAACAACAGCAGCAACAAAAGCAGCAACAACAAGCAGCACTTAAAACAAACGAAAAGTCGCAATTCAATGTCGCAACTGGAAACGGTTGCTCTTAGTCACAACAACAACAGCAGCAACAACAACTGCAAACACAACATATAGAAATGAACGTACATAATATCTATATACAAATAAATATGTACATGCTTATATACCTCCATAAAACATAAAATACAAATAACAAGATATAGCCGTGCTTTGCATGGATTAAGCAGCAGCAGCAGCAGCGCAGCAGCAGCCGCAGTCGCAGCAGCAGCAAACGTCAGCGCCGCAGTCGCAGTCAAAGTCGACGACAATCAACGAAACGATACGAAACGAATATTCATCATACGCAGCGTGTGACGCGGCGCACGCAAATGCAGCTTAATAATTCACAAAGGTAAGCAAGTTGGCAAGTCAACACTCTTAATGCTTTCTGAGTTTACTTATATTTCAAAATAATTCGTATATGGGTAATTCTTTTGCACACCAAACTTACTTCGCAGCAATTAAATTGTAAATTTAAGTTTTAAATATATAGATTTTTTTTTCAAAAATTCTGTGGAGTGGTAAAAAGTTTATACTGTCTTTTTTTTTAGTTTTTTATTTGTTTGTTGTTTTAACAACTTTTAGAACTCGCACGAGTTTGTGGGAAAAAATGTATTAAATTTTTTAGTTGGCTTAAATCCACTAGCCAACTACGTCGGTTGAAGTGTTTTGGCCTAGTCTACCCTTTAAGTTAGGTTAACTGAAACACTATTTGAAAAAACTTTTAGGTATATTCTATATATAGAGCAAAAAAAGTCATTCCAGCCTGTTATTGATTGTACAAATAGAAAGCCGCCGTTTTCCCATAGGTGTCGCCAGCATTGCAAATCCGTCGATAAATACGAACAGAATCGATATATTGCTATTGAGATATCAAAAAAGGGAAATCTTTAAGTGAAGATTCACTCCATATCTGATTAAATCCGATTCTTAATACTTAAATACTTTCCATTTCAAATTACAAACTCCAAATAGTTTAGGTGAATTTTCAAAGCTTTAAATTATAAAAAAATCGGTTTAGTAAATATTATAATATATTTCAATTTATATGTTTATTTTGTTTGTAAAAATTCGTAGAAAAAATAAATTTTTTAAGTTTTTCGAGGTATAGAAAACAATTTATTTTCCTTAGAGTTATATTTACTTAAAGTTTTCAAATTTTGTTTACCATAATAATCCTTCTATGGGCTTTCCTTAGAGTTATATTTACTTAAAGTTTTCAAATTACCATAATAATCCTTCTATAGTTTAAATTCCAAATTAAATATAAGTGAATATTCTAAGAATAATTTAAAGTATTTTTTTAAATATAGGTATTATTTTAATTGTATAGTACAGTCAAACTTCTCTATAAGGAACCTATTAAGAACATATTTTAACATATTATTCAATATTATTACAACGAATCTTCTGTATAACAAACAAATATTCAGTTCGCAATAGAAAAGTTCGGCTGTTTTGCTAGGATTTCTTTAAGTCGATTTGTACAAATTGAAAAATCATATAAAATAGGAAAACAATTTATCAAGAATTCCTCAAAATGTAGTATAAACAGTTTACAAGCATAAAACTTTAAGCCAATATTAATTGAGCCAACACTTTGTTCACTTTGCCTGGCAGAAATGCAAAAGTGCCCGAACTTCGACAAGAGCAATAACAACCACGATGCAGAAGTACCAGGCTAACTAACAACAAATTTTTTGCTTACATTTTGCCGGTGCTTTTCAATCAGCTGTTTTCTTTGAGCACTTTTAGCAGAGATTCTTATATAAAAACAAAACCCAAAAATAAGACTTCACTGATAGATTTGGCGCTTTTTTTCTCCAAAAAAGGGTTCCTTACAAAAAGGTGGGGTACTGCGACCAAAAGGCCTTTTATACCATACCCTTAAATTAAAGCAAAAGACTTTCCTCATGAATAGCAGTAGGTCTTTTGTTGGTATTGACCTAAGACGGAAAGGCCTAATCCGTTCCTTTCTCATGTGACAGGCTCTGTCCCATACCAGCGCTGGGCAGTCTCAGAGAATATGTCGGATGGTTTCATAGTCTTCTAGACAGAGCCTGCACTCTGAAGAGTCCGATAGGCCAATTTTCTGTAGATGATATCTAATAGTTTGGTGGCCAGATAGGTATGCTACCAGGAGCTTTACGTCCGCTCTGCCAATAGCTTTTGTCTTCATCGCATCCAGAGGTTTGACAAGCACTTTTGCTTGACGAATCCCCGGAAGGGAGAACCAGTATCTCCTATGTTCTCCTGCAGCCGATTTGTTTATCATGGTTTTGATTGTGGGACAACCAATACCACAAAATGGTGCAGGGTGGAGGCACCCTGTCGTGCTAGATTGTCAGCGATTGTGTTACCATCCATTCCTGAGTGTCCAGGTACCCAACATAGCACGACTTTGTTACGGGCGGACAGGGTTTGAAGGTAGTTATGGCATTCCTTAACCTTCCTGGAGGAGATGCTCCAGGATGACAATGCCCTAATAGCAGCTTGGCTATATAAATAAATTCAGATGTTTGCTCCCCTAGTTCTCTTGAGAAGGATACTAAGGGCACAGATCTCTAAGGCATGAATCTCCGCTTGAAAGACGCTGGGCCAGGTGCCCATTGCGGTAGAGATTCTGGTGTTGGTTCCAACGATTCCAACACCTACACCCTGCTCAGTTTTGGACTCATCCGTGAACCATTGTTGCCACCTGAAGTTTGCACAAGGGCTGCCATCAGCCCAAGTCTCTCGACTTGGAAGAAGAGATCTAAATTTCTTGTTACGAAATTTGGTGCTACTTACAATACTGTTTTGGGTATGAGTGCCCTACTTTTCGTAGTCTGGGTCGGGCAAAAATACCCAAATCTGAATTGGAAAAAGGCGCAAAATCTGTCAGAATAATCATATATTTGGGCTTTTTACAAAACAGTATTGTGCATAAGTGCCCCACTCAGGTATATATTGTATATATGTATATTATTATATATTTTTATGCTCGATAAAGTGAACACCCTTATAGTAAATAATTGTATTTATCAATTGTTGAGAGTTGAACATCTCTCAATTACTTTCTCATTTCTTTTCTAGTATAAATAGATTTTACCTACCTAGAATTTTTGAAAAACATACGATGTAAAAGACTTACCCATATACACAATATGATGCCTTTCTTTATGTGTTTTTTGTTTCCTTTTTTTTTTGTTTTATTCCTCTACTTATCTAATAACGGACTAATAAATGTCATGTCAAAGTGTATGCTATATAAAGTATGTATGTAATTAAGACCTTGCGCCTAATGCTGTGCTACGATGTTTTTTTATATATCTATATCGTCGACGTCGTCGTCTACTAAATACTCACTCACTATTTCGGCATTGTTCTTGAAAATTGCCGTTCTGTGTGAAGATTTATGGCTGGTATTAACAAAGCATTTAGAATGTATGATGACACACACACACACTAACACAGATACACACACACACACACCAACATAATCAGCATTCACATTCACATTCACTCACACAATTACTTTTATTGTACAATATGTATAATGGTTATATGACTGAGCATTGGATACATTCACGCGCCACAAACGTGCTGCCAACAAATAACAATTTACCTACAAGCAGCTACTATATAGGTAAATATCTATATATATATATGTATTTACTTGCACATACACACATGTATGTATGTATGTATGATAAACACGCCTACATACATATGTTAAAAGTTCAATGACGTTGCTTTTTATTGGCACATTTTGTATACATTTACATGAAAGGGCCAGAAATTTAAGCTTTTCAACAATTTAACAAGGAATTTTTCGACAGCCACCGCAGTCAATAAAATACTTCATTCATTTGTTAGAGGAGCAGGGCGGGGCGGGGCGGGGCACTAAGTCGGCGAAGGTAACCAATTTAAAGGTTCATGAAAAAATTTCAATTTTTATTAACATTGCGCATACGTTAATTTTCAAAGAATTTATGGAGGTTGCTTTTCAGTATTTATGGTAAAAAATAAGATTTATTTTCAAATTTATTCAATATCAGGCATATTTGTAAAAAAAGATGGCGCTCTATAGATACAAATGTAAGATTAATCAAGAGGACGAAGGTTCCCTTAGCGACTGTAAGGAATATGATTCAGTTTTTTTTTTGGTTTCTTTCACAAAGAGACACTGCGACTTGAAGATCTATTGTAGAAATTGTTAGGACAAAAGACCTCCTAACTTTCTTATTAAAACTAGAAATTCCTTCGTTGAGTTTCGACGTTGCTGAAACGGGGTGATCTGTTTCGCTCCCAAATGTGTGACTCTGTCCCATCCTATTGTTGGACAGTCAAAACAAAGCCTGCACTCTGAAGAGTCCGATGGACCCATTTTATGTAAGTAATACCTTTTTTTTCCAGAAAAGGTGGGGCAAAAAGAGGTGGGGCACTGCGACCAAAAGGTCTTTTGTACCATACCCTTAAATTAAAGTAAAAAAATTTGCCGCTTTCCGCAAGAAGATGGAAGGAACTAATGGCGATAGGCTCTGTACCATACCAGCGCTGGGCAGTCACAGAGAATATGTCTGGTGGTTTCATCGTCTTCTAGACAGAGTCTGCACTCTGAAGCGTCCGATAGTCCAATTTTCTGTAGATGGTCTCTAACAGTGTGGTGGCCAGATAGGTATTTTACTTGGAGCTTTAAGTCCGCTCTGCCAAGAGAGTAATTGACTCTTCAAAAAAGACTTCCCCAAATTATTGTACTATATTTCTTCTAAACTTGCATCGCTTCGGGCCAAATGATGATTCCTTCCGATTTGCGTTGGAAAAGCTGGATATAAATCCGCTAAGACTCGCTCTTGTCGTTGTCAGGCTCTTAGGGTTTATTGTTTTTCAAACGTGCTAAGCATCTCCAATGCTTAGGAAGTAAAGAACTTGAGTAGTATTTGTCTGCCAAACTATCCAATGGAGACGATTCAGATTAACAGATTAATCATCACCCAAGCGTCAACACAATAAAGCAAAGCGAGGAATAAGCTTCTTGGCAACAGGTAACTTCATCTGGTCCAGGCCACGTTTTACTTGTTACCATCGATGTTGCCACTAACAAACACTTTGATCTTGTTTCCATGCATTCCGGCCCTTTCCATCACACTTTCTATGACGTTTCTATGAAGTTGAAGAGGTCACTGGAGAGGAAATAACTTACTGAGGCTGGCAGGGTTACTTAACATACACATTACGTCATATACAAGGGGGATTCCATTTATTACCTTGACGGAACTAAATTGCTCGCTGCCATTATTAAAAGTGTTACCAGGCTTGGAGAATTAACAACATAAACAATGCGGCTAATCCTCCTGGATAGAAGTTTTCAAAAGGAGTCTGAGTTCTCAGAAGCTGTAAGGGGCTTAATTAAAAGCACTATTTACCGAGTAAACCCAATTATCTATTTTATCAACAGCCCTAAGCACGGATAAAAGCGATACAATTAATGTTATATTATCAAATAATAATAATAAAAAAAATAAATAAGTCGGAGAGGAGCGTCAGGAGTCATCGATAGCCAACACCGGTTTTGTTAGGCGGTTCTGCTGATAGGATACTACCAGTGCCTTTGCTAATAGACTCTCATAAAGCACGTTCTATAAACCTCACATCACAACCAAATAAAAAAAAAAAAAAAAGGGTACCTTGGTGGCTCGCCTTAGGTAACTTTACTCTCATTAGCGTTCTAATCCTAGGCCATGCTCCACTTCGCCATAGCTTCAATTTTGAATAAACATGAAAACAGTCAGAAGACATCATTTAAATATCTAGATATAATCAACGCTAAACCTTAGAACGCCCTAGCTTTGAGTAGTCAGGAAGTACACTTGGATGGTAGTTCTTTTCAATATTACCGAATATGAAACCGGAGAAACGTTTCCTCTATAAATTCAGTGCACCCTGTAAATTTATAGAATTGACCCGGATTTTTCCTGGTTCTCCACTTTTCTTATCAGGTTTTTATCCGAGGCTTTTTTGATATTTTCGTAGTCATGGGGCTTGAAAAGGAAATGACGGCTGACTGGGCCTTCGACTCCCTTTCATGGTAGATGTCCACTTACGCTTTCATGCAAAACGTCCTCAAACGCAGATCGTTTGACGGGTCGCCTTCTCACATTAGCTCACCTCTGGAAAGGGGTATCCAGAAGCTAACCAGAGGGTACCTAGCGTAAAGCTCGAGGTTGTGAATGACTTGGATCGGCCAGTTGGGAATCGTCGCTGGTCATTCCCGTGTGCAGATTAATTTTGATCCAGTACATACCACAGCTATTGATGGCTTCATTTATCCAAAAAGAGAAATTAAATAAAAATACACATTTTTTTTACTGTTTAAAAACAAAAATATATTATTTGCTTAATTTCTTATATTCCATATTTATAATTGTGAGTTAGAACTGACCTTAATCTTCAGTGGAACATCTATTTGAAAATCATTGGACCCCTGGAATTTCTTTATAATCAGTTATCCTCTTTAAGAACTTTACCTGCTCGTTTTTTCACAAATAGATAGTCAATAAAATGTTACGAACCTCACTGGAAGGAAAAGTCCTTAGCATAATTGGAAACTTCAGCAAATGGTCATTGAAAAATAAACCGACCATCGCCACGGTTCAATTTAGTTAAAGACGGGAGGGATCAATGTTATTTTTTTTTGTTTTTGAAGCTACATTTTTGTTATTATGATGATTTCTCGGCAAAATCCGGATCTTTTACCAAATATAAGGCTTAATAGGCGAATTTACGGCACCGTCAATGGTCGGCCGACTTCAGTTATCGCCGACGTATCGTTCTTTCTGAATCTTCTGCGATACCTCCAGATACGGCGACTATGACTACTTCACATTCACTACGAATTGCATCAATCGTTGACTGTCTATTGTTTTAAGGCAAAAAAGAGTTCTCTATCGTTGGTAACTTTCTTCAGAAATATAACATTGGAAAAAATTACCATTGCTATCTGGTCACCCTATATAAACGCCTCATGAGTTATAGGCAAACATTTAACTGATCGAAAATTATAAAAATTTATTGAATTCAATATTATTCACTAATTTTTAGGCATTTCGAATACATGTCACGTTAATTTTCCAACAATACAGAATTCAGGCTTAATAATAACCTATTATTACAAAAACCCATGAATACCCAGGAAAAATTCTAATTATTTAAAGTTTTTTAAAATATGACACTCATTTTTTTAACCAAAATTTTACCCGTTCGACATAAAAACCTTCATGAAAATTAACATGCATTAAAAAATACTAAAACGCTAGCCAGTGTGACAGCCCTTAATTTTTATGCTAACAGCTAATTAAATTAAAAGCAGAGCTTTTATCATTTCGCTGTTGCTCAAGTGTGACCAGCTTTTTTTACAGTCGCTGCTGCTTCAACTGATATCCGTTGTTTTTTTAAAGCAACTGTCACTATTTTCATATACTGCAGCTGCTTTTGCCGGCAAATGTTTCTGTTAAGAATAAAGAATAAATTAAATTATATATACTCATACATAATATAATAAATTATAAATAAAGTGAGTGAGCTCCAAATGTGGCGAAAATTAAATGCTCCTAACGCAGCTGGAGCTCTTGATGCCGGAGGCAATACATGCACAGTCAGCGGTCTCGAGCATGCTGTGACAACCAAAAGATCCCTCCTAGAATCTTTGAAATTCATACTCTATATCAGACGCAGAATCCTTGCTCTTTGACTGCCTGTCTGTCAGATTTATGACTAAAGCGAAATAATAGACAATTGACGTCACCGTCAAAAGGAATTTCTTATTTATTATATTATTTATTTTTTACGTGTCGCAGCGTCGCTTTTTTGTCTTTACTTTTCTTATATCTTTTTTTTTTTAAGCATATTACGTATGCGGTAATGTTTATATATAATATATACATACTATATATGTATATATAATATGGTTTCGTCAGTTTGTCGTTGGAGGAAATGAAATAAATGGAAATTGTGCGTCTAGAAATTGTTTGTCTGTACTCTGTACTCTGTCTGCGTGATCTATGCATGATAAAGCGAAAGTCAAGTTCTGCTCGAAATGTAATTAGTCACAAGGCGTGGCAGCGCCTTTTGTCAAGGTCGAACCGACCATATGACAAATAAACAAAGAAAATGGTATGAAATATTTATTTGGAGACTGCGCCTACCACAGTCAAACATTTAATGAGCTATTAAATAATTTCTGACCATTGCGGATAAATTTATTTTCGTCATATGCGGCACGTGTGAGAGCGACTCAGCAAAAGATCCACTCATATATGGCAGCTAAAGGGGCCATATAAAATAAAAAAAATAAATATAAATTCGTTTTTTTTTTGTGCGAAAAGCAATAAAAAGTAAGACCTACAAACAGCAACAAACAGATCCACAAATTTTGATGAGTTTAACACTCTGGGGGAAATGCAAAGGAAATAAAACCCGTAAAAACGGCATAAATTTCGAAAGATTTCCTAACGAAACGGAAATGCTCTTTAAGTATTTAAGTTTTATGTTTAGTCGGAGCATTGTTTTAATGAGGTTTCGTCTGTAGGGAAGTTTTCTTGACGTACGATGAAATGCTAAAAATGCGCTTTAAATATTTTACACTGCTGGCTGAAAGTTAGTGAACGGTTGTATGAGTATTTTTGGGGAAATAAAAATACTTATTGTGCTGGGATTAGTGTTGCAAACGAAAGCCATCTCTAACCATCTTTATGCCTTATAAATAACAAGAAATAGTTCTAATACTTAAATAAAATTATAAAAGTAAAGAATGCTTCATTTTTGAGCATGGGATCTAATAAAGCAGGGGATTGTAAAACAAAAATAATTAAATACAAAACATGTTTCTTTTTTTTTGCGGGTCGTTTAGCAGGAGGATTCCTAATAAATTCAAATAATGAGTAAAAATTACGAGAAATTACTTTTCGAAGTATGCGAATAAGTTTCAAGTTTTGTAAAATGATTGTGTGATTTCTTGAAGTATTAACTAAAATATGTAAGCGTAGTGTATGGTGACGGCCGTGATTCGGAAAACGAATATCCGAATACGTGATTCTTATTCGGAGCTTCGTTTTGTAAATCACATATGTTTATTCGGATTCATTCTTGGACATCATGCACTATTTTATGTCGGATTCGTTGCTGAAATCGCTTATTTTGTGCTTCTGAATTTTACGCAAATCGAATGTTTTCATGCGCATGGCCGATTGTCAAGTGTTAATAAATAATGACAAGAACTTCAAAAGGATCATATCATTTTTATTTTGGATATGTTTAAAAACAAGGCCAAATCCTAATGAAATTTTAGTTATTGTTCTAAGGTTGGCTAAAAAACCTTATAAAAATAACCGACAACGAATTTCTTATTGGGTTAATTTAAAACGGAAGAGTTGACCACATTGATACATTTTTTTTTAAAGGAAATGAAATCGAGAAATGGTTGCCTTAAAGAAATAAAAAAATGAGGACAAGTTATTATTCTTCAAAAGTCGGAAATGCTTTTTTATATAACAACGGAAAATCGAAATAAAATATTATTCGGATTCGTTTTGGAATCACATATTTGAGGTTATCAATTTTACCAAATCGAAATTTTTATGTGGTTTGAATTCGACTAGTTTGTTGCATTAGTATTAGTAAATAATAACAACTACTAAAAAGATACTAAATTTTTGTTGGTATTTTAAGAGTAATGAAATTTTAATATTACTTAGGTTGGTTGATAAATTATAATATCAACGAAAACAGTTTTTGATTTATTTCTAAGAAGGGATAAATTGTAAGGATTTTTAATTCGTACGTAATCAAAACGTCAGGAAATTTAATAGTTCAAATAAAAAAAAAGAAATCTTTTGTATTTTTTTCTAAAGTAGGGACAACTTTTTATTTAATACTATTAGTATTTATATTTGTTACCAAGCCTATCCCCAATGAATAATAATAATAATTTTTTGTTTTTAAACTTCTTTTTAGATGTTTATTAGACTTAAATCATAAAATATTATATTCCCTAAAACATCACAAATATTTAATTTATTCAAAGCTAAAACTTTGCACATAATTTCTGCAAGTTTTCCCAAAATATTTTATTTGCTGAAACAAAATTCCCAAATGTATTCAAAATAACAAAATATTCAAAATAAACATTTTAAGAGATTTCTATGCGCTAAAAAATTAGTCAGGCGCGGATCACATGTGAAAGGGGATCTTGGGCCCCTTTTCGGAATAGGTAGTAACAACTGGAACTTGTTTAACACGTGGATTCACAAGTTTCGAAACCTTCCCGAGATATATATTTTTTTGGATATGCTTTATTTATAAGAAAATAAGTATTTCAAATAATCGTTTTAAAAGATTCCAAACGCTAAAAAATCAGTCAGTTTGCATATATCAGGTGCGGATTAAGAGTGAAATGTGCGTTTTGGGCCGCTTTTCGAAATAAGTGATTTATAATATGAACTTGTTTCATATGTGGACTCGCAAATATCGAATTCTCTCTAAAATATTTTTTTTAAATTTTTCTTTTAAAAAGTAAAAGAAAAAAAGGCTTTAAGATCTTATGTATTTGGAGAAATTTAGTCATGAGCATTTGAAAGCTTTTAAATCAGAGTTCTTTCAGTGAGTTAAATTTTGTGGAGTAAATGTTTTTTGTGGTAAAAAGTTAATAATTGAATTTTTGACTCATGATATTGTGTCCTAGCAAAATTTTATTTATCACTATATAGTAAAATTTTATTCTTTCAAGAGTTTGAGAATTTAAAGTTGCTGTAATTTATGACTCCCGACCTTTTTCCTAGTTATGCCCTGTACCGTATGGTCAAAGGGTATATTAAGTTTGTGCAAGCCGAAAATGTATGTAACATATAGAAGGAGACGTCGGAGACACCCCAAAGTTACCTAAAATATGATCAGGGTGAATGGAGAAGTCGATATACCCAAACTTTCACATTAGATCCCATATTAATCCATAGGAGACAAGTTTATTTTATTTTTTTGATATCGGGGATAAATTATATAGCTCCCATGGGGGTGTTTGAGACGACCTCGACAAAAAAAGAGTTTTAGATGACTAATTCGTTTGTGTATGAAGATATCGTAACCAAATTTGGTATTCGAAAGTTTTTTATAGTTCCCAATCACTGTACCAAATTTGATCAAAATCAGTTGACTATATCATATAGCTCCCATAGGACCGATCGGCCAAAATAACTTTTTTAAAGAAAAGTTCGCTATATTTCATTTTTTAATAAAGATATCGTAACCAGATTTGGCGTTTGGAAATTTTTAGACCACTTAAGCAATGTGCCAAATTTGAACAAAATCGGTCATAAAGCTCCCATAGGTCCGAACTTCCAAAAAATCGATTTTTTAACAAAATTTGTTGTGTTTCATTTGTTTGTTAAGATATTGGGACCAAATTTGACATTCGTGAGTATTTTATAGTTCATAAGCACTGTGCTTAATTTAATCCAAATCGTTTGACTAGATCATATAGCTCCCATAGGACCAATCGGTCCAAAAACACGTTTTTTATACAAAATTCGATGTGTTTTGTTTGTTTGTAAAGATATTTGAAATAAATTTGGCATTCAGATCTTTTTTAAGGTATTTAAGCACTGCGTCAAATTTTATTGAAATCGGTTGACTATATAATATAGCTCATATAGGAACGATCGGGCAAAAAAAAAATTTGGCTTATAAATTCTTCTGTTTTTGGTTTTTTGTGAAGAAATCGGACTTTATTACAAGCTAGTGGTACAGGGTATCCTAAAGTCGTCCGCGCCCGACTTTACGTACGCCATTTTTTTTTTATCACTTTGTAGTGAAATTAAATTTTTTAAAGGTTTCGAGAATGTTGGTTTATAAAGTGGCACCTCAAATCAAAAATCCTACAGATTTTAAATTTATGATTCACGAAATTTTTTTCTGGACCTGCGCCTTTCACCAGTAAAGTTTTAAACAAAAAATATTGTTCTTTCAAAAGTTGCTGAATTTTGAGGTATTAAGTCGAGAGCTCGGGCTATTTAGCCAATTCTTTAAAAAAAACAAAAACATATTTTTTATTTATTACTTTCATGTTGTACACAAAACGGAAATGTTATTAAATATTTTGAGATAATTTGCTAAACTTAAGAGCACTCCCAAATCATATATCAAACTGTTTATAATTAAACATATTATATATTTAAATGCCTTACCACAACTATGCGCATTTAAAATACTCTTTAACCAAAAAAGAAAAGTTGGAGCAACCTCAATTGTTCTAGAAATGTGTCAGACAGTTGCTTGTAATTAAAAGCTGTTTTTTTGTTGTTGTTGTTGTTTCGGCTGCTATGAGCTCCAATTCCTTAGGACTTAGCAATTGCATTTTGGCCAAATTACAATGTTGGTCATGTGCTTGATGCAATCATAATTGGACGTCTCGACTATGCGTTAGACCCGGCTAGGGCTATAGACAACGACAGGTGGTCGCCGTCGTCGACGAGTAGTTGGGCGACGCTGATAAAGCGCAGCGGCCAACATGGCGTATGAGCAATCGTAATGATCGCATGCTCGTTAGATCGTTGGGTATTATAGTACTATACTTGGGAACTATGGGTTTGGTTGAATCGTTGGGTCGTTTAGTCGTCGACGTCGTCGTCGTGGTCGTCGTCTGCGAGCGGCATGTCCATTAGCTGACTTAATGAAATCGTAAATCAAATGAGCGGATTGCTATAAATATACGCGCGCGTATTTTATGTTTTTTGAAGTGGAACTTATGCCATAGGCATAGTCTATAAGAACAACCATAACAACACTAAAATGTACGACTTTCTAACAACAACAACGAACAATAGATGAATCGTGGATGATTGTGCCAAAGTATGCATAGACGCTATATGTACGATTATAATATAACTAAGTATATCTATTTGTATATATCTAAGAGTATCTCTTAGTATCTCTGTTGGTATATATTTGGTATTTTTCTGTCGCTGTGTTTGTATGGTGCGCCCTAATGATGAGCACATGTAATGCTTCGTATTGCAAAACTTGGCGTTTCATTTCGACATTTCTTGTAGTGAATAATGCATATAATTTTTTTTGTAGTTGTTTAAATTTTTTTTAATTTTTTCGTTATTCTTTTTTTTTTTTGGTTTGTTTTTGGCAAAAGTGCAACCATTGTCGCCATTGGGCGCAACGCATACGTCTCTCACAAGGCGTGTCCGACTGCGGCGGCCTGTCGAAAAAAAAAACGTCGTGTCCCCTAGGCATCTCTTGACAAACCCCCGAACGTTCCACCATGTAGGCCTTAGAGTGCTCTGTGATCTGTGCCCTGTTCATGGATGGCCGGCGTCACAGTTTGCGCGTCGCATATGCCAAGGAATTGCATGGCTTGTTTACATATGTGTGTGCGTCTCGGTGTGTGTGCCACAGTGTGCGTAAATGTATTTAATTAAAATATTTGCGATTTGCCCCACTGTGCAGGCCTTTTGTTTAGCGGTTATGCGTGCGGTATGTGTTGATTAATGTCTGGCGTTTTCCAAGTGCACCACTGAGGATCGTGGGACGGAAAATTTTAAAGACGATAGTGGAGCTAAGTTTCTTGAGTGCTAAATAGGGAAAGGATGGGGTTTCGAATTTCATTCAGGTATGGTTTTATCTTCTTATATATAAATAAAAGTGTTTGTCTGTCTGTCTGTTTGTATGATCCAGCGAAGCCGCTGGATGTTGATACGCTGAGCAACGTCCATGTCGTTGAAGAGCTCATACAGCTCCTGGTTGGTGCGGATGCGGTAGTCATCGCCAACTCGAATAGGACCAAAGATCTTGCGCAGTACTTTCCTCTCGAAAACTCCCAAGGCAGCTGCATCAGTTAGCGACACGGTCCAGGCTTCCGCGCCGTAAAGAAGCACTGGAAGGATGAGTGCCTTGTAGAGTGATAGTTTTGTCGCGCGAGAGAGGTCTCTACTACTCAATTGCCTATTGAGACCGAAATAGCACCTGTTGGCAAGAGTGATTCTGCGCTTAATCTCCAGGCTGACATCGTTGTCGGTGGTAACGGCGGTGCCAAGGTAGATGAATTCCTTGACAACATCGAAAGAATAGCTTCGACTGTAATCTGGGTCCCAAGCCGCCGCACGTCCCTACTTGTCGACAGCATATACTTCGTTCGGTGACTTCTCGCTTGCTACGCCCAATGATGCCGATGTCGTCGGCGTACGCAAGGAGCTGGTTACTCTTGTAGAAGATAGTGCCAGTGCTATGTACGCCGGTCTTCCGCAGAACGCTCTCCATGATGAAGTTGAAGAGGTCGCATGATAAGGTCGCCTTGTCTGAAACTTCGCACGGTATCAAATGGCTCGGAGAGGTCCCTTCCTACCTTGACGGAGCTGCAGGAATTACTCAACGTCATTCTGCAAGGCCTTATCAGCTTCGCAGGGATACCGAGCTCAGACATCGCGGCATATACGCGATCCTTATTGGGCTATCGAAAGCTGCTTTGTAGTGGTGAGTGTCGGCTTGATGTTCGTGGGTCTTTCCAGGATTCAAATGTTACGGTCGGTCAAAATGGATGTATGTCAATTTGACTGCAGGCAATAATATAAGGAGTGATTTTTTAAGAAGTATAGTATTTGATTTTCAAAAAAACAAAAAATTTGCAAAAATTGATTAAAACTTTATTGGAATCGGTAGAACGATCAATATAACTTAATATTTGAAGATGAATTCATGCAAATGCTGGCCGCGGCTCCGCTTTAGATGGCGCATGCGCAAGGTCCAATTTTTTTTGAATTTCACGAATAAATGCTTCAATATTGGCTTCCAGTGCGTCAATCGTTGCTGGTTTATCCCCATAGACATGAGCCTTAACATGGCCCCACAAGCAATAGTCCAAAGGTGTTAAATGACACGATCTAGGTGGCCAATTGACAGGCCCCAAACGTGAGATAAATTGTTCACCGAAGGCGGCACTTAATAGGGACATTGTTTTGCGTGCCGTGTTGCATGTGGCATCATCTTGTTGAAACCACATGTCAGGCATGTCCAATTCTTCCATTTGGAAAAAAAAATGTCGTCTATCATCAGACGGTAGCGCTCGTCATTCATAGTAACGTTCCGGCCATTGCCGTCTTTAAAGAAGTACGGCCCGACAATACCACCGGCCCATAATCCACACCAAACAGGGACTTTTTCGGGATGCATTGATTGCTCTTGCAATGCTTATGGCTGGTCTTCACTCCAGATGCGGCAATTGTCTTGTTGACGTATCCATTCAACCAGAAATGTGCCTCGTTGCTGAACAAAATTAACTAAATTGCCCAATTGCTGCGAACGGCGGCAAATCGACATTTCACGGTATTTGCATCTATCATTAAAATCGTCAGACGGGTTAGTCTATCTGATATCATTTCGACATTGGCTTTTTGGTGTAGATCGGAGGTTAGCTAGTGCCGAAGAAGCTTGAAAATAATTTCTTATAGTTTGTTTCATCATAAAAGATTACTGCTTGAAAAATGAAACTAAACAAACGCAAATTATTTTCTATGGATAATCGTGATTTCCATATTGAACCTTTTTTTTTCCCCCCCAAGAATGTCAGTTGAACTGAATCAGTTCCATCCAGATTTATATGAAAAAAAGAAAAAGAAAATCCGAGTAGCCACATTTAAAATCAAGTCCCTACATTAAAAAACTCATTTTTTTTGGGAAATAATAATAAAAAAAATAATCAATTCTATATATGTATGTAAACCAAATATAGAAATTGCACATTTAAGCTCTCCTTGTTTTAACCAGTTATGAATTATAAGCTATTAAAGCTGTTTTTTTTTTTATTTTGCTCTAATGGCACAAAAATTCTTAACCAAATAGAATTTATAATGTGTTTATAATCATAATTAAAGCACATATAAGCTTGCTGCGGTTTTACTCCCTTTGCGTTTCCTCGATGTAAACAAATTTAAGCTACCTTTGAACAACGCATATTTCCAGCTAAAATTTGGCAAGTTATTGTTATCCTGTATAGAGGTATCCTTCTACTGCTTAAAGCGCATCTGTCTTTTTAGCTTGAAATTCAATCTATCTAAGCTGTCTGGGGCATTTAAAATCTTTTTTTATATTTTTCATAGAACTCGACATATTTTGAATTAAATACGACTCAGCACATTTTATTTCTTAACTTAACATTTCTGCCAAGTTGCGCCAGATTTAAGGCTTATAAAAGGTTAAGTCGGCTGACCGCCATTTAGGCCACAACCAGAGAGCTGATTTAACGAGAGCTAAAGCAAAAAATAAATTTAATACGATATGGTTTCATTAGGCAATAAATGTCCCCTTTTTTTTCTGAAAAATAATTTTTACTAAATTTTATGAACATAATCAACAAAGATTATCTTAAAATCGTTAAAATTTCAGAAAGTAACTTTGTGGATTAAGCTTCGTTCAAATTTTATGTACTCTTTCATAGAAATCAATCAAATGGCAATTAGCTGCGTTGTTCTCTCAAAAATCTTTCTCTAAGTGATTACTTTGATTCCAAAAATTGAGCTATTTTCTTGAAGCTAAATATAAGCGCCATAAGCCAGTCAATTTTTTATGCGAATTTAATAAATTTATTATTGTTTGAATACCTTAAAAATTCTGAATCAGATAATATAAAAAAGCTTCTATAAAAATATTAAATTTTTTGCAACGATTTTCTATGAAGTTTTGAATAAGTTCGGAAAAAGGACTCGTATATTTCAACCGAATTCCAATGCATTAGCAATATAGCTTATGTCTCATATCTCAAAAGCAATCTGATGGTATTGGATTGCACTTAGAGATTTTTGAAAAAATCGTTTAAAACCTTCTGGTCTAAAAGATTTAAGAACTCGCAATATCAATAGATTTTGCAAGAAATTTAAGATATTAGCCAAACAGTCCTTTTCAACCGAATTTTAATCTACAATATTATCATAGGTTGGCGTGGATCTTTCATTCGAACTTTTATCAAAAAGTTTGCCATATCTAACATGATCAAAAAGACTATGAATAGCATGCTCTAATGGTCCATAAATTGTACTAGGTTAGGTTGGTCAGGGCGGCAGTTGGCACTGACGTCCCAAGGTACAAAACCATCCTTGTTGCTCTTGTCTAGGACACCAAGGAGAATCTTGTCCCTTTTAGCCTCGGCAAAGGTGCGGTTGAGGTGCTGCGGTCGCGTCGCTTTTGGCGGAGGTTCCTCTGCAGATTTCTGCCGCTTGACCTTTAGGACTTTAGGTTTCCCTGGGGCTGTTGGCTGGAAACACGGCAGGATACCTTTGGCCACATATACTAATTTCTTACCCTCCGGAGTGGTAAGATTTTTTTGGAGAATTTCTCTTGCCCGTCGCCTGTCTTGGTATGACGGCTTTGTTGGTGATGGCATCTTAGGAGTAGCCGACTCTGAAGAGTTAGCGACCAGCCCTACCTTGGACGAAGAGGCGAAACACTCTTTTTTCAGTCTTGCGTCCGATGAATGGGTTGGACTACCTTTCCCCAAAATCTAGAAGAAGACGGTGGGTTTGCCGTCTTGCCCTTGCCGGCACAGTCCGGGATGGGAAGGACACCTGCTGGTTCCTTCCTCACGGCGCATTTAGCTATATTTATAGGGATATTAGTCCATTCTGTATTTTCGCGAATTACGTTCGCTGGTTTGTTTTTGTTTGATTTATTTGTTGAAATCATAATTTTTGGACCCACGAGTAGTCGGGAAGGTGCGAGTCACCCGCGGCATAGCCCGGGTACCGAAGGAAGCCATTTATTAAAATCCAGTCAGCAGGTAATCAGAAGTCGCAAAGTGATGACTGGGACCCCCTCATCCATGCATTCATCGGCCTTTGCTGTTCCACCTTGGATTTGGGGTAATTTTATAGAGTTTTCTTCTCCCTCCCCAACTACAATTAGTCTGCACTCATGGCAGAGACATGATCTTACCATGGGCCTGCTTCCAGCCGCCCTCAAGTGGAGAGTATAGTCACACTTTCCGAAGTGTATCACAATTACGGCGCGTACCCAAGTCTAGGGTTACACGTGATTGCCCTTGAGACACCGACTGGTTGACGGCCAGTACTAATACTCTATAAATTTTTAAAACAGAACACAGACATTGATTATAAACATCAAAGATTTAAAGATATTCTTGTGGTGTAAATCTTTCTAGGATGAATAATATTACATTGGCTAATGCCAAAAGTGACAACTGGTTTCAGAGATATTCCTTTCTGAAATCTAGACCCTATCTATTAAAAAAAATACCCTTTATATATGCTGTTTCTGTTTTAAAATGTTCAACTCAGTCATGAAAGATGTTACTAAGCGTTTTCTTGTGAAATGTCCTGATACTGGGTTCCGGGTAGTTGGTGCACTGAAGCGCGTTACCTTATAGGAATGAGCGAAAAAATTCTTGACCCTGCCCAAGAAGACCTGGAAATTGTGGCTAAAACTTTTTAAATAAATTTAAAAAAGCTTATTTTGGCTAAGGGATAAGTGCAGAACAATATTCTTAGCCGGTAAATTTATCAGATAAATTTAGTTTCAACTGTATCTATCGCTTCGTAAAGAACCAGGATGCTTACCAACATCTTGAAATTATCATATTTTTTGTATCTTTAACACATTACTTAAGACATTTCCACACACATCTAAGCAACTGTCAAAGATCTACAATTTATAGCCATAAAGATATTTTGATCTATCACTTGTTTTATTTTCATTTAATTCCACGCTATGTCAACTATACTAAAATCTTTTTTTTTTCACATATAGTTGACTGCATTTGTGACTAATTTTATTTATTTTAAATTTAAATTTTATGCAATTTTGTTGCAATGTGCAAAATGCCGTTCAAAATGTGTCGTTTGTATTTATTTGCTTCAAAAATAAATGAAAATGTATAAAACAAAAAAAAAAAAACCGAGTAAAATAAAATTAATTTTCACTTACTGTGCCAGCAGTCGCTTCTTATTTTTATATACAATATATATATTTGAATTTATCTGAAAGATACTATTGTACAATAGCTACTCTGTGCTCTGTCGGCAAGCGAAACATTCTTCAAATGAAATGTCATCAAAATGTGATTAATTTTTATGCCTTATTTTGTCCCGTTGGCTAAGGCACAATGAGCGCAGCATAAAATACAAAAAATTTATTTTTAGTTATTTTTTCTATAGATACTCACATACACACACACACGCACAGCTACAACTTTGTATTAGTAGCAGAAAGATATTTTGAAGATATTAGAAAATCGTTGTTTGAATATATAATATATATAGAGTAGATATATGAAAATTGTTATAGTCATTAAAAACGAATGCATCATTTGATGCTTCTTTGTGCTGCTAATTATGTGAGGAGTGTTGAGTAATTTCACACAAAATATATTCTATTCAAGGATGCGTCTTTTAAAACAAAGCTGGAGTATATTTTGGAGCAAAAAACTGTTAAAGTCGCTGCAGTGGGAATAAAACGTTAGGGGCACTCACGCTTTTGACGTACAAGTGAACACGATTTCTATTATTGAAAAGTTGCGCACATTTTTATGAGTTAATTTCATCTGATAAAATGGATTGAATATTTTGGAAAGGATTGCTATAGAAGGCCTGATAAGGGCGTCTGCGAAAGGAAAAATAATTGTTCCAAAGCATTGCCTTGTAAGACTCCTTATATTGGGTCCATTTTTAAGAGCGTAAGAAGTTCAAATTAAACTAAATTACTGAAAAATTCATGATTTAAATAAAATCTTTATTCTGTATGGTATTTATGTTTTAAAATTTATATATGATAAAGGATCATCACGACAGCACATTCTATTCAAATTTGTGACCGCTTTTTGAGGAACTTCTAGTACTATTTTGGTCACGGTTTATATTGATCTACAATTACTCAAGAGTTGTTATTTTGTTAGTGTAACACATCGGTATATCGTACTACCAGAAAATATTCAATAATCATACAATGTCAAAAGTTTCTGTATTATAACCCAAATGTTTTTTCTATACTTCGATCGATACTTGCAGTTTACGGCAACAATCAAATATACAGGCTGCTGATTAAATCTTTCCGTGTTTTAATCAGTTATGAATTATAAGCTATAAAAGCTGTTTTTCGGTTTTTCTCTAGTGGCACAAAAACAGAAGTCTTGATGTTGTTTGTTAATCGAAATAAAAATTACTTGAGCATAACCCAATACCAATAACGTATTAGGCCAAAGCCCAAGTTCCTAAAAATGGCGGCGTAATAATAAATTAGGATCATCGTCAACACTTTGAACAAAAAAAAAAATGGTTCCCGTCCTACGAACATATTAGTGATTTTTAAAATAAATTTCTACAAACTTGAAAGAATTTCTTAAGATTAGTACTTTTCAAAAAGATCGCATAGGCTAAAAAACACATAATATAAGGAAAAAGTAATCAAAATTTTTTAGATTCTAATTTCTTTCGTAAAAACATATATTTTAATTGGTCTGAAGCCTATTTAAAGACTTCAAACCTGTTCTGAATAACATTTTATTCAAATTTTAGTAGCCATTGCAAAAAACCAACGGGGACTATCCGAATGTATAGGTGATCCCAAAACTTATATTCTAAGTTAACGATATCAAATTTTATACACTAAGGAACATATTATTTGATTTTTTATCCATTCTACTTCCTGGCCTTCCTTGGTCATTCGAAGCAGGCCCAAAGCGCAATATAAAGTGATTTAACTTAACACCCATGCAGCTAATCCTACTGAAAAATGGGACAAGCTAAAAAAACACCCTTTATTTTTTTTTCATAGACCATGATCTCTACTGTATATTCAATCATTTAATAGTTTACACTATTCTTAACAATATTAGACAAAGGATTTAGTATATAGATAGTCAGAGTCTATAAAAATTACCCAATATTGAATGCCCTTAATAGATTTAATCAATGAAAGGAATTCTTTTTGAGAACATCTAGGAGGGAGTTATTGACTATATTATTATTGACTAATATTAATAAAATTTATATAATTTTGGTGATGGAATTAATAGTGTGAAACTTGGGATTTTAATTTCAAATACAGCTTCATTCAAAATTTTAATATCGATAACGATTTTCTTAAATTTCAGAGAAGCCAATAATAATAATTTTAGATATTGTTTTTTTAAATAGTCCATTATTTTGTACTAATATTATTTTTTAAATATATTTATTCGTTTCTTTGCGTGAGATTTTGTAGACTTCCTAAAGTTTTGAAGCTAGAACTTTTAAAGTTTTTAAATATTTCCAAATTTTAGCATATTAAAGGAATTCCAAGTATAAAAATTATACTTAGATCAAAGACATTGAATACAAAATCTTGAACTCCTAGAGATTTTAAGATTTAAAATTAAAAGGAAAATATGTCGATCGCAATTTTAGAGTCGGCAAAAAGCTTCAAATTGCAAATTTTAAATTTATTCCAACTTTGATGGATATATCTATCGGCTCTGAGATACTTTTAAATCGATTTAAAATAAAAATTTTTTTTAAGAAAATCATTAAAAAACCTTCTGTTCTAAACAATTTAAGAAATCGCACTATTAATTAATTTCGAAAGAAATTTGACATATTCGCCAAAAAGTCCTTCTCAACCGAATTTAAATCTATTATCAATAGTTTAGCGTGAGCCTTTCATCCAAATTTTTATCAAAAAGTTTGCCATATCTAACATGATGAAGAGGACGATGAATAGCATGCTCTAATGGGCGATTATGCGGTCCTCAAAATTGTACGAAGAGCCCTATAAGTTTATACAACAAAGCACTGACTTTGATTTAAAATCTCGAAGATTTAAAGATATTTTTGTGGTATAAATCTTTCTATGATGAATAAAATCACATTGATAATTGTCAAAAGTGACAACTGGTTTCAGAGATATTCCCTTAGGAAATCTGCACCCTATTAAAATAACAACCCCCTTTATATATACAGCTTATGTTGGAAAATTTTAAACCCAGCCATGAAAGATAATACCAGGAGTTTTCTTGTGGAATGTCCAACACTATTTTGAAAAAAGTTAAGACCGATTTTAAATGGAAATATTTGCTTTCTTTTTTGGCTTTCATATTTCATTGTGGTTTTATATACGAGACATATTTATTTAAATTGGATTTTTAAAAATAGCAAACATATTTTGATAGTTTGAACTTATTTTAAAATTTTTGGTATAAAATAAAATGATTTACATAGCTATAAAGCGAATAATAAAAAATGCAACTTATGAGTATAGGAGTGTTAAAAAAATTTATATCGGAGTAAATAGTAGACTTAGTCTTAATAATAGTCCTACGAATTCCTGTTTCTGATTTTGGGATATATTATTCACGTTAGTATCGCATACTGAAGGATTCCCAACTCCACAAACTCTCATATAAAATGCTATAATTAGTTATCAACTTAAATTTAAGATAATACAAAGATCTCGAGAAACACGAAAATGCTAACCTATTTTCTTTCTTGAGCACCGTTCTCTGAATCGTTAATATCTCGTGAAAAAACCTTTCGACATAATCGACTCTCATGTCGTTACAAAAGTTTGTAAATCGGAGTAGGTCTTAAGAATACACCTACGACTTCATGTTTCTGTTGTTGGGAAACAATACCTATAGCTATACCGATAATATTAATACCTTTAGTATGGCATATCAAATGATTCTCAACTTCACAAACTTTCATATAAAATGCTATAATTAGTTATCAACTTGAAACTAAGATCTAGAACATTATGACATCTTTCTAAAAAATAAACAAGCTAAAGATATATTTTTAAACCAAATAACCCAAATTTACATAAATTATGTAAAAACGACATTAAGCTTTAAGCTAATTCATCCGCCTTATAATATTTCCCCGCCTCTGGGTTATAATTTATAGCATTTTAATGTTCTATACTCGCATTTAAGCCATTAAATTTTTGGCTTTAAAAATATTTGCCCAATTATAACATTAAAATATTTCATTTTATTACAGCTTTCAAGAACTTTTGCACGAAATAAGTAATTAACAGGCTATATGCCAAACAGTCAAGTCCAAATGCAGCTGGGAAACTCGAATTTTCACACTCAATAGACTATTAACCCAATTCAGTACAAACTGTTGGGGAAAAACAACAAAAAGCAACACTTGAAAGCCATTTAGGTATAATTAAAAGAGAGACAGAACGCATTGAGGCTATAAAAAAGAGAAAAGAAATAAAAAAAGTAAAAAAGTATATATAAATGCAAGGGGGGAGGGGGGTTAACGCTGCGAGTGTTTTCAAAGTGTGTGTGCTCATTAGGAAAAGTGTTCGATAATTAAATAAAACACACACGCACACAAACAGCCTTGTGGGTTTTCCCACGTGCTGCGCTATAAAGATTCCCAAATGCCTGCACCTGGCATCCCGGATGACTTAACAGAAACTTGATTAGCGCTATGAGATTATTAATTCATCAATATTTTAGACAAGTTGCCGCCTGGCTTTTTTTTCCCCATGTTTTATTATACACTGATATTTATGGACATAGGGTATGGCAACTAGACAACAGAAATAGGCGTATGAGCGATCCATATATGAGATGCTATAGAGAGCAGGAAAACGTAAAGCATTCGTGAAAAATTGGGAAAATGATAATATACCAAAAATGTTGAGTGGCGTCTCACCCACGGCGCCAACGCGGTCCACATATGACAAGTCCTTTTTTATTAAATCAAGTTGTGCCCAGGGAATCGGGGAACACGGTGAACCCAGGGGCTGAAATCTTTTATTTCATTTTTTTTTTTTTTTTTAATTACGTTTCATTTTAATTAATTTTATCAAACATTATTTTTCTACTACTTACACTTGTGGTTTGCCTGCGCCTCGATGCGGTCTTGACGTCCCTCAATCAAGTTCTTTCACTAACTGATTGACTTGACTGAAGAAGCTATTGCAGTAGCTGCTTCAGTCCAGCTTGAGGCTGGCTCAAGCCGCATTTTGTGCAGGAGCGAGCGAGATAAACGCACAGTGCAAAGATCCGTTACTGGAATTGCTACTGACAAGTAATCCAGTAGGAATTATTGGAACAGTTGGCGCGCTGCGAAATATTGCTGTTTAGCGACGCAATAGATTTTGACTAAAGAAGCTATTGCAGTAGCTGCTACAGTGCAGCATGCGGCTGGCTCAAGCCGCATTTTGTGCAGGTGCGAGCGAGACAAACGCACAGTGCAAATATCCGTTACTGGAATGGCTACTGACAAGGAACCCAGTAGGAATTATTGGAACAGTTGGCGCGTTGCGGAATATTGCTGTTTAGCGACGCAATAGATTTTGACTAAAGAAGCTATTGCAGTAGCTGCTACAGTGCAGCATGCGGCTGGCTCAAGCCGCATTTTGTGCAGGTGCGAGCGAGACAAACGCACAGTGCAAATATCCGTTACTGGAATTGCTACTGACAAGGAACCCAGTAGGAATTATTGGAACAGTTGGCGCGTTGCGGAATATTGCTGTTTAGCGACGCAATAGATTTTGACTAAAGAAGCTATTGCAGTAGCTGCTACAGTGCAGCATGCGGCTGGCTCAAGCCGCATTTTGTGCAGGTGCGAGCGAGACAAACGCACAGTGCAAATATCCGTTACTGGAATTGCTACTGACAAGGAACCCAGTAGGAATTATTGGAACAGTTGGCGCGTTGCGGAATATTGCTGTTTAGCGACGCAGCAGAAAATTTAAAACTTTTCTGAGTTAGGTTGGGAAGATACTCCTACTGATGAAAATTTGATTAATAAGACACTGAATATATAGATAAAATACTATCTTAATTTTTAGTAGCTCTTTCGTTTAAGCATTTCCATATTCTATTACTCGTACACTCCATCCAAAATTCAAAGCAGTTTTTATTATTTCCGAACCAAATTGAGCTATAAATAAAAGCCCAAATTCAGCTTTCTTCCAAAGTTTGATTCATTTCCAAGACTTCACTATGCCTTCTAATTTAAAGCGTATCCCACATTCGCAATGTTCCATCTTTTGCCATTTGGCTTGTTTTGTTTTTTTGATGTTGTTTGGCTTTATTAAGCGCCAATTTAAAGATATGGCTAAAATCGTTTTGCCTCGTCCAATATAAACAACAACAAATCGAGCGCAGAGACAGCAATAATGCCAAAGTACATATATATCTAGTATATTTAAATGATTTTGTGTTTGTTTATTTTCTATGTACGCCAAATGATTTTAATTGGATTTTGATTTGTATAGAAAAGAGACCGGCGCTTTTATTATTCCAACCAAACTAGCTGTCAAATATTTTTAGTATCGGCTTTTCACATTTTGCCTAACATTGAATTTTATTTTTGTCCAAAGTTATAAATATGAAATTTCTTACATATAATAAAAACAAAGTTTTTCTATCTTGGCGCATTGCGCGCAGCTGTTTGATATAGTTATACGCGGCGTATGCGCAATATTCACAGATTGAGTCATTTATGCGTTTAGTATAAACAAGATAGTTTTTGTTGTTGTTGCTGTAATAAAAACTAATTTGTTGTGACTGTAAATGTGTCTAGGTGTGTCTGTGTGTGTGAGTTTGCTAAGTTTGTGTGCGCCAACAAACAAAAAACAAATGCAGCCTACAAGATAAAAAGGCAAAGAGGCAAAAAGGCAACAAGAAAATAAATAAAATAAAATAAAAATACAAAATAAACATTTGCCAGGCCATATTTAATTTTTATGATCTGGCCACAGGCGCAACCTAACATTATTTCTACACAAAAAATAAATAAGTTTACGTATTTAAAGCATAAAAAATGTGCTGAGGTTATCATGGAATTCTTTAGACTGCCACAAACTGCGATGCTGCGGCGCTGCTTGTCTTACTTTTTTCTTTTTCTATGTATACTCTTTACTTTTACTGCAAAAGGGTATATTGTGTTTGTTTGTATGTTTGTAACAGATCAAAGTCCAATGCTGTAGAGTATATTATAAGTAATAATGAATATAAATGTAGTCGATTTAGTTATTTAAAGCGTCAGAACGTGGAACTTATTTCCTTTGTTTGATGAGTTTAGGGAGAGTCGACTATTTTTTCACAACAGAATTTTGCAGCTTTGTCAAATTTTTAGATTTTTATTAGTTTAAAAAAATTTGGGCAACCCAGAAATCATTTTCTCAGCTGCATTTTTCCGATAAACTTTTTCAAAATTCTTAATTAATTTACATCTGTCTTCAGATAATAGCTAATTAAGAAAATAAAAGTATATTGGTAAGTTTTCTCCGATACCTTCTAATGTATTTTTTCTAATATTTGAGTTGAAATAAATTATGTCAAAAACTTTCGATTTATGCTCAATATATAATATATATATAATATATATTCTCCACAGATGTTCTTAAAATCGTTTTCAGCAGTAGAATTTCAATTCAAGAAAATGTAAAAACAAGGATAATGGCAAGTTTCCACTGAAACCTTCTTATGTGTTTTTTCTTATAATTGAGTTGAAATAAATTATATCACAAATTTTAGATTTATGCCCAAATGTTCTAAAAATCGTTTTCGGCAGAAGATTTTCGAGACACAAGAATATCGTTAAAAAAAGTATAATGATGATAATATGAAAAATGAAGGGATTATTAGTTTTGTTTAACTTATATATAATAAGACGTGTGACGTCACTATTGCCTAAATTCAAAATGTCAGCTCACACTGAATATCTTAGAAGGCCAAAAGATATTTTTTTTTGTGTGTTTTGGAATTTTTAGGGATATCCAATTTTTTTTTTAATGGATCTCTCTCAATCTCATACAAGTATGTCAATCGCTGACGCTCAAATTTTACAAAACGAAATCGATTAAATATTATTGACGAATAAATGCAAAATTTTATTCGTTTTCGATAAAAAAATATTCCGTGTTTGTGTATGGCGGGCGTGGCACCAACCCCTGACAATATGCGCTGGTACGGTTGCTGTATGATATCTTGTTTTAAACAAACTAAGAAACAGGTTTTAAAGATCGAAATTAATTTTACCAATAAAATTCTATTTTGGGCCATTGTTTACTGAACTAGTACATTTTTCGATAAATTCTGATGTTTTCCTTACTCTTTTCAAGAAATATAAATATTTTCCTTACTATAAACAGCTAAGGTAACTATTATTAAATTGTTTAAATGTAAATGTTTATTTATTGATATTATCCAAGACGTAACTATAAAGATTTTTTTTGTGTGATTCCGTAGAGGATCAAACGGCAGCCTTAAATATTATATATTCTTAGAATATATACAACATTTTTTTTTTTAAATTAATAAATTCGATGTATTTTCACGTACAACAGAGCAGTCGGATTCAATCCATATAAAGAAATCGTTTTGTTGAAATGGGCAGAACCAAGCATGTAAATTTTTGAAAGTTATTTCATTTCTCAATAAATAAATAAATTCGATTAAATTTTACTTAAAACAGAGCAGCCGGATTTAATCTATATAAAGAAAACATTTTGGTGAAATTGGCAGAACCAAACATATTAAATCAAAACAAATTCGAATATATTATTTGATTTTGATTTCTGGAGTACGGCTGAATATTTTGTTTCTTTATTTATTGGAGCTGTTTCGCGTAGCAGTCAAAGATTGTAAAATATATATATGGTACTGACAAATATCGCAAATTTATTTGGAAATATAATTTTTTGCTTTTAGCAAAATTATATTTTCCTTATAAAACTTTTCCTAACAAAGGCAAACCAAGCCATACAACACGCGTAAAGGGCTGATATTTGTTGCTTACGTCGTTAGTCAGGCACTTTTGCATTTCTGCCCTAAAGACCTAAAAACTGCTGTTTAAACTTAAACCAGTTACTTAACAGAAAAGTTTAAATTTTTTTCTTTAAAAAAATTACAGTGTATCCCAATGTCGCAAACCAACTCAAGTAATGTGTATATATTTTTTTTGATACTTTTACTTGGCGCTTGTGGCCATTACTCTTGTTGTTTTTATTGTTGTTGTTGCATCGCGCCTTGGCTTTCTTCATTAGTATGTTTTACTGGGCGTCTTGCCAAACATTTTCTGAAACAAATTGTCGTCGCGCTCCGACAACATTCCGCGCGTTTACTACCGCCCTGGCCAACATGCGACTGTCCCACTGTCTCGGCACAGTGTGCCACTGTACCACTGTGCAAAATGGCCAATAAAATTGCGCATATTTTTAATTAACATAAGCCAAAAAGAAAACAACAACAATAACAACAAAAAAGCTAAAAACCATTGCGTAGACATTTACAAGCGAACGACCGCATCAAGATACTTTGGCTTGGCCCTCACATTTGTTCGCAATGTTGTCGATGCTGCTTACACGTTGCAAGCAGAATGTTTGAAGTGCATCTTTGCATCTTGCATCTCTTACGCATGCATTTGCATCTGTTCGAGATGTGTCCAACTTTACCAACACTGTTTCGTCTATCATGCCTGTTGCATATCGAGTACACTGTCGTAGTGTGTGTGTGTCTCTGTGTGAGTGTGAGTGAACATATGTTCACACGTGTGCCCGCCTCTTGCGTCTTACCCCACTGCTGTCTGCTGTCTTCTTTGGGGTGCTACAACTGACGCCGTTGCTGCTGCTGCCACTGCGGCTGTTCTTCATGTCGTTATTGCTGTTTATTTCGCAATTCTTCTTATTGTATACTCTATACTTGGAATTTTCATGCTTTTCAAGCAGTGTATTTTAGATGAAATGAATGAGATTTTATCTTCCTGTTTCTGTCTATTATTATACTATACTACTAAAGAAAAATACTTTGCCATTAATGAACGTGAAAATATGAATTTTAATAAGCGAAACCCTAAATTGTAAGCGTTTTGATAGTTTGTTTATTTTGGTATAACATTTTGTAATTATTTTGTTTGTAATAATTTACAGAATTTCACTATTGAAACTGTAAAACATTTTGATCTTTTTGAGAAACTCGGAAACTTGCTTCATTAAACCTCAAAACGTTTAACACTGGTTAACTTAGCTTTGGTCTAAAGATTTTTGCGACATTTTTTCAACAAAAACGCAAAATCTCTCTCGTTCGTACTATGGAACATTGCTCTTAATACTGTCCTTATAAGGACTGGTTGGAGTACTCTTTGCGGCTTCAATATTTCCAAAATTTTATATTTTGCTTTCTCTCGAACTGTTTGTATCACCTTTTCTATATGGAATCGTTTAGACTTGCCTTTTCACCCATTTCCTATTTGGATATTATGATTAATTTGTGTTTCCTGTTTTGAACTTCGTTATACATAAATATATAATATCATATTCTCTGACCACTTCACAATCGGAGTCGGTCTTATTTTCCAATATTTCTTTTCTCTTTAATCGGTTAAAACACGATTCTTAATTATAAGAATACTTTCCATTATAGTTATGACTTCTGCTTGGAAAACACTACAATGATCTGGTAAGCGGAAGCATTCGTTAATGCCAAACGATTCCGAATAGACACCCCCTCCCATCTGATCATTGAGTTTAGATGCGTTCGTAAAAATTGTAATCTTGTAATCTCAAAAGTACATAGATACAAAAAAAACATTAGAGGTATTCACGCTTTGTGTTGAGGACTTTTACAATAACAAAATGTATGGGAAAATGCAATCCTTTGTTTCAACTCTCAACACAACTTTTCCTCAACCAGGACCTATGTTTACTTTTTGCTGTGGAGTTGTTAAATTCTTAGGCTTCTATGAAAATAAACCAGAAAGGAAATTTCTAACTAAACTTCTAAAAGATTAGGTAAATTAAAATATTTTTCTTTAAGATTCCAACTAAACATTTTTTTAACATGATCGATCGAATGAAAAAAATATCTAGATCGTATTATTTAAAAATCGTGAAAAAAGACGGCGAAAAAAAAGGTTTTTTATGTACTAAATTCCTAGACATGTTGTTTAAAAAACGTAATTTCTATGATTTTTTTTTTGCAACTAAAAACTGGGATTCTTGCCAATACTTTTTTTCGTATTTTATATGAAAAATACCTTATAAATTTAAAAATATTAAAATATTAATGAGTATATGTAAGGCGAGTCGTTTTTTTATATGAATATTAAAATTATGCGAAATAATAATTATTGTATAAAATTTATTTTCGGAAAGTAAAATATTTTTATAGATTTTTCGTTAAAATGTTGTCGACAAGATAAACATTTTCACCAGAATCTAGTTTTCTACGCTAATCATAACTATAAATTTATGACGCAATTTTTTGGAAAAAAATATTTTGACCAATTTCTTACAACAAAAGTTTTTTTCAAACTGTTTTTTACTTTCCGTGATATTTGAGAATGTGAGAAGAATCCCCAAACCAAAAACTTTGAATCAAATTACTAATAATCCTACAGTAGAATTAAAGATGAACAACCCAAAAAGTATCGTCAGTGGTTAGTATAAAACTCCTCTTCTGATGATATCAAAAAATTGTATGGTATGATATTGAACGATGATCCTGAGGATTGCTGTGGGACTTTTGCAAGAATCAGAGGACACATATAATAAAAAAAAATAAATATTCCTTGAAAATTAACAATAGGTTGGTCTAGGAAAAATTTTGTGAGCAAGTTAAAACTTTGAAGCATTAAATAGCTTAGATAACGTGATATTTTGAAGGTTATGTCGAGACCCTGACATGCTGGGGTTTTTCGGACGTCGGATTTGGATTCAGCGACCAATAAATCATACGAGGGGTATTCAAAAAGGAAGTTTCCCTAATTTTAAAAAAAGTAAAAAAAAATTTTTAGGTTACTAAATGAATATTTATAAATTATTTGACTCACAAACTATTTTTCTACATACTCACCTTCGACTTGAATACATTTTTCGTATCTGTTATAGAGTTTATAAAAACCTTCTTTTAAAAAAACGTGTCCTGTTTTTTGGAGCCATAATTTGACAGATGTTTGGACTTCTTCGTTTGAAACAAAATGCTGTCCACTTGGTGCGAGATCCGGAGAGAGGGTGGGTGATCGAAAATTTCCCATTTGAATTTTTCCAATAAAGTTCTCGTTTTTTGAGCAGAATGAGGCCGTGCATTATCATGAAAGAGTAAGATTTTTTTGGATAATTTTACTGGACGTTTTCGTCTGATGGCATTTTTAAGCTTATTTAAAACTTCGCAGTAACGATCCGCATTGATTGTTGTACCAGGTTCCAAAAAATCAATCAACAAAACACCTAACGCAATTCACAATTGGACACGGGTCTGGAGGTCGAGACCCGAAAAAATATTTTTTTTTTTTGTGTGGATGTGTAATTATATAAAAAAATTTTTTTTTCGCAAATAGGCAACAATCGAAAGGAAATTTTGTAACTGCATTAAAAAATAATTTTCTAAACGATAACGTCATTTAGCATGCGATTTTCATGGTCATATCACAAGCTCAAAGTCAAGTGATTTCCATCTGAAAAATATTTCCAAAAGTAAGCTTCCAAATATTTTAGAAAAATCTTTGTAAAACGTATATTCAAATAAAACTCTTAATTTATGAACTTCTTTTAGGTCAAGTTCTTTTTACATGACCTAGAGCTACTACTACCGAAAGCTATAAATTCTTTGTTAATCTTAAGTGGTATTATTTAAAATATTATAAGTACATATTTTGTTGCCATTTAAATTTCACTTTGATGGAAATTTTTAATTTTTCAGACATTTTATTTTACGCTAAAATTGATTTAGTGTGTCTACCAACGATTATACGCTTCTTGTCATTGTCTACGATAATTTGCAGGGGCGTATCAAGAAAAATGTTGCTGGGGGTAAAGGATTAAAATTCACTTACAGTTTAGTTATTCGTACTCGTAGTTCGTTGGCATAGTTTTGGGTCCTGATACCTAAGATGCTCCCCCTTGCATACGTCACTGCTTAATTCGCTTAGTTTAATCGTATTTAGGATTTTGTTAAGACTAATTAAGCTACAACAAACTACAAATACTATAAACAATGTAAATATATTTTGGTTAAATTTCGAACAAAATATTTTTGTACTATTTTTTGTACTTTTAACAATAAAAATACATTTAAGAACTGCTCTACTGTTTCTTAATGGGGTTAAGTTTATTAAAATATGTGGAACTTTAGGAAAAGTAACTGAAATATAAATATTATATATTTAAATATAATACAAATATTTCCATCAACAACAAAATTAAAAGCTCAGTAGTCATAGTAAAAATTACTAAAGGTCTACACGATCAAGCAAGGTTTCGAAAATGGAGTGGGCTTGGGGCAGTGGCGGATCCACGGGGGTGTTTTTCGGGTTCCCTCAGAAGCCCGAAAAATGGGGTGAAACTCTTTTGAGATCTCAGGTATACATAATCTTCGAAGTGAAGAACCCTCCAAGACCGCACCTGACTTGGTGTCTTTTGATGAATTAAGATATTGCTCAATAATAATAATAACAAAAGATTTACTCGATTAGGGAATGTTTCGGAAATGGTATTCCATTCCTTTTAATGAAAAATTTCGATATGCATAATCTCCAATCCAATTGAGATGATACATTATAACGCTATTCGAATATGGAATGGTTTCAAAAATTTCAATAACTTAAATCTTCGACCATTTTTTAAGATTTAATAAAAAAATTTCGATCAACAGACAAATGAGATGATGCTTAATAATACTAATAATTTTAAAAGATAAACTCGATTGAGAAATTCCTATTTATTGCCTATTAAAACAAGCTCTTGACAACAGCCTTTTTTAAGGATTTAACAAAAATTTCGACTAAAAGACATCTAACTTTTGTCTTACGAATACAGCTAATTTATATTTTACCTTATTCCACATATCTTTACCTTTAAAAATTTCGGCAGTTCTTTCAGCGCTTCGTTCTTGAATGCTAATTTGAATCACAATTTCCTTAGTCATTTAACGATTATAATATTCATATACTGATAGTTAGGGTATTTAAATATGTCAACAATATCGAAACCCAATGCTCATCTTTGCCAAATTTTGTCGTTCTTCTTTTTGGCGGCATTTTTGGCGCATGTTTTTGCCAAAGCGAAGACGCTGCACTTGAGAGGGGGAAAAACGCGAATTAAATTATAAATAAAACCATAGAAAATTGTAATTAAATAACTAAAATAAAAATAAGCGTGTAAGTTGCAAACAAAAGCCATTTCGTACGAAAATAAATTGCAGTGACAGACAAAGGGCAACGGAGTGTGAGAGAGGTTTGCAGGAATTTGCCAGCAAAGTGCACAAGAATAATTTAAATTAATAGAAATATTGCTGTCATAAAGTTTTTATTAAAGCTATAAGAAATTCAAAAAGTTTTACTTTTACTGGTATGAACCAATTTTTTTTAACCCATTGTGAAAGAAATGAAAAGCAAAAAAAAACGCTCGAACATAAATCCATATAAAAAAAAAAGTATTTCAATGTCACAGTTTAGTATTTATTTTTCTTAATTTCTGCTTTAAAAATTTTAAAACTAATGCTCAGCCATGGCACACGGTTACACACACACACAAAATACATACCACACACACACATATATGTACACACAGACATATGCACGCATATGCAGACACGTGGTCAGCCATTCAGTCAGCCATTCAATCAGACAGTCAGTCAGTCAGTCAGTCATCATTATGCTTAGCATAGCGTCAGTTCAAACCCCCTCTCCGATCCACACCCCCGCTCTAACCCATAACAAAACTCTCAAAAAAATCCAAGCCTCCCGAGAGCGTCCCCGCTGCCGCTCTACGCGCGACTCTTGTCACTTTTCTCATACATTTTTGATTGTGTTGTACACTCCGCGCCACTTAAAAAGCATCACCTAATTTTTTTATATAACGTATTTTGTTAATTAATTAATAAAGATGACTAAAAATTTAATAAATATAATAAATTTATTTTTAGCATAACAAAAAGGCATTTGCTAATATTCTTTTTATTTAAGAAATTAAAAAATGTAATGTTTTGAAAAAAAGAAAATGAATATTTTTGCCAATTGAGCAGCATATTTGAGTGGTTATATAAATATATTGTGAATATTTCAAAAGCCAGGTTTATACAAAATTTTGTATTACCACTATTTTTACCTTTAAGATTTAGATTTAACTTAAAATTATTCTATTATTATTTAATCAATTGTCGAAAAATTTAATTTTTTCTTTAAATTGTTTGCTATATTTTAAACACTAGTTTAAAATATGTCAAAATTTAAAATTATTATATGGTATATATTTTCAACTAATAATGTTAAATTTTGACACCTATTGGTAGAAATGCTGTTAAAACCTTTGTTTTCGAGAGCTTAAATTAAAAAAAAAACCTACCTAGAATCCTCTAAATTATTATTTTTTAAATATATAATATAAACTTGAAATTTATATTTGATTTTTTTATACAGGTATTAATTTTTTTTATGTTAAACGTTTATTAAGTAAGATTTTCGCAAATAAAAATAACTATATTAAATTACGTTTTTTTAAGTAATTTCTAAATGAAAATATAAATATAACAATAAAATTATTGTTTTTCTTACAACAAAAGTGAGAATTTGCCTTGTTTAATAAATATAATTATTTTTTTTTTAATCCTACAATCTCAAAAATACACATTCTTATTTGATAATTTTTTAACATTATAAAGTAAAGACAAAAAACTCATCAAAAATCAACTGAGATAGAATTTTTCTAAATTAAAACAAATTCAAGATTTTGTGTCTTCATTTTACTTAAAAAAATTAAAATAATTTTAAAAATGACGTAAATTATAATAAAATTTTTTTTATTTTTCAAAAGTTTTTCAATTAAGAATATCTTAAAGTAAAATAATTTGTATTGAAGTTGAGTGTTTTTTTTTTAAAGTCATTTCTATTTTAGTGTATTTCTTTCAACAAAAGTGAAAATTTGCTTTCAACCAATATATAAAATATTAAAAAAAATTGTTTAATAACTATTATAATTTTGTTTTTTTAAGTCCTACAATCTTAAAAATACACATTCTTGTTTGATAAATTTTTAAAATTCTAAAGTAAAAACTAAAAAACTCGTCTTAAATCAACTGAGTCAAACTTTTTCAAAATTAAAAAAAAATCAAAAATTTGTGTCTCCATTTTTTTTAAAATAAAATAATTGTAAATTATAAGAGAAATTTTTTATTTTTCAATCATTTTTCAAATAAGAATTTCTCAAATAAAAGTAACTTTATTAAAGTCGAGCTCTTTTTCTTTTATTTTTTAAGTCATTTCTACTTTATTCTTCTTTGATAAATTTTTACGATTATAAGCTAAATACCAAAAAACTCGTCTTAAATCAACTGAGGCAAAATTTTTCAAAATTAAAAAAAATACAAAATTTGTGTCTCAATTTTTCTTAATAAAAAGTAAAATATAATTGTAAATTATAATAAATTTTTTTTTAATTTTCAAAAGTTTTTCAAATAAGCGTTTCTCAAATTAAAATAATTTTATTGAAGTCGAGTAGTTTTTTAAAGTAATTTTTTGTTATTGCTTTTCTTACAACCAAAGTGAAAATGTGCTATCAACGAAGTATTTTAAAAAAATTGTTTAATAAATAGATATTATTTTTTTTTTTAGAAAACCTCACAATCTCAATTAATAAACAATCTTTTTTGATACATTTTTACAATTATAAGCCAAAGACCAAAAATTCGTCATAAATCAACTGAGCCCAAGTTTTCAAAATTTCAAAAAATCAAAAATTTGTGCCTGCATTTTTCTTAAAAAAAAGTTAAATAATGTTAAATATACGTTGAAAATTATAAGAGAAAATATGCAAAAATTGTTTTTAGTTTAAATAAAATTTGTTTTCTTTATTTTTTATTTGAAAAATTTAATTTTATGTAGACAAATAAATTTATTAAAAAATAAATAAAAAAATATAAGTATTATAGCAAGTTTCCACTGAAATAGTAGGTTTATTTTTAGTTTTGAATTTTTTTTGTGGTTTATTTTATTTACGAACTATTCAGGGATAGTTGGTAAATGAATTGACATAATTAAATTATTAAAAACAAAATCTGTCTTTTTATTTTCTTTATTAATCCAACCCACAAATAGTATGAAAGACTATATAGTTTTTTCGTGCCTCTCAAAAAGACAATTTTTGTCAAACTGCTTTCATTATAAATTGTAACCACTCAAAGACAAATATGCTAAAGGTAAAATAAAAATTTATTTTTTGTAGGTGTAAAAAAAACATCTATTTTGTTGTGCTAAAACTAATTTTAAGTAAAAAAAAGTTTATATTTAACAAAAAATAGCTTTTCCACATAAAAATTTAGCTAGCGCTATTCAAGTGGCGCGGAGTGTACATTCCGCTATGTATCCATACCGCTCTGTGCGTTGTTTGTCTCGCTTGTCTCTTGTCTCGTGCGTTATTTTTTTTTGGTTTTTTTTGCCGCTTATATGAATGAGTTCTCGTTTGATTCTCGTTTGCTCGTATCTCTCTGCTTTAGTTTTATGCGCACATTTTTATGCATCAAATTTTTGTTTTCTGTTTTTGTTTAGTTTTCTCGCCAATAAGTTAACAAAAACAACAAAAAAAAAAGAGAAAAAAAGAAATTATTCTACAACCAGAAATCATCATACAAAACTTTTTGCAGATTTTTGATTTTGTACCCCCATCATCACTACCACCACCACTACTACAACAACAACAACTACTACAACAAGTACAAGCACCAACATCAAGAACCTCAAGTACGTCAAGTGCGATGGCTGCCATAAATACGGTAAGTACGGATAGCTCAAGCTGCCCCAACAACAACAACTGCAACAACAACAAACAGCTGCTACAACAACAACTGCAACAACAAAATGTTGCAATCATTCATAAACAATCATAATATATATGTATATATCTATAGAACATAATTTATTTATATACTGCATTATTTAATTGCGCGTATGCGCAATCTAGCTAAATTACTCATACGCCGCGTTGCTGCCGCTCTAATAGCCACAACCAAACTCATTATATATGTAATTGAAATATGTATGTATGTATGTATGTACCATATAAATTTACAACTTTTATTTTTCAAATATTTATGCGTTCAGTTTAGCCAAAAACCTAATCAAATATTTTATCATATTACACGTGCAACAGAATTGCGCATTTTTGGCCAGATTTTAACATAATTTTAATAGTTCAAAGAATTGTTTGTATAGCAAAAAATAAACAAAGGGGCGCTCTGGTCTGCATTATAAAGAGATTGATGTATTCCAGCTATAAATGTGTTTCGACCACCAATAAGCCCAAGTTTATGACAAATTACCAAAAGCTTAAACCTTAGTTGGTTTTATTAAAGTTTTGATTCCATAAGATTTTTATTCGTTAAATTTAAAAAAAGCTGTCCCTACCAAATTGAGTCAGTTAAAGAGATTTTTTTAAAAATTTTTTTAACGTTTTTCAAATAAGAACTTCTCTTCTTAATTATAATAACTTTATTGAAGTTGAGTTGTTTTTTTTTAAAGACGTTTTTTGTCTTAAAACAAAAGCCTTCAACCAATATACATTAAATATTTTACAAAAAAATTCTTAATAAATATATTTTTAGCATGTTGAAAGACAAAATCTGGAAATTTTTTGTTCTATATTTTGTACTTTTAACATTTATGGTATTATGATTATTTAAAAACAAGCTCTATTTACTTCGTAGACTCAGCTTATGGTGATTTTCGAAAAATTACTTTTCCCGGTTATCAGAAATTTCTAAAAGCCAGTCAAATTAGGTCAGTTGTTTTAAGCTACGTCGTTATATGATAGATTTTTACTATAAAAGACCACTCTGAATATTTTTCTGGAAGTTTCCTAATTTTCTTTTTTTACGCGTATTTTTTTTGCAAGTAACCGATGCTTAAAAGATTTCAATTCAATATTGAGTACATAAAATTAATCGAAAACTATCTCCATTTCAAAGCAAAAAGTTAACATTTATTTCCAAATTTATCGTTACGAAATTAAAAATTATAAAAACTAAATATTTTCTTATAAGGCATACAAAAGTCATATATTTGACTTTTATAATGCAGAAATGTATTTGTAATATTAAAAGTTTTTTGACGTCATTGTATAGTGCGTTCGCTAGATGGCGGTAGCAACTTTTGCTGCCTAGATGGCGTTAGCGAATCCTAGTCTATGCATCCATTTCTATACACATTAAGAAAGAAAATAGCATATGTATGAGTTTTATCATGATTAGGAGAACCTTTCGCATTTTCGGATGTTATTATTATTATTGGGTTACTGCGACCCAGGCGGATCTATTGCACCCCCTTCATGGCTAGAGCTCTCCCAAAAGGCCTACATTGAAGTGTTTTGTTTGGACTTATAGCAACAACGATCTCCGGTAGGAGAAAGTACATGCCCAGGAGCTTGTTTTTTTTACCGGCCATACATTCACATAATACATGCGAAGAAGTTTCTTCCTCCATACTATACAGGGTCCGGCACTCGAAGTGTAACCAATTAAAAAGGCCATAAATTCATTTTGGAAAATTACCTTTACTCAATTCAAGGTACAAAATGTGTAAAAATAATACGAAATTTAGAAACAATTTACTTTCGCTCAATATGGCCACCTTTTGCCTTCACTATGGCCTTGAGACGGTCCAAAAATGAATCGCAAGCTGCCCGAAAGTGACTTGCAGGTATTTTGGACAATGGCTTTTTTCAGCGCCTCGAGACTGTTGTATCTTTTAGTTCGGACCTTGCTCTTCAAAATGGCCCAAAGAGAATAATCCATCGGATTCGCGTCTGGTGAATTCGAGAGCCATTGTGTGGACGTTATGAAGTTCGGAACGTTGTTTTCCAGCCATTCTTGGTTCACTCGAGCTTTGTGAGACGGTGCCGAGTCCTGTTGAAACGTCCATGGTCTGCCACCGAAATGTTTGTCTGCCCACGGCTTCAAAGCAACCTCCAGAATACTTTCCCGATAATATTGCGCATTAACCTTGACGCCAGGCTCGATGAAAACGATTGGAGAGCGCCCATCTGCGGTTACAGCGGCCCAAGCCATTGTCTGTGGCGGGTGCTGCCTCCTGGTGGCCTATCGATGACTCAAATTCTCGTATGAACGGTCCCTCAAGTAAACCCTATCGTTTTGAGAGTTTACGAATTGCTCAATTGTAAAAATTTTCTCGTTAGAAAACACAATGTTCGGCAATTGACCGCTTTCGGCCAAGCGAAGCAACTCCTTCGCTCTCTCAAGTCTGACTTGTTGCTGCTTCGGTGTGAGATCATGTGCCTTTTGGATCTTGCAAGGCTTGACCTTGAGATCATTTTTCAGTATGCGACGGATGCTACGGTCAGATATTTTCAGTTCTTTCGCCATTTGATTGGCACTTCGTCGGGGATTTCGCTCAAGTCGCTTCTTCACTTTTTGAACCATCTCAAGTGACGTTGCAGTCTTTTGATGACCACCTCCATGACGTTTTGCGATGCTACCAGTATCATTGTAACGAGTTATGGTGCGATAAACGAAAACTTTATTTACTTTAAGGTGTTCGAGCTCACGAACAATCGCTGGTTGTGATTTTCCAGCTAAATATAATGCAACTACACAATTACGTTTGAAATCCATTACTGATTTTTTTTTTTTTGGTTACACTTTGAGTGCCGGACCCTGTACAATGTCCCGTCAGAAGGCCCTTCGGGATTCTCACGGTGTTCTTCCCGTGCGTTACCATGACTTTGAACCTCTTACAGTTGTAGTTGGAGAGGAGGGTTTTGACTGTTTAAGCCTTGGTATCTGCGCCCAGTGTAGCAGTCGTTTTTTATTCTCCTCTATTCTCAGTAGGTCCCGTACTAGGTGGTTACCAATCCCACAGTGAGGCTTAGAACCGATTTGCGGTGTTGCTGCACCGGTTCTTGCAAGCTTATCTGGCAGCTCATTTTTAGGAATATTGTTATGTCCTGGAATGTCTAATCCTGAGCTTATTTCTGCATCCTAAATTATCTAGTATCGTTCATACTTCTTCAACCAGCCTTGATGTGATCTTGATTTTGCTTTTTTCGGATGTAGACTACCAAAATTTGTTGTTAGAATTTTGAAAGCCCAAAAATCATCTTTCAGAAGTTTGACTGAAGTTTACTTTATTTTCATATTATTGATTATAGTAATTTAGGGTAGAGATTTTTTAGAACCAGTTTAAAAACTTTAGAATTCAAGTTGATACAGGTATTTTAGGTCATCAAGTTGCTAGTCCCTAATGAAAATGTTTATTTACCTTAAAATCATCAATCTTTTTGAAAATGCGAAAAAAATCGATGTAAAAATCACTTGCAGAAAGTTTAGGTTGAAATTAAAGACAGTAAGTAATGATATGAAGCAGTGGCGGATCCACGGGGGTTTTCGGGTTTGGACCAAAACTTGTAATTGGAAATGGACCATATTTCAAACAGAGACATTCAATTTTTTTTGAAGTTATAGCTCCAAAAAGTTGAAGTTTTCGAAGCCAATTACATTAAGGAGACACCACAAGTCAATCTGGATTGTAAAAGTTATAATATTTTTGGCGTGCTCTTTTGAATTCCGAAAAAAATTTCAAAAATCCCTTTTTTTCGTTCAAATTTATATTATTTTGTCCAAATATTGACTTTCTTCTGGGCGACTGTGGCCTTAAATCTGGCAACGTGGTGGATTTGTGGAGTGGTTTCTGGTTCGGATTTTGTCTTAGGTTGGTTTAAATGAAAGTTGGAATAATGAAGTCAAAAATCCAAATCCCACCATGATGAAGTCCTAGATCCGCAACGATATTTGCTCCTTAAGATACTAGATAGGAGCGAACTGCGTTAAATCAAAAATTAGCATTTGATCCATCAGAAGCATCGCTTCGCACTTCTGCTCAGAACTGGTCATCGTTCGTTGACGTTATAAATTAGTCTGGCTAAAAAATCTACCGTTTTTTACACTAGTTACAAATTCTAAAAATTTTAAATCGTGATGGAATTAATTTCATAAAGTACCTCAAAAAGTAATTCAGTTCTTGTATGGTAGCTATATTAAATTGTGATCAAATGATTTATAAAAAAGACAAAGATTTGATCACAAATAAAAACAAATTCGATGATGTATTTTTTTTTTTTCGTTCTGTATTGGTCTACACATTTCTAGGAAGTTTGAACAAAAGCGGTCAACTATTTCGTATAGCTACCATAGAATGATTGAACTGCTTTCTCTTTTCCAGATAGTCCTGACCTTCTGATTATTGAGTCATGATTTTTAACTAAACTTCTTCACCATTTCTGCTCCAGTTTTTCCACCTCCTTTTCACAACTTTAGCTTGCTTCTCTTTTAGACTAAGCGATTTCCACTTTCATTCATCTTGGATTTTTTATTTCTTTTTTCAATATGCCTAAATTTCGTTGGCTTTGCCAATTATGAGTGTGCTTGAAATGACTTACCTCAATCAGGGCCAAAAGCAAAAAAAAAAATTCACATAATCAGTCAAGTTTGTGCTTCAGTTTTTCAGCTTTTCCATTGCCATCGTCGCGGTTTTCTTTTGGGCTTTATTTTCTGAATGGACATTGACATTTGATTGACACGTGAATCACGCTGTAAAAATAAATCATTGCATATGGAAAAGCGTGTAGAGTAGAGTATAATATATGAGTTTTTGTTTGGATGGTACAGGTAGTAAATTGGTGGCATGTCTTAACAGGATATGCTGTCATGTAGCTGTTGTTGTGGGGCTCTGTTGTATTTACTGTTGCCCTATTTGCTGGCCCCTCCCTTGACATCTATGTAGGACGTTAAACGACTTTTCAGTAGCATAAATCTTTAAAGACTTGCACAAGCGTAACAAATAATTATTTGATACCTCAAATGATTTAGTATACAAATAATTTATAGGCACTATTAAATTGAATACTCAAGACGTTAAGGTGCTTCTAATTTATACAAGAGTGGCGCAATTAATTTAATAGCTCAATGAAAATTGTTTACAGATTACAAGGGAAAGAGAGTGTAATGAGCTTACTAAAATTATAGAGTCGATTAGGGAAATTTTAGAATTTAAGTTCAAATCACTTAAGGGATAATATTTCTAGGAATTTTGGTATAAAACGATGCAATATAAAATGAAGTTTGATTTGCATCTTGCTTCCTTGTTTCAAGTTTGTAAATCCAAGTGTCTGGCCAGTTCCTGATGTGAGTCGGTGCATATCATTAAAAAGTTCACCCATCGAGCTAGAAACGTCGATTAGTTCATATCTATAATCTCGCTCTATTTTCTTTACTTAAAAAAATTATACTTCTTTTTTATAATATAATGTCAACTGAGCTTAGTTGTACTCCTCAAATGAATAAATAAATATAACTTTTCTTCATCTGGCATCGATGTGCTTTTCTTCCATTGAGGATATTTTCAGCTTTAATATTGGGACTGATGATTATGCCTCAAGGTCATCGTTTTCCAAGAATACTTCTATTCTTTTTAAACAAATTTAAGAAAAACTTTTTCTGGATTATTTTAAATCGAATTTCTTATCTAATTACATAAGTACATAAACTTTGAAAGCTAAAATTTTTATTTATCCTCTGAACACTCAACATTGATTTTAAATAGTTTTTTTAAATAAATATGGTTGTAATAACTAAATGTTGTTAAACTTTTCTTTTATTATAAGTTCCAAAAAAATTTACTCAAATTAAATAATAAAAAAATATATATGTATAATATCATTCGAAATGGCAAGCTTACGACAGAAAAAAAAACTTTTTTGACTCATTTGAAAACTTCGAAAATTTGTTATTTCGTTTCTGTTCGTAGGCCATAGCTTATTTGAACCCAACAAACATGAGAGCATGGATAAATCCTATAAAGCTATTATAAAGCAATAACAGTAAAAAAAATTTTAAATTTTATAATTGTTGAGGGACTGCTCTTTTTCGAAAGACCAATAAGCTCTTGAAATAAGTATCAGAATTTGGGGGGTGCTGAAAAAATAAGTCCAAGAAAAAGAAGAGATCTGAACATTATTTTATTAGATTGACAAAGAAGTTGAAAAGAATCTTCTATCCATTTCAATATTATACCAATACCTTTATAATAAGGCATATTCGTATCATTGAAGTCCCCAATCTATGAAACTAATAGCCTTATCTAAAAGCCCTGTATATTTATGTCCTGTATTCTGTAATAAATTGCTGGTAATAAGTAAATAATAACAATAACAAAAACATTGAAAATAGGTCATCGATAATCTCTTTCAATTTTCCTATGTTCCTGGGTAGGACTTTTACTTGGTTCGACGAAATATAGGCTAGATTTATATGTTTTGTGCACCAAATCCAGGTTATTCTTGTGACTACGCTGCCCTTGCTGGTTCCAATCAAGGACTGGTCTTTCAATGTCAATATTTGATCGTAACAAAGAACAAACTACTTGAATAAACAAAGAAAGCGGTGTTGTGCTATGATTTCACTTATATTTTCTGTAAGATGGCGCCACCATGTTCACTAGATGGCGCCAGCAGTAAAAACAGCTGTTCTGTCTAACGCTATAAACCAAACTAATGCGTTGTGAAACATTTTTTAGAAAGCCATTTACTATTTAATATTTATTGTGAGCTGTTTTGGTTACAGGTCTATCAATCTAAAATATTAAATTAATTAATTTTCGACGTCTAATGAAAATTTTTAATAAACGGCTTATTTTCAAGCTAAGTACGGTTTTAGATATTCCAAAAATTTCGAGCTCGAATAATCAACATTTTGCTCTCAAGAAATTAAGTTTTGTAGAAATAAGCAAGAAAAGGAGTTGGGACGTACCCTGATACACGAGATGGACCCAAGCTAACCAACAAGTACTAGAGACGACGGGGTATACACACCGGCTCTCTTACAGGCCATACACCAAAAAAACTCAAACTAATTAAAAGAGTTCCAAAAAATGTAGGATGGCTAAAAATAATTTAACCATACTGAATTGGTTAGTGCTTTTTTTACTTTAAAAGGACATCGAGGAAGACATTTACTAACTCGAGTAAAAGTAGGGTCTCTTCTTTAACTTAGACTTTCGTGGTAGTCATTATGATTTTGAAGCACAAAGACTGATACGATAGCTCTAGTTACCTCAGAAGGACACTAAAGATCGTGAGACACACACCTACTAGAAATAATTTTTACCTAATCCTAATTTGTTGTCACTATATCATTGACGGCATTTTAATATGCATTTTTCATAGAATTGAAATTTAAAAAAAAACTTTATATCACAATAAAAGAAAAAACAATATTTAAGTTTCCATTAAGTATTTCAAAAATCTTATATGTGTAACCCATATGATACTTGGGCTAGGTCAGTGGTCCCACTTAAGTTCTACATAAAAATCCAGCTGAGCATTTTATAATTCACAATTTCATATGCAAATCTCATTAAGAGCCACCCTAATGTGATGCCTATCACTGCCCCATATATATTTCATAGCCTAATGCAACAACTTTAAATAAACAAAAAACCGTCTAACTTGGCATTAATAAACAAAAAAAGAAAACAACAACAACTACAAAATAACAGCCACTTGTAGATACTTAATGAAGATGCTTCCTTCGGTCTTCAGTCTTCTTTGGAATTCAAGAAAGACCCCAAAAAAAAAAATTCATTTTGTGTTTTTCTTGCCATTTGGTATTATTTTTCAACTTGGCGCACAAGAAATTAACAATAATATAAATGTTTATTTACTTAACTGAATTTTATGCGTTTTCATTTTAATTTATGGGTATATCTTCGTCGCAAATATACACATTTATATATGTTTATAGCTCTTAGTAGTTGAGTATCTGCAGTGCTTTAATTATATGAACGTGTAGCTTTTTTAAGAGCTGCAATTTTAATAAAATTAACTTTTTACACTGCGGCTGGGTAGTAATTGCAAATGGAAATGGCTTAAAACGTGAGAAAATAAATAACAAAATTAAATAAAATAAAAAATAAAAGGCTTAAGCTTTCATGATTTTTTGTTGGACTGCTATGAAAAACATCATATATGCTATAAAAACATCATATAAGTCCTCCAAAGACTAAAGAGCCTAGAAGAACTAGAGTAGCTCTTAAAAGATTCTGACAAAGAATATTTCAAGTTCTTCGAAATCATTAAGAAAATCAGTTTTCGATTATGAGAATCGCCCAAGCCTGAGCAGGAAGCAGCAGAGCTGATTTTGACAAACTTCTTAGAAAATCAATTTTTTCTCAGCTATGCAGGACGGCTCACAACTCCAACATTGAAATCCTCCAAAGCAAGGACCTTGTAACTCTGAGAAACATTGCTGGAGCTCTTAAGCATAAAAAAATTCACTAAGATTTGAATATATCTATATAATATATTTCCTATATGAGAGATGAAATCAGCAAATTATCTCAAAGATGCCTAGAAAAAGGGTTCCTTACAGAGAGGAGGGGCACTGCGACTAAAAGGTCTTTTGTGCCATACCCTTAAGTTAAAGCAAAAGACTTTCCGCTTTCCGAAAGAATAGCAGTAGGTCTTTTGTAGGTATTGACCTGAGATGGAAGGGACTTATCCGTTCCTTTCCTATGTGACAGGCTCTGTCCCATGCTAGCGCTGGGCAGTCACAAAGAATATGTCTGGTGGTTTCATCATCTTTTAGACAGAGCCTGCACTCAGAAGAGTCCGATAAGCCAATTTTCTGTAGATGGTATCTAACAGTGAGGTGGCCAGATAGGTAAGCTACCAGGAGCTTTAGGACTGCTCTGCCAAGACCTTTTGTCTTGATCGCATCCAGAGATTTGACAAACACTTTTGCTTGATAAAGCCCCGGAAGGGAGAACCAGTATCTCCTTTGTTCTTCTGCAGCCCTTCTCTCCCGCAAGTTTTGATTGTGGACCAACCAATACCACAAAACGGCGCAGGAGATGTAGTCAGGGTGGAGGCACCCTGTCGTGCTAGATCGTCAGCGATTGTGTTACCATCCACTTCCAAGTGTCCAGGCACCCAACACAGCATGACTTTGTTCCGGGCAGACAGGGTTTGGAGGTAGTTAAGGCATTCTTTAACCATTCTGGAGGAGATGCTCTAGGATGACAATGCCCTAATAGCAGCTTGGCTTTCTTCCCTTGAGAAGGATACTAGGGGCGCAGATCTCTGCGGCTTGAATCTCCGCTTGAAAGACGCTGGGCTAGATGCTCTTGTGTTAGGTCCAACGTTTCCAACACCTACACCCTGCTCAGTTTTCGGCTCATCCGTGAACCATTGTTGCCACCGGAGGGTTCCACAGGGGCTGCCATTAGCCCAATTCTCCCGTCTTGGGAGAAGAGATCTAAATTTCTTGTTGTGAAAAAGATCACGGAGATCATAAGATCTGATCTAGAGCAGATCGATACGTCAGGAAGGGAATATACATATAAGTGTGAATATATCTTTTATGGGAGATGAAATTAGCAAAGTATCTCAAAGATGCCTAGAGAGGCTGTCTAATCATGACGTATACTTAATAATAGATTGTCATTTCTTAATTAACACAAAATGTACTCCTTTGAAGAGATGACAAAAGACGAGCTGTTGAATATATTTTGCTTTAGTACCTTCATAAATCTTTCCAGAAGCAGTGCCGCACTTATTTCATACTTTATTTTTATTTTATAATTTAAATTTATAACTTCACATAATTATACATGCTCCCATCTGAGTTTATTTTCAAAAATATTTCCATACTTTCTTTAGCCCATTCCCTTTGAACAACTAGAAAGAAGAAGTGTTCTAAACTTGTTTGTACTTAATTTTTAGCAGGCTTAAGTAGGCTTAATTGAAAAGCTACCAAAGCCTACTTAGAGCCACATAATTTGCCTCAATGCATTTATAAAATTGACCCAGATTTAATTGCATTTAAATGAATATTAAGTATACGCAATGTGTTTGCGACAGCTGACTAAAAATAATTGAGAACATTTATTGTTAAATTGCTCAATTCTAATTAAAGTCATAAGCAAAATGTTTTGCTTCATATTATTATTATTATTATTATGGCTTTATATATATACGAGTATGTGTGTGTGTGCGTTTCTCTGACAGAAAGCTTTGTCATGGTTGCTTGGCAACACGCGGCGTATGAGCAACTTCCGTGCTGTTACTTAAAGTGAGTTTGTTTTTGATTATGTGTTGGTGTGTATCTATGTCTGTTTGTATCTATGTGTGTGGTTGTGTGGCACAAAGCTCAAAGTGAAATGCATTTAAATTCAATTAATTATGCGACGCGTCAGCCATTAGGCGACAGTTGCTGTGAATTATCAATAATCCCAACTAATCTCACTTGACAGCGCTCTTGGCAGCCGCTGTGCCATTTCACACACACAAAGACATAGCTACATACAAACACACACATTTATCTAGTATATAAACTATAAACACATATGTGTATGTGTACCTAAACTAAGTGTAGTCAATTTTGAGCAGCCTTTAGCATAGTATTCTCCTCTTTTCTTTTTCATCCCGTCTACCCTTAGGTACCAAAGAGCATACATCTGCCTTTGACAAGTCTAAGCACGTCCCGCGTGTTGATGTGCAGCGCCTCCGTTGGCACTGAGGGCTCTGTAACTCTTCAACTGAGGGATGCTAGCTCCTTGGAGGCAGCAGCAGCAGCAGCAGCGGCAGCTAGTACAGCAACAACTACAACAACAACATCAGCGAGTCACACAAATGGCAACACATCATCAGCGGCAGCGACAACAACAACAACAACAACGTCAGCATTAGAAAATGCATTGACTATAGGCTATCCGGATCCGGAAATGCTGGCAGATGTTCTCGGCACAATACAAACAGCCTGTAAGTGTATAAGTATTTTTTTTTTCTATTGCTTTTCTTTGAAATAATATAAAACTTGTACACTATGTTGAAATAGTATTGTGTCACGAAATGTTGCACTTATGTACGGATTTAAAAAAAAAGGGTGCAAGTGAGTTGAGAAGAGGCTTTGTTCACTTTGCACATCTTTAAGTTGGCGCTTTAAACGTTTTAAGGATGAGGGCAAATAACTAAATAACTGCAATAATTGCATACATTAAAAAGAGGGGCTAGTGATAAAGAGTGATAGGAAGCCACTCCAGGCGTGGCTTTCAAAAAGCTCTTCGTCCTGAGTTATCGACAAAATTTTCTTTCATAGAGACAATGTGCATAACAGGCAGAAAGACCCATATCAAACTATAAGTTCTTTTTACTAAAATGCTTATCACAATCTTGGGTAGCGAATCATGCTTCATGGTGATTACCTTAAATCGTGGAAAAGTTAGCTTGCCCGTGAAATTTGTGAAAATTGAATCTAAGCTTTCATGAATGCAATCCATTTTTCCGCATTTCCCACGATGTATAATCGGATTTGCTAACATAAAAGTTTAAATGAGCAATACTTCGTGACAGCTTTCGCTCACGCACAGCATTAAATTCTTCCTTATGAACTTGTTCATTTAAGGTATTGACGATTACTTTGTTAGTTATGGAGTTGCAAAGTTGCACATAAACTCATGTTGCTAAAGCGTGAACGACCTCTTTGTAGTTTTTTTTTTGATTTCGAGCTTCAGCTTTCGTATTTTGAGTAAGTTTAGTAAACAAATGGTAATTGTAATCAAATAAGATTTATTTGATTAATGCATTTTAAGAATAAAATAAAATATTTATTTTTTTTGGCTTTACATTATGCTATGTAGCTAAAAAATGCTGTTCAAAATAATACAGATAGATCATTTGCCAACATTTTCTCTTTAAAGTGGGAGAAAGGGTCTTAGCTGGATAAGGTACTTGAAAGTGACAGAAGCGACCAATAAAAAAATGTTTCCCAAATTTTTTGTTGGTATTTTGCATTTTTATTTGCTATCTGTACGATGACAGATGAAACTTAGATTACAAAAAAAACTGGTTCAGAAATATTTGGTCAACTCGAATTCGGCGATAAAACATTTTTTTGCCCTATGCATGTTTCTGTCACACTTAGTTAGGTTAGGTTAGACCGGCAATTGGGACTGACATCCCAACTGACTTAGGCTAAGGATAGGCCCGTTGCGATACCGCTAGAGTGAGCTAGTTCACCAGTCTTCCCCACTTGAGAGGTCCCCTACGAAAGGTGAGGAAGCCGGCTGCCTGAATAAACCTTAAAAGGCATTTTGGACTCTGTTCAGAGAGCTGAGATAGATCGTCTAGAAAGTGTGACTGTAGGAACCTAAATCTTTTACTGCCCAGTCCAGGGCAGTGACAGAAGAAGTGTTTCACCGTCTCCAGCACCTCCTCATCGCCACAGCTTCTACAGAAGTCATGGTGGGGAGCATTCAATTTGGATGAGTGGTTTCCTAACAGCCAGTGTCCCGTGATGGCACGGATAACAGATGAGCACTGGGCTCTATACAGACAGCAAAGTTTTTTGGTTCTTTTGCTGCAGTATGTCAGCCAAGTTTGTCGGGAGATTCTACACGTGTTTGATTCCACGTTATATTTATTTATTATTATTTATTCTCAGTTTACAGCTGGCCATGGGTATACCCAGGCACTCCTTGTCTTAAAGGAGGATGCTGGTAGTTCCTTGTCTAGCCAGTTCATCCGCAATACAATTTCACTCGAAGTTCCTATGTCCTGGGACCCATAGGTGAATTGAAAACTGCTCAGCCATCTCTCCTAGAGACAAGCGGTAGTTATTCACTGACTTCATGCACGAAGTCATCGAAACTAGGGACTTAATAGCCGCTTCGCTGTCCGAATAGATACAAATCTAGTGAACATAAAAAATCTAAAACCAAACTGCAAAAATTTTAATCAATAAGTTGGCAGGTCTGGTCGAGAACATTTGGAATGGATGGCGCACTGCATCCAAAAAGCTAAAATCTAACAAAGTTTTGTCGAGCTTCACACTTTTGCTTTCAAAACTGGGATTTAGTTTTCTGTTCTTGCAACATTCACAGAGATTTTTATTAAATTGGCCGTTTACCAATGTAAGACTGCCAAAAATTGGCAAAATTGAATGAATGAATGCATGAATTCTACGTTTAATTTAGCAAATTTACTACAACGTTGCTTTATGTCTTTTTTTGAACCAGATAATAATTGTTCACAAAAGCATTAAAATTGGAATTTTTTCGATAACCTTTTAATACGACCTAAATCATTTGGTCCAAGCATTTACTTCGTTTTTAGCATCAAAAAATATTTCCAAAAAAAAAAGAGTTACAGATTGGCCAAACTAATGAAAACTGTAGCCAAAATGCAAGTACAATTGAGAACAACTGAATAAGAACAGTATAAGTGGAGTTTACGAAAAGTATAGCCCCATGCTCTGATTAAAAGCGACAACACAGACTTATTTAATTTAATTTTTCAATAGACATAATTCTGTAAACTCAAGGAAATAATAATACAAAAATTATAAGGACGAACAGGGAATATAAAAATATATTATATATAATATAATATATAAAAAGAATTAATAATAAATAAACAACTATATGCAGGTGAACTAATTTAGTTCATTCTTTTGTTTATTTGTTCATGAACAAACAATACTATTGTGCGTCCATTTTATTTAGTTTAAATTCATTAACAGCTGCTCAAGTCTAAAATTTTCAAATTTGAAACTCTAATTATAAAGAAGTCATATAGTTGGAGAAAAAGCTGAGGTATTTTAATATGGGTTAATTTCTGTTTCCGAGGTTGAAGCTGTGGGTTAGGATTTCATTATATACGGCAGTGCTTTGGAAAACGAAAACGTATAGTTTTGTCGATATCTTTCGAAACTTCCCACACTTTTCGTTAGCATTTTAATTTATTTATCTTTGCAACTTTGAATTAATTCTAGGGAACAAGGTAATTAAAAGTTAGAGCAACATAAGGCCTTCAGGGTGGGTGGTATATACAAATACAATAAGGTAACATATGTTTTTTTAGAGTACCTATATAATTTATTTTTACATTTTATTAACAAAATTTAATTTAGACATTAGATCTATATAAATAAGCTTACATTTTTTTGGGAAGCGTCTGCCGAAGGTGCATTAAAGGGCGGAATGTTAAAAGAACTACAAATAGTTTAGATGTTTTGGCAGTTTTGGGCTAAACATTCTATTGTAAGGTTGGGTAGATTACAAAAGGGACAGCTAGGGGGCGCAGTTTATAAGCTTTGTGTGTCCTAGCCGGAATCTTGTATATTGAATTCCACGTCTCATATTTGTTGCAACTGGAATCCCGGCAACATCAATTACGGGGGCGTGGAGTGCCAACGTGCTTTTAGTTATCTCGACAGTTTGGTTACTCCAAAGGGAGGGGAAGATATTGCAATGAGAATCAACAAAGCAAAAGAGGCGCTTGATATACTTCGCGAAATTTGGAAAGCCTTTTGCAAAAAGTGCTTGTGCAAAATTGTACATATACTATATGGTGGCCCAACCGAATTAGTAATCTAGATCTCTGGAACGAAAATAACCAGAATCCTGCGACAGTAGATGTATGCGAGCGTTTGATTGGGCATACCCTTCGGAGATCCAAGCACTTCATTGGGAAACTTAGGGGAGAGGTCGTCGCGTTGGTGTGGCAGCAATAACATGGAGAAGATCTATCGACCATGAAGCTACTCATGGAATGATATCTGCCGTGAAAGAGTTCACTAAAAGAGGATGGTCGAGGCCCTATGCTCCACTGGGAGTCGAGGATGACAAAAGAGAAGAAGATAATCTTTTTTGGTTGGGCTTATAAGTTTATAGTAGTGGGAGTATCCTAGCTTATGTTCTTCTAAAGCAAGAGTGCATTATGGAGACTCCCAGTGCGGCTGGTTTTCGTTATATTGTTATTTCTAAAACATGGGATTTGCACCTTCAAATCCGTCGTGCATGCTGCTGAAGCAGGTGGATTAGCCGCAGGGACACTGGTACCACTTTGAGAATGAATATTCCTTGGGTTTACTCTCATGTTTATAAAGATATATGTGAGGAGCAGGGTTCTGATAGTAAGGTATAACCTAACCTGGAGCCGCTCATTCTGAGTACAGACGCTGCGTTGTGGATCGCCACATGATCGTGAAGCCATGATTTGCCTTTTCACAATTATCTAGCCCCCAGATCGGTTATTCAGTGGACTACCCAGAGGATACTTGACTAAGAGTCGTATGTTTGTGAGCTGCTTGAACTGTTCAGCAAAAGAATCATTTCTGGCCACTCCCAAGAAAATGGCTATCAGAAATTTTTCGCATTAGCATGCACTTCTGCGGACGGCTCCATTCTCCAAACTTTACGGACTTGTGCTTCAGATAGGCCAACATAAACTTATGGACTATTGATTATAATTTTTTTTTTCTAACTCAAGCACTATTTTTCCGCAGTTGCCTTGACTCCGATTTTATTTAATGAGAGCCTTAAACTTATATTTATATACATTTCCATATGTTCAACATATTCAACAGCCCTCTTTGGTTTTTCGCTATAAAATTATATTTACAAAAATTTTTCTCCTTCAATTTTTTCGGCCGTACAGCACTCAAGAACAACAGCATCAGTAGCAACAACAGCTCAGGGATTGCCACAGCAACCCAAAGTAATACATCAGTAGCGACCGCAAGCGTAGCAACCACAACAACTGGCAATCATCTGGATCGACCCAATAAAATAACCATAACGCGTCGGAATACCAACAACAGTAGCAATAACAACAACAACAACAACCACAAGATCACCGTACAAACGGTGTCCACATCCACACAAAGTCACAATTCCAGCGGTAGTAGTAGCTGCCACAACGGCAGCAGCAGCACCGCCTCCACCACCACCACCACCTGTGGCAACAGCAACCACCACAACAACAACAACAGTGTGAACAGTGTTAAGACCAACACCACCAGCTACATTAAGAACTGTCTGATACGCAGCAGCAGCTGCAGCAACACGGCTACAAATGTCACGACTCTGGCACAGATTATGAGCAACAGCAGCACCAGCAGTGCGGCAAGTTTACTCAATCAACACAACAACAACAGCAACTGTAGCAACAGCAGCAACTTCAGCAACGCCTCCTCCGTGGGCAGCAGCATTAGTGTGAGCAGCAGCAGCAATAGCAACAGCAACGACAGCAGCAGCGGACACAGTTTAAGTTTCAAGTGCAATGGTAAAAATGTTCCTGGCCTAACCACAACAACAACAGCAACTGCATCCGCAGCAGCGGCGGCATCCATAGCAGCGGCAGCCACAAACACATCATCATCAGGAGCAGCGGTAGCATCCTTGTCCGGTGGGGTTACCGTGGGTTTATCGAAACAACAAAAGAATCGGCCGAAAATATCCTCACCAACGCGACACGGACCGCAACAGTGTCAGGTGTGTATGAATGAATATATTCGCTTGATTGGTTGGCTGGCCGGTTGGCTGACTGGCTGGTTGGTTGGTCTCATTTGGTCTCGTTTGGTTTCTGCGGTTTAATTGTTGATTTATTGATGGGGCACGGCACTTGAAAACACTTTTTAAAATATTGCCAAATGTGTGTCGACTATATATTTGTTTATAAACAAACATTTAGGTCAGTCTAGTTTAATGGCGGGACTTTAATGTATACACTTGAAAAAATACTGGAGAGATAATATATCAGGCAAAGTAACACTTATTAAGTAAAGTTGAATTTTATAAATTATTTTGATTACATTTAAAAAAACATAACTCAACGATATACGAAGTGTGTTCAAAAAGTATCACGAATTTTGTGTTCTTTCAAAAATTATTTATTTATTCATGAATATCTATTTTGTCCCCTTCAAAGTAATCCCCATGAGATATTTTCGAAGCACTTCAAAAAATTATTTTTTTTTATCTTGTTCAGCTCCTTCTTCGATGCCGTCTTTATCTCGTCAATCGTAGCGTAGTGTCGTCCTTTCATGGGCCTCTTTAGTTTAGGGAACAAGAAAAAGTCACAAGGGGCCAGATCCGGGGAATACCCTGTGTTGGACAATTTTCTACTATGCTATATTCACGATATTTACAAAAGTGCGTATATCTTACAAAACCAAGACACCCAATACACATCGCAATAGGCTTAAAACCTCCGTATTGACAACTTCTAACACTGGCAAAAATCAGAATTGAAATTCATAGACGCGTTCATGAGAACACCCGTAGCACGTAAAAGATAAGTTTCTTCTTATGCACAAAGTTCTCGTGTCACAATGTTGGTAACTAACACAAAATTTCATGAGAATCGGTCCAGCTGTTTCGGAGGAGTATGGGCACTAACATTGTGACATGGGAATTTTATATATAAGAAGTTAAATTTTATAAATAATTTTGATTGCATTTAAAAAAACAGAACTCAACGATATATGCTAAAATAAAAGAAAATAAAATGCTGCACTGAATCATATGACAATTTTTTGTACTTAACTCAATGACTTCCTGAGGCCATGATATTTAATTTGATGTCAATTCGCATAGCCTATAACCAGCAGACGACCAAGACGCTTCTAACGATATCTCATTTGGCAATTTATCATAAGCGGATTAGAAGTTATGAGTGAACAGACGAACATATATTGCATTAGATGTTTATTTTTATGTGAAACTTTCTCTCGTTTTTGCTTAATTGCGGCTCTTGCTCTCTTGTGCGCTTTTGCTGACTGTGCTGCACACTCACACACAGAAAAATGTTCGTTAGTATGAGTTTCGGCCACCACTAATATAACGTTCCTCTAGTTTTAACAAAAGCGAATGAAATCCAAAATGTCATCTTTAAATTTGCTAATTTATCCTTTTCTAATGTCAATTTCAATTTAATGGAATTGAGCAACAAAAATTATTCTTCGTGTATGCAGGCTCGTAAAAGGCAGCGGAGCCGTTGGCACTTAAAGAAAATAATGGCCGTATCCAATAAACGTGCTCTAATTGAGCGTAGAGCCCCCTTCTAGTTAGTTAGTCCCAAACGCGCCCCACACGCACACACGCACACATCAAACAAAAGTACTTACAACGAAAATTATATATGTACAAGTGTATATGTGAGTGAATGCATGTGGTGGGTAGGGTCCACGTGCCGGAGGCGCTACATAGAGATGTCAATATGCGTCTAGTTCTGACGCTGTGTGAGGCCCTCGTCAATAAAAACTGACAGCCGCTTAAAGTGCTGCAAATTTTGGCAAAGATATATTCGCTTGGTAACAAAAAGTTCAACAAAAATTCTGCAAGAGGACCAAGTTTAAGTTATACTTAAGCGGCTTTGCTTGGAATCTGAGCTACATATTTTTGGAATAAAATTTCAATTGGCTAACAGACGAAGCTGCTCTAAGTTATTTTATGCACTACGTGAGGATATTAGTTCATATGAGTTCGATAGCTTGGCTATAGGCAGATCTAGATCATTTTTACTCATTCTTTTTTTTGTAAAATTTTGTTTTGATTATTATTGTAACATCTGTCGAAAACTTCAGAAGTGTACTTAACAAAAAGTATAATAGAATCTATTAATTTGAATATTAAGTGTTGACAAATAATCTCAAAAATTACAAATATACAACTCTGCTTGTTTTCGATTTCACAAGATTAAGACGCATAAAAATCTTTGATCTTTAGCTAATGACCACTATCTATAAAGTATTCCACAGTCGACCTTACCCCATGCATATTATGACCAATTGCTTCACTGGTCAAAGTAGTTTCGGTCGTGCAACATTTTATGGGCGCAATTAGCGCAAGGCAACCATCCCATAAAGCATATTCAAGCTAATATTACGCATACGCAGTGTATGTGCGGTTCATTAAAATTACCAAGAGCAGCCGTAGAACCAAAAGGCAGCAAAATTTCAATTACTATTTGTAGAGCGTCCGACACTAATTACATTTTGACTTGCGTGTACTATTGGCATATTCCTTTTTATAGATTTGTAGCAAGATCTTTGGAAATGCCTCAGCGCTGGCCAAGCACAAACTGACGCACAGCGACGAACGGAAATATATTTGCGCGCTCTGCTCAAAGGCATTCAAGCGACAAGATCACTTGTGAGTATATCTATCTATCTGTATATACCATATACAGATACTACTTATATACAGACATTGGTCATTGGCCAAGCTGTCAACGTACTATTTACCAAGTACTAATAAATGCCTCTTTAGAAACGGACACATGATGACACATAGGAATAAAAAGCCTTACGAATGTAAGGCGGAGGGTTGCGGCAAATCTTATTGTGATGCGCGCTCCTTGCGGCGTCATACAGAGAATCATCATGGTGGCATCTTAATCCCCAACAATCAGTCATTGTCGCCCACAGGCAATTCTATAAGCGGCGGAGGTAGCAGCAACAGCAATAGCAGCAGCGTAGCCACCAGCACGCTTAGCCTTTCACCGGCTACGGCCAGCGGTGATGCCAGCTCACCGGATGGTGCCACCTGCATACGCACTTATATCTCCACGGGTGGCACTGTAGTCGATGCAGCCACGGGCATTGCGCTTTCCGAGGAGCAAATCAAGGCCATGAACTTGCCCATCAAAACGGGCGTCACGCTGTTATCCCCTACAACATCGACTTCCTCGAATGCCTCCTCGACAGCGTCCTCGTCTACGTCATCATCTGCGTGCAGTGGCAGCATGTTAGCTAGCAGTTCACCTAATATAATGCTAAGCGATGGCGCCACCTTGGAAAGCGAGGGTCTAACCAGGGAGCAGCTGGATCTGATAAGCAAGATTATGCAACAAACGAAGCAGACCAGTGCACAAGTGACTGTATCGTCGCCAACCAGCGTCAATTCCTACAAAATCAATACAGAGTCGGCGCCATCGCTATCGCGTCCGCGCACTTGGAATATGCAATTGGTAAGTACCATACAGGGTGCTCCCTCTAATCTTCGTCTAGTCAATTGTACAAAAAATTTTCAATTGATTTGGGGCGATTGGCTCTAGTTAAACCCAGGCTGGTTACCAGCTCTCTGTATAGAGATCTTGATAGATAGTTTAATTTGTTGTCCCAAGAACTTTAATGGACACTCCAGGGCTGTTACAAGCCTGCAATAATTTACATAGTAAACATCCCATTCTAAGGAGTGCACGAAGCAGGAAGAGATCCCTACACCATTTCGGTGGGAGAATATTATGCCTTTATTTAGTATAGATAGTTTGTATTATAATTCCATGATAAGAGGCTGGCTTGTGCTAAACGTAATTGCTGGATGTTTCTTAAAATCTACCAGAATCTTAAAGATCATCTATCAATTGTGTGACGCTCATTTTCTTCAAAAATAAGCCCCTCCCAACTCTCCCCCTTGTGACATAGTGTCGGAATATTTCTGAAGATTTTCCATATGATTTTTGTTACTCACGACGCTTAGCCGGACCCCTCCTCTCCCCTGGAGCGTCGCTTAGTTTATAAAAGGTCCCTTAGAAAAGTATCCACAAAAGATAAAGCTTCTCACAAATATATGTTAAAGATTTTGGTTTCTTACTTTTTATATATACATATTTTTTTCTTTTAATATGTCCTTACGGATTAGGATTTCCTGAAAGTCATACCATATATAAGTACAAAGGTCCCGCTCCATTACAAGTTAGGAAATTAATTCAAGTTCAATAAGAAAATCCAAATTTCCCTTCACTTCGAATAATTGCTGATGACAATTCTTAATTGAAATATTAGAAAGTTGTTGTTTAATTTAATTTCGCCACAGTTAGTCAGAGTAAAATAATACCAATATCAACCCACTTAAGACTTTAAGAATACCTTTAAAATCTCTCTATAAAAACATTCCTCACATCTTGGTATATCAATTTCAAATTTCATACGGATTTATCACAATGCGACACAACATAAAATAACTCAAAATAGATGATTCCCCCGAGCGAGACGACATATAGCTCACAAACTAAACAAAAGAGTAAAAATCAATATCTAAGAGTACGTAAAATTTATCATCTGACATTTCGAAATTTCGATTGCCCCCATGGCTTTATTCTGAACTATTTTATATCTCTCTTTTCATCTTTTATAGCTAAACAACAACAATTCGCAAAACGTGACAGTAACTGTGGAGGATGGCCCTGAGTTGGTAGCCTCATCCAGTTCGCCAATTGAGGTTAAAGAGGATGAGCTTGGTCCGCAACTGGTGGCGGCTATAAATCCCCATTTGCTTAATATTGTCAAAATCGATAAACCTGTCGAGTGCAATCTTTGTCACCGTAAGTTCAAAAATATACCCGCTCTTAATGGGCACATGCGTCTGCATGGCGGCTACTTCAAGAAGGATCCTGAATCGAAGCGTAATGAGAAAAAGGATTCAAGTGGACCGCCTTTGCAGACGGCCAGCATTGGCGTGCGCGCGCTGATCGAGGAGAAGATCATAAGCAAGCGTAAAGACATGACTAAAGTAAGTGCATTGCGTATACGCAATATTTGTATGGATTTTAATTGGTATTTTGTGTTTTTTTCGACAGGGTGCCTTCGTAGTTCCTGCACCACCCGGTAGCGTAGCTAGCAACACCACCACCATACGTCGATCGATTAGCGATCTTGAAAGTTTCCTTAATCCCAAAGCTAATAGTACTAGCATAGGTCAGACGGTGTCTAGCGGCACCACTACGGCGGTGCTGCCTGCAGCCACCACAATCAAAAGCAGCAGTGGCTTAAGCATACAGCAAATTGGTTTACCCCAAAGCATAGAGATCTTTAGCGGTGCCCAAAAGCAGCAAAAGACCTTGAGTCTGGGCAGTGGTGCCAATACCATTACCATAACCACCAACAATGTGCCCACCACGGCCACTATGGGCTCACTAGCCGCACTGGCGAACAATGGCCAGAAGAATCTAACCACCAGCGATCCCAAGGATTCCACGCTTATAGAGCTGCTCAAGCGCGGCACACGCATTGCGGTTACCGCCAAGAAAACTCAAACACAGATGCACACGCATGCTAGTCCAAATGCGCTGATGAGCAGCGGCACGAGCGGCACAGATGTGGCCACCATTACCACCACGCAAGCGGGCCGTCAAATCATTACCAACAACAATCGCACGGTTATTATACCCTCCGATGTGCAAATCGTTTCCACCAAGAGCAAGCTGAATCATGTCAGCAGCTTGAACAGCAGCCAGGTCAGCTTAACCAACATACGCTCCGGCACGCCGGCTAGCATCTCGCTGCCCGATGGCACGCCACTCTCGCTTACCATTGCACCCAGCCATGAGAGCAGTAGCAATGGCGTGGGTGGTGATGTCTACACTGTGACCTATACCAGCGACACCTCGGATTTGTTTGACGATGCGGAAGTTTATAATGTCTCCGATACTGAGATGCTGTTGCAAACTGTGGACACCATGGAGCTGCTCAATGACGACGATGGCGGCACACACATTAAGCATGAACATTCCGACGATTTTGCGCTGGTCAGCGATGCCGGCGATAGCGTGCATACGCAGCTCGTCAAGCTCGAGCATGAGTCCAGCCAAGGCAGTCAAACCAGCAATGTACTGCCCACTTTCCAGCAATTCCATTCCAAAGAGCTCATCATGCAAAACAGCTCCCAGATACAGGCTATAGCCAATCTGCGCAGCAGCAGCGCGCTCACCCTGCCCGCCGACTTTAAACAGCTGGGCGTGCTGGCTTCACCGCTGCACTCACCTTTAGCCTATCCCACGCCGCCATCGAGTCATGAGAATATAGCGCAATCTTCGCCTTTTATAGAAGATGCAGCGGCGCAGTTTGTGGATGCTAATAATACGTTCTTTAGCGATAAGACGGATTTTTCACAGATTTATTTCAAAACCGATGAACAAGAGCTTAGCGATAATGAGAAAATACTCAAGCTTAAGAGCGTGCTGGAGGAGAGTAGCTTTGATCCCTCCATAAAAGTTGAGGATTTGCTGAACAGCACCGACGATGATGCTGAAGTCGATTTGCGCGAATTTGCCGAATCGAATTTGTCGTTTCTGGATGAGGATCAGGAGTTTCTGAATGCCACGCATAATGCCACTTCGCCTTTATCGGAGTCTTTCTTTACCAGCGGCATAGGCTCTGCGGAGGACGTTAAACAGGTACTACGTGAGGTTTTACCCGATGAAACCATGCAGCTAAGCAGCGAGCAGCAGGGGGAAAATATTATAGATCTCTATTACTTGCCCGGCTTGGGTCTGCAATCGCAAATGATGCCCAACTCGGAAGATCCGCTGCTATCCTCCTCACCACGTGAATTTGGCCAGCAGCGTCAAGTGCAGCTGGTGCAGACACAGACCGCTGAGCAGCTGCCCGATGCGCACTATCAACAACAGCTGCTGCCACAGCAAGTTGATAACACGCAACAGCAGCCCCAGGAACAGCAGCAGGAGCAGCAGCAGCTACAGCAGCAACAACAGCAACAACCACAACAGCAAACGGACTTTATGCTGCCTTTGGTCAGCGGCAACGAAGGCAATTCTAATACTCTGCAATTTAACAGCGTGCAAACTATGACGGCAACAACTAACCAAACGCAGTTCTTGGAAGCCAATCAGCAGCAATTGAATATGCAGCCACTCAATAGTCTTCTGCATCCAGCCCTGTACAGCAGCAATGTGGCCAACAACAGCAACAACAACCAGGACATGCATGTCATAAACACTGCAAACATCAACTTATTGCCAGCCGAAAACAATGCAAATGCCAATGCCCAGGCCCAGGCCCAGGCTAACCAGGTCACTTTGGACACCAACATTTTCTTTGGCAACAACAGCAAACCACTGCTGAGCAGTCTAACAGCCGCTCCCACTGTCACACCCAGCATTGCCAATCTGCAGCCGCTTTCCAATCAAACCAATTCCATATTAAAGCGTCGTCTGCGTCCCAATAGCTCGCAGGATGCGCACAACTTTTCCAAATTCCAAACACTCTCACCACATCGTTCCAAATTGCGCAAACCTTCACGTACGCATTATACACCCGCGCCAATACTGAATCCGGATCGCAAAGGCACTGGTCTCTATTGCAATGTGCGTAAGCAACTAGGACAGGGCATCTTCGATGTCTTTGACGATGATTTTGGTGATTCCGTGGGCTTGGTAGATTTCTCCGATGAGTCCAAAGTTAATCTGGGTTCAACCTATCAGGCGCAAATACCCGTTTGCAAGGCATTTGAACAGTCAGCTGAGGAGTGCTTGAGCGCTGAGCTTATGTGGGATCCCAATGTGCAGCTGGATGATAAAATACTTATGCGATATATTGATCTCAGCAAGTCATCGGCTGTGCCCATGGGCAGTCACTCGGAGGAGGTGGCTTTGCAGACACTGCTTAAAGCGCAGGGTAATTCGGCTGCAGCGGTGCTGTCCCTGCTGCAAATGCAATCTAGCGCATTCCAAATGAAATGGACTGCCTATGAGCTGGAGCAGTTTTTGCGTGGACTGGAGAAGCATGGCAAGGACTTTGCTAAGATTGCCAATGAGGTGAGTGGGAAGAAAGTCATTTTGAATTTTGTTTTTTTTTTTTTGGAATTGGAGTTTGAGAGAAGTAGATCTTCGTCTGTTGGAACCGTCTCGAAAATAAAAGGAAGTAGGTGCCTAAAATTTCAAAACGAAGTGCATCCTTTGCTCACTGCTTTCCCCAATAGAATTTCGCAGCTTATTCCTAAATTTATGCAGCGAGAAGCAGGCAAGTTAGTAGTGGCGGGGCCTCTAGGATTTCCGTAATCATAAAAACTTTAGAAAAAATTCGAAAGTTGAGTTGTGCCCTTTATCATTTTCTTCTTCTTCTTCAAAATCCACCCAAAACCTCTTAAATTTTTGGAACAAGTGTTGCTATTTGGGTATAAATATAAATAGTACTTAAAAGTACAAAGAATATACTAGATTTGTGCAATGTATGTAACGCACAGAAGGAGGCGTGGCAGACCCCATGCCAAGATGTTTATCATAGACTCGGGTAGCGATTGAGCCATGTCCTTCTGTCTGTCTGTCTCCTAGATGTCGGAGACTATAAGAGCTAAAAAAATACGAAACTTAGCATATTTCGCATTTCCTGAGATGATGAAGTTTGCTGAATCATATCAATATCTTCCCCCGTAACTCTCGGTTCTCATCAAAGTCGATACAAATTTGCAGAGCTTGTAGGTATGAATAAAGTTTTGTTCCAAAAAACAACGTTCCAATTGGAAAATTCTTAGAAGGAATACGGAGGTAAAATTTTTTTTGGAGAAATGAGGTATTACACCTTCTGGCACCGCCTCGACTGTATTATATTTTTTTAACTCTGATTTGCTAAGATGATCCATTTTTTCTAATTCTTAGTTATTGACGAAAACCTCGGGAGATTGTGTGCAAATGTATTACTTTTGGAAGAAACTCTGCGTTGACTATAAGGTATCGCATTTGAAAATGGAGCCAGTTACGCCCACTACGCCCATTGTGGACCAGAAGCCCTATGTCTGCGAGATACCCGATTGTTCTGCGGTAAGTAAAAAATTATTTCAGCAATAAAGCTGCATGCAACGTGCCGCACAAGGAAAATTCATTCACCTGCTATCCTTATTCTACTTCGATTCTGTATATTTTTACGCTGTACATAATATCCTTTATCCCATTGCTCTACCCCCCATTATATGCTATATAGAGCTTCAGTTCCAAAGCGGCGCTGCACGGTCATGTACGCATACACGCTTATGGTAGAAATACCAACAACAACAGCAGTCAAACCAATAGTTCCAACAACAACAACAATCACACCAGTTCCAATGCCAACAACAACAACACCAATAGTTACGCATGCGCAACCTTGGCCAGCAACAACAACAACAACGGCAGCAACGGCAGCAACAACAACAACAACAGCAATTTGATACAAGCAAACAATGCAACAACAACACCCGCAAATAGCATCATCAACAACAACAATAACAGTAGCAACAACAATGTCAATTCGAATGCTAGCAACAATGTATCCGCCACAGCTGCAAACGCATCCTCCACAGCTAATAACCATACCAAAGAACCCAACAATTCCAATATAACGAACCCAATCAAGGACGGCGAATTTCCCTGCAAGGTGTGCGGCAAGTAAGATTCCCCCAAGACAATTTTCTACCTATCAAAATACCAAAACCAAAATACCAAAAAAAAAAGCCAATATACCATCAAAAGAAAATCGTATACGTCCAAGCATATTCTGAGAGATTTGAGTGCCCGTATTGTGTTTTAAGCCCGTAAAGCACGTTAACTATCGTAAATTTTTTCTTTTCATATAACTTACGCCATTTTGTGCGCCATTTTGAATTTGTTTATAATTTACCATTTTGTCTGCCATATTTAGTTTACATTCATTACTTCCGTTATGTCATTGTAACTGTTTTAGTCTTGTTCTTAAACTTGCTCTTCTGCTCTTTTTTCAAAATGTTGAAACTTTGGTTTGGTTTTCATTTTAATTACCGTAGTATTTTCCAGCATATCGAGTATATATATATTATTATATTTTCCGTTTAGTTTTCTTTAGTATGTTTGAGAATTTCCCAGTTATATTAGCGATTTCATATCATCAAGCGAATATTAACTGTTGTTATTGTTGTTGTATTGTATTGTTCCATGATGCGAATTAAAAAACCAAATCTATCAAAAAAAAAAAAACATATCATAAACAATCAAAAAAAAAACAAAATCATATCAAACTTAATAAACTATAAATCAAAATTTTAAAGCGAAGAGTCACAAGTCGCAAGTAGACGTTACTGAAAACAGCCCCCAAAAAACTCGGTACTCGAAAAACACAGCGCCAGCAATATATTTGGTAAGTACCAGCTTATAATTTGTGTTTTTTTTTGCGTTTTTTCTTTATGTTTCATTTTATTTAACTATTCAACTATTATCTCTATGTTCTCTTATTTATTTTCGAAGAAAAAAAAACACTTCTCATTGTTTTTATATATATAATTGTTTTCTTTTTTCTCAAAACAAAAACATATATAATACACTGCGCTTAATGCCATTTTCTTATGTATAAAAATAATCTTTTGTAAATATCTAACTAACATTCATGGGAAAATTCCATAAACCAAAATTTCAAAACTTTTTTGTGGTTTCTATATGTGAAATTCTTAAACACATGCTCTTATAAGTATCTGCTTTCAGCGTGATCTCATATATGTAAATAATTGGTAAAAAAAAAATATTTTTAAAAATTGTTATTTCAGATCACCACTGAAGTAGAGCTGCCAAAATTTTTTCTATAACAATCAAGCGCACATCTTTACATACTTACTTACTTCTTAAATGTATCAGAGACTGACTTACTATACTATACTATATATACTATACCTAACTTCTATAAGTAAAGTTTTTAATTTAAACAATATGAGAATTATTCCCTGGTCACCAAAGCTAACTCTTAATTCAAAAAAGTCAGAAGACAGCAAGAAAATGTTTAAAAAAAGTAGTAGAAAATCGCACCCGGTAAAAATTGCCAACTTAAAATTCGTAGGGTCGGTCTCAATTACAAATTACAATTTTAAAAGCCGCTCCTGGTAAATGCCAATCTTTTTTTTTAAATCTGAATTTTTTGTTCATATTATAAAAAAATTCTACTAAACTGGGATCGTATTCTTATATTTATATACTATATTTGTTGTCTTAATCTTTATATACCATCTACAAAATGCAGGCATTAGGACTGATCGAGTACCGTCCATTGCTACTTCCAATATGTTCAGGATGACAAAAGAAATTAAACGACTAAATATTGGAGATAATCAAACCATAAATTTTAAGCTAGATACCGATAGGAATCAGGCCAATTTTATTTTTATCAATATTGGGATCCCTCATAGGAGAGTTACTGCAAAAAAAAGCAAAAATCTTGAAGGCATCTTCCTTTATTTATAAAGAAATTTTAGAGCTCTGTACCAAATTTTATCAAAATCGGTTAAATCGTATAGCACCATTAGGATCGATCTTTTAAAAAATAAGTTTAAGTTATAATTCGTTTATTTTTCGATTCTTTAGTTTTTAGAGTAACCAAACTTTCACATAAGATCCCATATTATTCCATAAGAGATAAGTTTATATTTTTTATTTGATATAGGGGTTTAATTATATAGCTCCCATAGGGGTGTCTCAGACGAAAAACCTTTTTATTATGTAAAATTCGCTATATTAATTTTTAATAAAGATACCGTAACCAGATTTGGCATTCAGAAGTTTTTTAAACTAGCCAAGCATTGTACCAAATTTAAGGAAAATCGGTTGACTATATTATATAACTCCCATAGGACCAATCGGTCCAAAAAATGTTTTTTATACAAAATTTATTAATGCGATTGCTTATGTATCGTATGATATTGTTACTAAAAGCAGTCAAAAGTATTTGGACTACCTAAGCAATCTATCGATCTTGTTGCAATTCCAGGAGAAAGGGCATTTCAAAGTCATCCGCACCTGACTTTAACGTATCCCAATTTTGTAATGAGTCTAGACTGAGACGCGACCTTCATTGAGCATATTATCAACTAATGAAATAATACGACGAATATTTTTTATATATTGATCTTTTAGGAATAAATATTTTGTAGAATATGAAAGACTGCATACTGGGATGGGTGGCCGTTGCTAATACGGAAATTTTCAAACCAAAGATGTCGATAACGTTACAGCCTAAAAAGTTTCCGTTTTACCTGCATACAGCGCTTGTAAAATTTAAAGCCGATCCGAATTGGGTAGTCCCTAACTTAAGTCAAAGGTCATACAAAATTTTAGTACGCAATAATAAATAGCGATCAAAAAGTTAATTTATTTAATTTAAGACCGATAGTGTCTTTATTTATGAGTTCATCCATTTCGGAAGAGGGAAATGATTCATTTGCCAAGTCTTCGATTGGATTTTTTTTACACTCTGCAAAATCTATTTTGTCAATCTTAGGACATCGAATTTAAGATCACTATCTAACCAGTCCTTGTTGATTTTTTTTAAAGTTCTTACCAATTCAATCCTGCAAAAAAAATCCTGGAAAAATAATGTGGTATGACAAGTGACACTGGTCATGCTGCACTTATATATTCCCTTCCTGACGTAACGATCTGCTCTAGATCAGATCTTATGATCACGGAACTTTTTCATAACAAAAAATTTAGATCTTTTCTCCCAAGTCAGTAGACTTAGGCTGATGGCAGCCCCTGTAGAAACCCTCGGTGGCATCGATGTTTCACGGATGGGTCCAAAACTGAGCAGGGTGTAGGTGGTGGAATCGTTGGACCCAACACCAGAATCTGTACCGCAGTGGGCATCTGGCCCAGCGTCTTTCAAGCGGAGATTCATGCCATAGAGATCTGCGTCCAGGGTGCCTCCACCCTGACTACATCTACTGCTCCGTTTTGTGGTATTAGTCCCTTCTATCTCAGGTCAATACACAAAACAGTAGCCATTTCTCCCACTGTACACAGCTTTAGAATTGGCCCAAAGTCTATAGTTTATGGCTTTTGCAAACAGAAAAAAAGCTTTTGAGTAAATCCGCACTTTTCGACAGTCTCTGTTACGTTCTTACTTTTTACATTTCTTAATCCTCAGTTAACTTATGTATATTTACTAACCAATTTTCTGTTCCAAAAAAAAATATAAAACCAAAACTCTCTACTCTCCATATATATAAATAAAAAGCAATTTTAACTCCACACAAGGTTAAGTAACAAGTAAAAAAAAGGAAATAATTTCCAGGCTTTTCATAACTTAAGCATGCCAAACTCTATCACTGTAACCCAGCATGAACAAAAAACTATCTATGTGCTTTATCATCTAAGTGTCTAATTATATAGCCTTGCATTTACTTATTTACGTATATACTGTGCTACTTATGTACAACTTTGCAATATGTGTTGTTTTTTTTTTGTAAGCATTATGTTCCTGCTCTCATATGGCACGCTTGTTTTTTTTGCTCTTTTCCAATACTTTGCAGAGTTTTCAATAAGGTTAAAAGTCGTAGCGCTCACATGAAAACGCATCGCGTACAGGAACCGGAACAGACACCAAAAAATTCGAATCTACAGTCACACTTGCCACAAGTGGTGGCTGCCACAATGGCGTCGGCTTCAATGGCTACAACAACAGCGGCAGCAACAACAACAACTGCAAGCACATGCCTGTCCGTGAGCATGTCCACATCTGTGCCGGCATAGAGTTATAGAGCACTAATGGGCATTTCCATCTAGTACTAAATTGACAATCGCGCTAAGCAAGCAGCTGCATGCATTGTTTATAGTTTTAAGCCAAACTGTTAGTATTTAGTTAAGCGCAAAATACCAAACAAAAATACCAAATATTAAGTGTAATATAAATTGAATTTTATGTAATTGTATTAGTAAGCAGTTAAAGGCATTTCTACTCTCTCACACACATACATACATTTTTTACACACACTCAAAATCTCTTACGCTCTCTCCTCTCTCTCTCTCTCTCGCTCTCTGTAACTGTAGCTTACATTATGAATTATTAGCGAAAAAGAAAAACCCATTTCGTAAAATTTAGTAGCCTAATGTTCTAGATAAACTAAGTACATAACTGGTACTTATGTATAATTGTATAACACATTGGTACAAGTTCAAATTGTTACAAATTACTTACATATGTAGTTGATCAAAAGGGCAATACTTATATGTATTACTGTTACTATTACAAGTACACTTCAAATGAAATGAACGCATACACACGTATTTTTCTAGTAGGCGTTTATTCAGCTGGACTTGACTGTAGATTTACGCGTAATTCTAATTCTACACATATACATATATATGAATATATATTTAAAGTATATAGTAGCATGTACTTACTGTTAACTAAAATGTTTTTCTACTCAAAAAAAAAAAGGATAAAACAAAAAAAAAACACACTACACTGATACTTTACTAGAGCGATAAATGTTTAGTTATGTAAGAAAAATCTCTATATATATATACACATATAGGCATACATATATACGATATTTGGTTATATATGATTGTTGTTCTAGTTCTAAAAAGCGCCAGTCAGCAACTACAAGTAGTTGAAATTTTACTTATTATACTATATACTTACAATACTTAACTTATAAAAAAAAACTATTGAACTTACTAGTATACCTATGTATAGTATATATATACATGCATATGCTTAAAAAAAGCAAAAACGGAAAAATCTAGTGAAATCAAGTGATATTGAGTGAGATCAAAAACGATTTTAGCTAAAAGAAAATAAACCAAAACCAAACAAAGTAAAAAAAAATTTCAAATTGAAAAATTTTAACTTTTAACTAAGTGGCAACAAAGAGTTGTAAGCTATAAGTTGTACTTGTATATAGCATAAATATTAGTATGTAAGTTTCTCTAAAGTACACAGATACAAAAAAGACATAATATTACGCACACTAACACAGCAACAACAACAACAACTACAAAGAGACAAGCAGCTAAAGGCCAAGCCCAGTGCCGACTGCATAAAGGCTGCTATAAAAAATAATAATAATAATAATAATTATAAACAAATTCTTTAGCTGTTAGTTCGAGATTTACACACACACACACACACAGATACAAATGCACACTCACACAAACACACTGCAGTTTATTCTTTTATACTACGTATATTAAACTGTGCAACAAAATTTAGGAACCCATTTCTAGGTGCTAGATGATTTCAATTATGGATTATAATGCTATGTGGGTATAAAAAATAATCCTAAAGGCAAATTGTATTCTGAGATCAAGTTGTTTTTGTTTCTGATAGTTACTCTTGTGCTGAGCAAGATAATGTAAGCTTTTATGTAGAACTCTCAACTTATGTGTAAAAATTAGTGTGACCAACTCAATTTTGAGCGAAACCGGAACATTTTCTAAAAAAAGTACTAAAATCCGTAGCACTCGAACTCAAAACCGGGCCATATTTTTAGGAGCTTTAACTAAATTTATTAGACGAGCTATAAATAATTTGAGTCTAACTTTTCTTTTAAAATCATATTTATCTTGATTTGATATTTACTTCAGCAGTGTTGGATGTTCTTCCAAATACAATTTTTAATTCAACTCAATCGTGCTATTAAAATCTGGGCCATCCGGAGGTAGCCATCGGGACACCGGGACGTTAATTCCAAACCGGGCTATGTCCCTGTTTTTCCGGGTCAGTTGGTCACTCTAGTAATAACGCTCTAATTAAAAAACAAAAAACATATTTTGTATAAAATATAAATTTTTTAATTAAAATTTAATTTTTATACGTTTTTTAAATTAATTTTTTTTATGAATATATTTTTTAATTTTGGTTTTTCTTAAATAAAATTTGGCTCTAATAAATAAATTTTGCAATAAATTTTTTTTATTAAATAAGTTTGGAATTAAACTTTTTTTTTAAATAACATATTTTTCACTTTTTTAATTCATATTAAATTTTAAAGCTTTAAAGAACTTAACGAAATAAACCTAATATGCTGGAATTTATTTTCTATTGAATTTTTTATTTAAAATTTAATTTAATTCTAATTTTAAAATTAAAAAAAAAAATAAAACATATTTCAAATAAAATATAATTTTTTTAACTGTAATTTAATTTAATAAAAACAAATTTTTTTAAATGAATAAATTGCTTAATTTTTTTAAATAAAATTTGGCTTTTAATAAATAAATTTTTTAAGTTATATTTGTGTTATTAAATAAATTGTTTAAGTAACATTTTTTTTTTAAATAAAATTTTTTTCACTTTTTTTATTCATATTAAATTTTAAAGCTTTAAAGTTCTTTACGAAATATACCTTATTTGCGTGAATTTATTTTCTAATATATAAAAAGTTAAAAAAAAAGAATATTATTTTGAATTTAATAATTTACAAAAATTTTACACTATTATCTAAAATTTATTGAAAGACAAAATTAAAATTTAAAAAAGGGCTCAAAATAAAATAAAAAAAATAATTTTTTATATATAAATTCATGATATCAAAAATTTTGCAATGCCTATCGGTTAGTGTGACCAAAGTTACACATAAAAATTAAAAAAAAGTAAATGCTGAAAAGCACATAAAGAAAGCACATGATCCCAGAAAGTAAAATAATTCTTTGGAATCTTACTCTACCCACTTATCACTATCATCCACAATTACAACCATTCCGCAACCAGTTTGGCCGTTGCACAGTCTTAATTGCTTAGGCATCTAGTGTTTACATATAAAGTATATAATATACTATTTAAAAATGGTACAACAGTAAATCTGCCAGTTAAAAAAAAAAACAACAAGAATCACACGTTTTCCATTTGGACAGTGAGCTAATTTACCGAAACAACAATTGTTTTAAAGATATTAAAAAAAAACAATTCTGTGTAAAATTGTATTGAAAAATTGAACGCAACGACATAGAAAATAAACATTTACGAGTCCCGTGCTATATATTTATTATTAATTGTAATTTTAAATAATATTAAACACATTACACACAATACCTATGTACAATATATTTAGGCTTACACACACTGACACACACACACACACGAACACATCCACAAGACAAACTAAAGTAAAAAAAAACTTTTAGCAATTTTCATGGTTGTACTTTGCTAGTTATATGCATAAATTTTAATTAAATATTACTATTTAAATATGCTAGTGTAAATACTTGGTAGTATACATATATGTATTAAGCTGATCGAAGTCTAAAATTCTTTAAGCCAAGTCTATTGGTACTTTGCCTTCTGTTCAATAACAATATATACAATTTTTTACGCTCATTTAATTGTATTATGTATGACGTAATTTTGTTGATATTATGCAAAGATCATTGAAGTACTGCACGAGTAGAGTTCGAATCGAGTCAAAAGTTTATTTGGTTAGTAATTGTGGCTCTTAACTAATAAGTTATTGACAAATTCTTAGTTTAATCTCATAAATGTATTGAACTGCTGAAAGATGAAATAGTGTGATCAATAAAAACGCATCTAGATGGGCAAACAAAAAGATGATGCAAGTCCGACGACCAGATGACATATTTAAAAGGCATAAAATAGATGAATTACTGCGAGACGTTGCGAATTTATTTAAGATATAAAAGATGAAACAGTGTGGTCGATTAAAACGCATAAAGATGGACAAACAATAAAAAGACGTAAAGCCGGCGAACAGATAAAAAAAACAAACAGATGACTAAGACGTTGTAAATTTATTTAACAGATAAAAGTTAAAGCAGTGCTATCGTTAAAAACGCATATAGTTGACAAACGAAAAGATGACGAAAACCGACGATCAGATAACAAATTTAAAAAGATGATATATAGATTTTATTTAACAGAAAAAAGATGAAGCAGTGTGATGGATAAAAACGCATATAGTTGGACAAATGAAAAGATGACGAAAACCGACGACCAGATGACAAATTTAAAAAGATGACAAACAGATTTTATTTATCGGAAAAAATATGAAGCAGTGTGGCCGATAAAAACGACAAACAAAAGGATGACGTAAAGCCGACTACCACATGAAATATAAAAAAGACAAACAGATGACATAAAACGGGACGTTGAAAATTTATTTAACAAATAAAAGTTGAAGCAGTGTGATGGATAAAAACGCATATAGTTGGACAAACGAAAAGATGACGAAAACCGATGACCAGATGACAAATTTAAAAAGATTACAAACTGATTTTATTTAACAGAAAAAAGATGAAGCATATAGATGGACAAGTGAACAGAAAACATAACTGACAGATAAAAGATGAGCCACTATGACAGAAAAAATCGGACAGAAAGACAGATGACAGAAAGCACACAAGACAGAAAGATAGCAAAGAGATGACGTACTGAAAAGATGAGACAGCACTTTAATATGAAGTATAAGAGAGAATATAAGTTATTTAGCGAATTCCTAGTTCAAAGAAGCAAATAGTCCATAAAGTATGTTTAACAGAGATAAAAGATGAGCAGAAATGCAGATAAAAAATTCTAAATTCAAAAACGCCTACAAACACAGCTGGGCCATCAACAGATAGACGATGAGATAATTAACGACTGAAGCAGATAACAAAAATTCCATAGTCAGTTATTAGAAAACTAAAAGATGATCAAAATTCTGCAGACGCGGATTAATAGCGTCGAAGAATCGGTTAAATAAGTAAAAGCTTGAAGAAAAGAAAATCGTATTGAAAGACATATAAACAATAGACAATCGATGAACGTTTTATACAATATATATACGCGATGACTTAGCTTTCTTCTGGTTGCAATCATTACTGATAGATGGTAGAATCTGATAAAAATTTAAGATCGGATTCAGATGATAGGCTAAAATTAAAAACATGCTTTAAAGGAACGACTTAGATGGCTAGCTTTGAGGAACTTTGAGTAAGCCAAAAAAAAAACAATCTTTGCAGGTTGAATCGCTTAGACAACGAATCATTAATAAATCGTTTTCATTATAGTCATAGCAAAGTGAATGGAATGAATATGTTAACAGCACAAAGTGGTAAATAGTCGAATATATATTGGATATGAGTAGCGCGTTAAACCGAATTTAAAGATATTTAAAATAACATCCAAAAACTAAATGGCATAAATTATTTGACTCTATTCGTGCAGCAGCTCTCTTATATCGTCAATAAAGACTTACTGATTCAAAAAAATACTCACGCACTGACTCTCTGAGTCAATTTGTACTCACTCTCTGACTCATGAATATTTTTGTACTCATATTCTATTGCTACTACTCACTGGCCCATGTTTATACGCTCAACTCTTGTTGTGTGCATTTTCTGCAAAACAAAAACCAAAAACAAAAAGAACACAAAAATTTATTTTAATTAAATTATTATTTAACTTAAATTTTGTTCTCTACACAAATGCCTTCAAGCGTAATTTTTAAGTATTAAATGAATAAAGTCTCAAAGTGTTTGTTTTAAATAACTAAGCAGCTAAAACTAAATAAAATATTTAGCTCTAGTCTAATTAGTTTTAAGTAAGTGCATACTTTGTTGCTTTTCAAAAAAGTTTCCTAAAGACAAACGAGGCATACGATAAAGGTTACCCAAAAAAAAAATCTATTATTTCTAAGTCTAAAAGTTGTGTGCCCCAAAAAACAAGTCGAAAACAATTTTTCATTTGTTATTTTAAGACTATAAGTTTTGTTTTTACTCTGTGCCAAATGTTTTACATTTTAAGTTTTTGTTTTTAATTAAATGTTTATAACTATTTTTTCTATACATAATTTATAATTTGTTTTATTGATTTGGAACAAAGAAAAACAAAAAAAAAAAAACGAAAAAAAAAATACAAAGTAGATATGACAATCTGAAAGAAAAGTATTTTGTGTGCTATTTTTCACTTTTGCTTTATTTCAAACTAACTGCAAAACTCAGCGGCGTCAGCACTTTATTCAGATACTCTGCGTTGTGATTGTTCATTAAGTGTATATAAAGTAGTATATACATAAATATACATATATATACATATACATGACTAACTTATAATGAAAAAAATTGTAAATAAAACAATTACTAAAGAGTCAAAATTAGCTCAAACTCTTAACTCAAGCTCAAGTGAATAACAATATTTAGTCAAATGGCGACAGACACATAACGATATGTATATAGTCTATATATAAACTACATATACATGTGCAGTTCTTTAAAGTTTCTAAACAATAATTTTAACATATGCTATAACATATTTTGTAAAAACAAAAGAAAACCTGCGCTCAAATGGCTCGATATTGATATTAAATTCAAAAAACAACTGAAATACTTCAAATAAAACAATACGAAACCTTTTTGAAAACGATTGATAATAGCTCTTAGACATATCAATTTTATTTAAAAACAATTAAACAAAACAAAAGCATTCAATATATATACACACATATATATATATATAAAAGTATTATTTGTATGCATTCAGTATTTATGTATATGTATGCATGTAACATATATATGTATATTTTCCTGTTTAGTACATAAGTAAGATGAAAAATTTTAACGCAACTTTCTAAAGCATACTTTTAGGAGTCGCTTGCAAAAGGCTTGCTTTTAATTTGAAACTAATTTGAGTGGAACTTTGCAATTGAAAAGAGCAAAATTAAAATTCTAGTAAAAACTTTTGTTAACAATTCAAGCAAGATATGTCTTCTTCGGAGTTGCTTTCCGATACGGATTTGAGACTTTTTCGACTTTTAATCCGATTTTTTGAATGAGTGTAGACTTAGATCGTCATAGGTCTACAGTAAGTGTTAAATATTTGTTTGCAATGATTCTTACGAGACGCTTTTCGAATTTCGAATCCGGGTTTGAATAAGACTTAAGATAATACGTTCATCTACCAAAGAAGCTAACAAAAAATAGTATTAATAATTACAGTAAATATAAGCAGAAACTTTTTACTTTTTCCAATTTCGATTCCGAAAGAATCTAATAAAAAATAGTAATAATAATTTCGAAATTCGAATGCGATTTGTCTAAATGAGTGTATTTTTTAGAATATTATATTGTCGTGACTCAACAATAGGTGTTAAATATTGGATTATAGTGAATATATCCAGAGACTTTGTACTTTTTTCAATTTCGATTCCGTATCCGAATTTTAGATTTGAGATAGCACGTTTATCTACCAAAGAAATAAATAAATAACAGGTTTTCGAACTTCGAATGCGATTTTTCTAAATGAATGTATTTTTTAGACTGTTAGATCGTCGTGTCTCAACAGTCGGTGTTCAATATTTGTTTACAATGAATCTAAAGAGAAATTTTATACTTTTTCGAATTTCTATTCCGAAAGAATTTAATAAAAATAGTAATAATTATTTCGAATGCGATTTTTCTAAATGAATGTATTTTTAAGACTGTTGGATCGTCGTGTCGCAACAGTAGGTGTTAAATATTTGCTTACAATGAATCTAACGAGAAACTTTTTTCATATTTCGAATTTTGAATCTGGGTTTAAGTAATACTCGAGATCCAATACTTTTGGTTTATCTACCAAAGAAGCTAGCAAAAAATAGTAATAATAATTTCTGTCTTCGAAAGCGATTCGAAGCCAGACATCTGTAACTTTATACCAGTTTCGGATTTGCAGGCTGATCAGTCGTCAGAAACATTCTCATGCTGATTTTCAAGTTTTGAGCCCATTTCTCGGAGTGTATGGTTTGGACTATTAGATCAGAGAACTTGATGATTTGGTGTTACAAATATATTTACAGTGGTTATAAAGAAAAATTGACGTTTTAAAACTTTAAATTGAACACCAATTGGCTGACTAGATAAGAGTTTTTTGAATTTCGATTCTGATTTGGATTTCAGACATGACAAAACACAATAAATAAATATAAAAATAATTCGAATCTGACTTCTTGAAATGAGTCCGCCGTTTAAACTACAAATAATACAAAAAAAATAGATATATATTAATTCCTGTTCGGATTTCAAGTCCGAAAATACATTAAAGATCGTTTCGAGCATTTTTTTTTTCGATTTGTCGCAATATATCACTATTTAAACTTTAAAATCGGGAAATAATAACAAAATGCGTTAAAAATTCAGGAACTTAATCCGAAAGAGAAATATTGTGATTTTTCTAAAAATTTCGTTTTCAATTCTTTCCCATTAATTTCTAACAATACCAGTAACACTTTTGGTATAACGATTCAATGGTTTTAGATTGGTGGATTGTAATATCTGAGATAATATGATGGGTTGCTCTTGATTTAAAGTTTGCTTGAAAAAGCTAAACTGTTATCGGTAATTCGGAATCGGAATTGTGAAACTGACATAGTGATGGACGTTAGTGGAATGATCTTAGATTGAAATACGATGACAAGTAATAGCTAAAATAAATTGGTGGGTTGATTTTGAATTAAAGTTTGTTTGAAAAAATAAGGTTTTATCGATAAATCGGAAATGAAATGCGGAACGGACATAGTGATTTGCATTGGTGGATTGATCTTAAATTGAAATACGGTAGCTAGTCATAGCTGCGATATAATGAAAGATTGCTGTTGATTTGAACTTTGATGGAAATAGATGAACTGTTATCGATAAATCGTAATCGAAATGAGTAACTTTTGTGGATTGATCTTAAATTGAAATACGAAGCTAATAATAGCTGACATATACTGAAAGATTACTGTTGATTTGACCTTTGATTGAAATAGATGAACTGTTATCGATAAATTGGAATCGAAATGCGTGACTGACATAGTAAATAATATTGATGCATTAATTTTAGATTGAAATATTCAGAAATACTGTTACTGAAATACTATTGATTTGAAGTTTGACTGAATAGATGAACTATTATCGATAAATCGGAATCAAAATCAGTGACTGACATCTTAAAATGAAATACGTTGACAATTAATAACATATATGGGCTAAAAAGATGGGTTTCTCTTATTTTAAAGTTATGAACTATATAAAGTGAAGTGAAATCTATAAAGCATAGATCGGAATCAAAATGATACGATTAATATAGATTTCAGTTAAAGATATGGAAAGGTATATTTAAGATATACAGATAGATCGTTGTTGATTTGACGTACGATTGAAATATATAAAGTGATTTTAGAAAAAACCAAAGAGTAATAATTGAAATACATATGGGACATAAACTGTAATCGATAATTGAAAATTGAAATGCGAAACAGACATACACAGGTTATGCCAACAATCTCTGAAAGTTTTGCTCAGCTTTCCTTTTAAGTCTTTTGGAAATTTTGTCCTACAAATACAATTAAGCAATTTCGAACGCTACCAAAGATACTTCTAGCTGTATAATGCTTTAAATTCGATCTAAAGTTATATCTGATGTACTGACTTTTAGCTATCGGCTTCAAATTCGTTTTAAAAAGATTTCTGGCAGCAGCTGGTTCACAAAGGCAAGTCTTTGGCAAACCAACTCCTAAGTCCATGCATAGGTTTAATACTAAATCTACGTAATATACAATTAGTTTTAGGCCACGACAAAACTTTACTGCTCAGTATTAACGTCTAGCTCCAAAAATTTCTCTGGGGCTTTAGCTTAGCCCCTCGCGCTCTGGAGCTGCGTAAACGTCTTAGTTCTAAGTACTCTAAGTAATACATATATAACTATATATATATAACTTCAGCATAAGTTTTAACTGTAATTATGCAAAACTTTTATAGCAAAAAAAAAAACGAAAAACAAAAACTGTTACTTTATGGCAAGCTCCATACTTGCTATAAAACTATTGTTGAACGTAAATTTGTAATTGGCATAGAAACTCTTAAGATATGCCAAACTACAAATTTATACATACATACTACTACAATTAAATATATATATATAAAGCATATTTTATGGTACATACATGTGTACATAATTCATAAGTAAGCATAAACGTACATGTTTTTATGGTTGTAAACTGATGATCAAAATAGGTTAAGAAGCCGAAAAAAAAATATTTTAAAAATTTTGACTTTGTTTCTATTTTTACTTAAACTAAAACTGCGTAATTTTTGGCACATACTTTTCAACGAATACTTTTTGCGTTTTTTATGATTAGCAATTTTTTGGTAGTAGTTACAAAAACAAAAACAAAAAATACTAACAAAAAATACCAAAACTATGAACGAAGTAATTTTATTTTTTCTTATACACATGCAATAAATTCTTTACACTTCGATTTGATAGCTTATAAAAAAAGCAAGGTAAAGATATTTATAAATCATGAATATTCCCTCCAAAATAATTTTTAAAATTATGTATTGTACTTTAAAGCAAGCTAGCTGAGATTTGCAGTAAATTGCAAATGTTTGAGTGTTGGCTAAGTCTCTGATAATTATACAATATTTAAATGAAAAGTTTTTAGCATAATGAAAAGGCATAAATAAGTATTGTATTTAGCATGATGTTACCAGTTATATTTAACATAATTATGATTATTATTATGTATTGTATGTGTATGTGTACATGTAAACTCTACAAAAAAAAAAATACCAAAAAATCGATGAAAAAAAAAACAAAGCTGTGGCAACTCTGGCCATTAAATTGTAGTCAATTCTTCAAATGCATTAGCTTAAGTGTGAGAGAAAAAAATAAGAAAAGAAAACGCTAAGAAAAATACCGAAAAAATGTACCGTAAAGTTGAAGTTGAGGTTGATGATGATGATGATGATATATGGACACTATTTTCTAAACATATTACAACAATAATTTATTAATTTGTTGGTAATTTTATACACATATATATAGTATATATATATATATATATATATATATAAAGCATTTACATTTACAAAGGCATATATACACAGTTATTTGGTTAGCTAGCAAAACGACAACGACAACTTAAACTTATGTAGGTAGCGCTGAGGTAGCCAAACTTTATGAATGTTGTAGCCAAATCCCAGCAGTAGCTCTATTTTTGAAGCATGATAGAGAGTTACCACCTACCAAGTTTGTTAGCTCCGCGTCCCTCTCCACACTCACCAACACTCCTTTAGTCAAACTCACACACACACACGTATATTAACTACTTTGTTTTTGTTGTACTCGCTCTTAGATCATCCCTTAACCCTTAACCCCTATGTAGTGTATCTCAACTATGTAGCTTTTAACTATATTCGTTGTACTTTGCCATTTTGGTGTGATATTCTCTTGGTTGTGCGGTTGTTTTTACACCGTTTTACATATTGTTGCATTTCTACAAAAAAAACCGAATAAAAACAAAACAAAACAAAAACAAAAAACCAAAGTACTTATATAAACACAAAAAAAAATAATAAAAATCGTATATAAACTGAACGAAGTTTTAAGTTAAACTTCAAATTTCCTGTTGTTGTTTTTGGTTGTACAAATATGTGCGCATTTTTATATTAGTTTATATACTAAAAATCTAAACTTAAAACAAGCGAAACTTTGTTAACTATTTTAGTCCATATGTTACATACCTTTAGGTTTAAGCACTTGTAATTTAATCGAAAATCATTTGAGCAAACCTTTAATGAAAAATGCAGTGAACTAAACTGGCAAAAGCAAAAAAAAACACAAATAAAATGGTGGTCGTAAAACAAAAACAAAAATGGCGTACTTATTTTCTAGCTATTATAATCCTCTTTGAGAGAATTTGTGAGAAAGTAAGTATTGTAATAAAGTAAATAATGCAATGAATTTCAGAAGTGCACGATTTCAGCTGCGCACCAAACTGGTTTAATTTTTGTATGGTAGCTATATAACATAATGGACCTACATCGATTAAACTTCACTCAAATGTAAAGATTAAAACAAAATACAGGGTGCGCCAGAGAAACTTACTTATTTGAAAAAATTCCCGCGCGGTGTGTTGTGCGGGTAGAGGGGCGAGAGAGGACACATCTGGAGGGGGAAGTTCCCAAGGTTGTTTCTCCCTCCACCCTCCCTTCAGTCAGTTGCCATCATGCTCTGGTCTAGAGAGCAGCGGGCCTTCGCAGTCGAGAGCTTCTTTTCTAACGGTCGCTCACTTGTTGCTACGCAACGTGCCTTCCGCGCTCGCTTTGAAATTCCTCCTCACAGACTCGTTCCTGGCCGTAATTCGATTCGGTTCTGGAATGTGGAAGTGTCGCTAAACCCAGAAATGGACTTCACCGGACCATCAGAACTCCGGAAAACGTCGAAAGAGTGAGGCAGTCAGTTCTCCCCGGCGTTCGGCTCGCAAACACGCAGCTGCTATGGGAATTTCTGAAACCACTGTTCGACGAATTCTCCATGTAGACCTTTACTTTCATCTCTATAAATTGGCTGTTGTGCAAGAATTAACTGAACGTGATTTTGTTGCCCGTCAAAATGCCTGTGAAATGCTGGTTGACAACTTGCCTGAAGACGCGGTCGTTTTTTTCAGTGACGAGGCTCACTTCCACATTTCCGGCTGCGCCAACAAGCAAAACATGCGTTATTGGTGTGGTGTAAATCCACGTGAGCTTCACCAGAAGCCACTTAACTGTGAGCGAGTTACTGTCTGGTGTGCGATGTCGGTAATGGGAATAATTGGTCCTTATTTTTTTGAAGAAAACGAACGCGCAGTTACCGTGAATGGAGCTCGTTACAGGAACATGATCGAGGATTTTTTTCTTCCAAGACTCGAAGAAATGGACGTTAGGAACGTGTGGTTTCAGCAAGATGGAGCCACAGCACACACAGCACGAGACTCAATGAATTTGTTGCGACAACATTTCCCCGGCCGCCTCATCTCTCTCAGTGGCAATCTCCAATGGCCGGCACGCTCTCCAGATTTGACGCCATGCGATTTCTTTTTATGGGGCTATTTGAAATCTCTGGTTTATGTCGATCGACCACGGACCATAGCACACCTCAAGAACAACATTCGCGACGCCATTGCCAACATACCGATTGATATGCTGCAAAGAGTGGATACGAATTTCAAAAATCGACTTCATCAGTGTATGCGCAATGGGGGTCGCCATTTATCCGATGTCATTTTCAAGACTGCATGAAAAAAAAATTGGGATATTGTATTGTTAAATAAAAAAAAAATTAAAACAATAATTGAAGTACTTTTGTTTTTATTGACCTTTCAAATAAGTAAGTTTCTCTGGCGCACCCTGTACAAATTCAATGGGATTGGTTCCAAATTTTTTAAATATGTAACATATATTTTTTTTCAATGGCTTTAATCCGAAGATGATGAAGAAATCGTAACATTCAGATCACTGTCATAATGCCTGGCTTAAAAAAATTGTCCAATGTTGTTTTTATTCCTTCGAAATAACTTTCTACAAATTTTTTGATATGAGTTATTTAAATACAAAAGGTTCTTCATCAAATACCGGTGCTTGCAACCGAATGAGTTCCTCATATGAAAGGGGTTCCTTATCAGCTTTGAGTAAATCAATTATATCACGTTCGTTTAAACCTTCAAAGCCGAGATCATGTCCTAGATCCAAAATATTTAGCCTAATTTCAGGAAGGAAATTAACTTCGGCTTCAGTACTTTTTACACATTTTGGCCATATTTTTTTTCCAAATTCTTTCCTTGATTCACTGATGCTGTCAACAGCATTCTTGATGTTAAAGTTTTTTCAAAATGATTTAATTGAAGATTTACCACCGATTTTTCATAAAATCATTTCTTGACAATCGATCTTTCAAAGTTATGGTGAAAGGTGAACTCTCGGAACGACGGACCATTAAGGCTGGAGTGCCGCAAGGTAGCGTTCTATCTCCATTTTTATTCACCATTTTTAGTATGGACATGCCGAGCTCGACGGGCAGTTCTGAGCTTATAACGGCAACGTATGCTGACGACACTGCCATTCTTTCGTTTTCCTCCAGCGTTCAAATGGCTGCTGATACCTTACAGAACCAACTGGACATTAAGCAACTTGGGCGAAACGCTGGAACATCCAGCTTAATGGTGACAAATCTTCCAGCGTTTTATTCTCGTTTAGGAAAGACCCAAGTCCTGTGCTTACTTTAAATGGAAAGATAATTCCAATGAAAACATCACACCCGTATCTCGGAATTCACCTCGACAAAAAATTGTGTTGGAGGGACTACATTAAAATAATAACAGCAAGATGTTGAACCAAACTTGGCAAAATGGAGTGGCTACTTGGTAGAAATAGCAAGCTATCTTTGGATAATAAAAGAATTCTATATAAGAGTTTAATTATGCCTACTTGGTCTTATGGCATTCAAATCTGGGGAACAGCTGCAAAGTCAAATATTTAAAAAATCCAAATTTTACAAAACAAAACTTTGCGCAAAATTGCAGATGCCCCGTGGTATATCAGAAATCGAAACCTTCACAAGAATCTAGGCATTCCCTATGTGGGTGATGTATTAAATAAACTTAGCTTAACTTCATCCAAACGACCTCAGAAGGCGTGTCATATCATAGAGTCTACTTGATTTTTTAAATATTGTATGTATATAGAGTAATATAAATGATATCACACAAAAGGTTTTTAAAGTGTATAGTGACTTACTTTTCATTAATGTTGGATTATAACCCATAAAATCAAGAGTTGATTTCCAATAATAAATATTCGAGAAAAAAAAAAAAAAACTTTTCTTATAAATTTTTATATATTTTATTCTAATCTATACATTTCCGGGCAGCTTAATCACAATTGGTTCACTATTTTACATAAATAAAAAATAATTCCCGTGTTAGACCCCTTCGGAGGAGGGGCATAGGTTGATGATCTTCTATTAATAACTGTTCGAACAGAACAGGGACCTACAGTTCTAATAGCCGAATCCGAACGGTCTTTAATTAATAGAGACTTTCATGGCAAATAGCGATCTCGGTTGAGCTGTAAAATGAGCCAGTATTTTTTATTTCAGAGAGAAACGAATAACATCGCATGATCTTCTAATTAATGTTTAAATCTTCTATTTCAAATTTTCAAATCTACGGATGCCCAACTTGCCTTAAGAACGAAGATTCTCTTGAAGTAATCGCAAATTTTGTTGCATACTTTTAGTTGCTAATTTAAAGTTGATTTTTTTCAAGCTGCTAAGCCCTTTTCGCTATTATGCTAATATGCCGCAAGGTAGCGACCTTGCTCCATTTTCAAAAAATCTGTACGGCTGAATCATCAGAGAGCTATGGTTCTTTCATACGCAAATGACCTGGCTGACCAGAAAGCCCCTTGGGAACTAATCAAGCACCAAAATGCTGGTAAAATTCGGCTTGACGTGGTATCAAATACAACTGGGTGCCACGATCCAAAGATCAGCAGAAATTTGGGGTAGACCTCGACCTGTACCATAGATGAAGAACGCGTCTAAACTGCTGTATAGAGTACGCTGTACGAAAATTTTAAATTTTTGTGCAGTGCACATTGGTCCCAAATCCCGAATATTTTGCATAAAATCGAAAAATTAAGCTAGTGACTTCAGATTTTTTTCTGTTAGCTGTAATGACACATATTATATATAAACTAAGAAAAATTTCAGATTGATCTGAACACGCCCACTCCCACCGTCCATAGATGCTTCGGTTGGTACAAAATGGTTAGCATTAAAATTGTCGTCATGTAATTTTATTTCATTATAATTTAGATTTAAATATTAATTATGTGCATTTTGGTGATATCCAAGCCAAAGGGAACGATCCCAAGATCCTTGCCAGCAAAGTTGGACTCTCAATAAAGGCATCCAAAACCAAAGCGATGCGCCTCAATCTTTCCAGCTAAGGTAGCATAACCATATGCGGGAACACTATCGACTTTGTCAATAGTTTCTCATACATTGGTACCACAATTTCCATCAGTGGGTAGATGAGGATATAGAGATTCGTCTCAACAAAGCGCAATCAGCATTTGGACGCTGGTTCCGCCCAGAAAAGCAGAACAAAGCTGAGAATGCTGTCGAAACTGCAGTCATTTGTCAACAAGTGCCTAACTATTATATGCGGGATATTCTATCCCAAATGGATATCAAACGCGGAATTATGGCACTGTACAAGTAAAGTTCCTATCTGCGCTGCGATAAGATGGATCGGCCATGCTCTTAAGGTAAATCGAAGCAGCATTGTCAGGAAGTCTTTGGAATGGAGCCACCAAGAAAGCCAGGCCAAAGGCAACCTGGCGACTGACAATATTAAACGAATTATCCTTGGGAAACAGATAATCAATCTGCGCCAATTAGCGTCTTTTCTACTCTTTTCATTTTAGTACTTTACTTGCGTCAATCTATAAACGTATTAGACGGCAGGGAGCGCCAACTTACTGATCATTTTTCAAGGCGCGGATAGACGTTAATGCATTCTAACTTGGAAATTACTAGAGATATTAGATGACTCAAAATACAGCTTCATGTATTTTTTTGAGATCAACATTTTGATATGAATAATTTGAATTTTAAAATTGATACACTTCAAAAACAAAGGACATGGGTGGTTAAAAATAGAAAAAACTGTGTTGTTTTAATACAACCGCCCAAAATATAAACTTCTGATACCTTTATATTAAATTAATAGCAAAAATTTTGGCATCAAACTGATTTAATAATAATTTCTATAAAAGTTTCGATTTTATGCCGCTTTGTGACCATTGGGCTTTGTTATAAAACATAAGTAATGCGCAGACACGTTGAATTTTGATTTTTAATTTTCTAATAAAAAAAAATGATGCAAATTTCTTTTTCAATTATTTTTAATTGGCACATTTTGATTTTCCAAATAGTCGTATGCGTTATTTAATTGGTGCCGCACACAGCTTGACTTAGTCGAGACACACACCATTTCAGCGTGTACAGCATTGCCAGTGTTAAGTGAAAAAAGCCGTTGTCGCTCTTAAAACTTTACAGCGCTGTTAGTTGACATATAACGTTTATGCTTATCCTTTACGCTCTCGCTATGGCGCTTACGTTTAGCGCTGTCCGCATTGTACATTCATTTTGCTTCGCACTCGTTTAGTTGAGTTTGTTTGGTCCTGTCGTGTCATATTTCGCTAGCGCGCATTCTGCACGTTCAACTGTGCGCCCATCTACAGAGCGACTGCAGCAAAATTATATCCATAACACAAATAAAATCACTTATTACAACTTAGTAGCTACTTACTAGTAAATAACTAAAAACGAGCGTGGTTTGCAGCAAACTGTACAGTGAACACAGTTTCTGGGATACACAACTAGTTCCGTGGTGGTTAGGCTGCAACGCTTGCCACGCGCCGTCCATTTGTGTTGCGTGTGTCGCGCCTCTGGGTGTGAGTGTGTGCGTGTGTGTGTGTGTGCGCGCGTGTTTGCGTCTTTTTGTGCCCAAAGCAAAGTCAAAAGTGTCAGCCCACAAAAAGGCTTTTAAGATTTTTTAAATTTCTTCTAGTGCTGCTGCAGCAAACGGCTTCAAAATTAACTACTCAAAGTATCATCACAACGCTATGTCCCTATCGGCCATAGCCAAGGTTAGTATACAAGTCGCAGCAGCTGCAACCTACAGCAATGTGACTCTTATTGCCACTCACTCACTCACTCATTTGCAAATACACAATACATATACAATTTGTACAACATTAACTACTGCCTTGCTTAACAAAATTTCATTGTTGCAAATTCACTCATGCCACAAGCCACAAAATGCTGCTGCCGCAGCCGCTGCTGCTGGTTTGAGTAAAACTCAAACTGCTCTTTGCCTTCCGCCGCAGCTTTGCGCATGTGCAAGCTGAGAGCTTTTTTCGTTGACGTACACACACACAAATAGGCGCCCACAGAGTTGCCAGGCGGCCAGCATTTAGCTTAAATTAGCACTGACAGTATAGCCAGTGTTGCTCATACCGCTTGGGCTTCCTGCTAACTTTGAAAGAAAATTATTGTTGCCGACCAAATATTAGCCTTTTTCATAAAATATTAATAATGTTAAATAATTAAATAAATAAATATTAATTAGGGCCGGTAACGAAAAGCTTTTAAAATTTGTATCCTTACCCAGTTGCCGCTTTATAAAGTATTTTTTGGGCTAAACTTGTTGCCAAGCGAGTTTAATTGAAAAATATTAGACAGGTGGTTTTTGGTGGCGCCGTGGGGCTAATATCATGTGCTTATCCTTTGTGTGTATCTGCTGGAAAAATTCTGCTGGGGGAATAAGCTAAAATATAATGCAAACTGAATTTTAGTCTGCAGCTGTAGCATAAGAAACCCATTCTAATTTAATTAGGTACTTAGCTAGTTTACAAGAATTAGGAAGCAACGTATGATTAATTTTTGTTGTGGAAAATATTCCTGTAAGCTTAAATTAAATTTATCTAAGAATACCTTCCTTACCTTAGATACAAATTTTCAACAAACTTTGAGCGTCGAGGATTGCATATTTATGCAGGAGAACTTTTTTGGCTTTATTTTTTTCATCCAAAGTTAAAAAAAAATGTTGTTAAAACAAAAATCTGCATGATATGGTGCGAAATTTCATTATAAGAAGATATTCAATATAAGCCTTTTTAACGCATAAGTGCTAAGCAATCAAAACACATCAAAATGTTTATGTCCTTTAATATTACGAAAAGCTTTCTAGTTTAGCCAAATTATTTAAATTAAAACTTAAAATATAGCTATTTGCGTATTATTACCATGCTAGGCTAAAAAATTGGCAATACTGCTTACAGCTATTAAAGTTTTGTCCGCTTGACAACCCTAGTCGCTGGTTTTAACTCAAACTACACGCTGGTGCGCGCTCATTGAACAACCCCTAAAAAGCGCACCCCAAGGCATAAAAAGCTGCTCAAAGCTGTGCACAACATAACAAAATTTCTGAGCTGTTTCCGTAGCAAACAACACAGGCTGACTCTGGCAGTAAATGTCCTTGGCGCTTGCCTCGCTCCTGCGACCACGACATCGGCAACTTGGTTAAGGTTAATGCCCCTAGCCGACCTTGATGTGCGACACACTTCGTTCGGGATATGCTGCTGCTTCGGGGACCGGCCTACAACCCACTGTTTGTGTTGTCATTGCCCCTTGTTCGGGATGCTTTTCACTTAACTTTCACATGAGTTCAACGAACTTATTATGATTTAATACATATACATAATTTATATGTGCGGGTCGGGCCGGCTATGCGCCTATATCTAATTTGGGTGGGGTTCCACTTTTTCCTTTTTTTCTTTTTGGCTTCGTAGAGGTCGATTCCCGGACTTTGATTGAGTGTAGTACGTCCATTTGGGGCTCGTCCGATTGTTGCTCTGCTGCAGTTTTTGTTGTTAGGCGGTATTTTAGGCAACGCTTTTTGGTAATTTTATTAACTATTATTTTTTTTATTGTATTAAGTAGATTACTTTATTCTGACTTATGTTCATTAGAAAGCAGTTCTATTATACCGTGTTCCCAAAGGGTAAATAGTATAAAAATATTTTTTTGTGGGTAACACCCAAATTTAGTTTTATCTGCTACTCTGTCACCAATATCTTTATTTATACTTATGCCTAAAATATGCCTGATTTACAATCACTTTAAGGACATTTATCCCCCTTCTATCGGATACAATTGATCCTAAACTATATAATTCATAAAACAAGAAGAAAATCGCAGATCAAACCAAAACTCTTAGGCTAAAGACAAAAGATGCGTGCGTTTAAAAGTCTTAAATTAAAAATAATCTCTATACTAAGATTTCAATTTTTTTGTATTTATTTAGTTATGCAGTAATTCCTATGGGTGGACGTTTTAACGATATGTATCGGCTACCTACATCGTAAATTGATCAGAGACTAAGATTTGCAATTACAAATTTGAGCATTATACGAGGGTGGATTGATAAGTTTCCGGCCTGACCAAGAAAAACAACGTTTTTAAGAATTTTTTTTTATTTCTCAACATAATCTCCTCCAAGGCTGATACATTTCTCATAGCGGTGTCCTAGTCTAGTAATGCCATCTCTATAGACTGATTTGTCAGGCTCCTCAAAATACCCATTTATAGCTTCGATTACTTCTTCATTGTTCTCAAATCTCTTACCGCCAAGCTATTTTTTGAGGTTAGGAAACAGATAACACTGGCATGCAAAAAAAAAATTTTGGTTTGGTGCAGCTTTGTTCGTATCTGTAGTCGGTAAGGTAGGTAGTATAAACTGTATTGCTGCCGCTAGATGTCACCTGACAGCTCTGATATACCTACAATCCTTATATCAATTTTTATCCGGTTTTATTCAAAAGCAGTCAAACTTATAATCACTTTTATGCAGAACTCGTAAAAAAACGAGAGTTGATATGAAAAATGTGACTGATGAAAATATACCCAAAATCAGGTCTAAAAACTTAGGCACCAAAATGAGTGTACCAACGTAATAGTCACTCGGGGCTAGGTCTGGAGAGTAGGGAGGCTGCGGCATCAATTCAAACTTCAGATCGTTGATTTTAGCCATCGCAACGATTGACTTGTGCGCTGGTGCGTTATCGTAATGAAACAAGATTCTTTTCTTCGCCAGATGAGGTCGTTTAATTTTCACCTCGTGGCTCAAACGTTGCAATAAGTCTGCGTAGAATTAACCAGTGATAGTTTTACCCTTTTCAAGGTAATCAATGTATATATACCTCTTGCATCCCAAAAAACAGTAGCCATAACCTTGTTCGCTGAAAAAATTGTTTTTGCCATCTTTGGAGTTGGTTCCCTTGGTCCAATCCATTGTTTAGACTGTTCTTTGGTTTCAGGAGTGTAGTGGTGGACCCAAGTTTCGTCAACGGTTATGAACCGACGCAAAAATTCGCTTGGATTACGCTTATACCACGTCAAATTGGCGGTACAAATTTTTTTCCAGCTTTTCCATTTTCAAGAAAAACACAGAGGCGTCTTGTTCAGTGTGCTCTCAAATCTAAACTAACATGGCGATCGTGCTGAAACTATAGCTACAAGCTATCTAAGGATGGTACTATAGAACGCCACCTTAAGGTAGGCCTAGTGGCGCCATCTCTTGGTCAGGCCGAAAATTTATCAATCCACCCTGCGTAGTTTAAAAGTTTTATTTTTATTTTATTAATATTTTCTGTATTACCAGGAGCTTTTATAGCTACAACCTTTTTCTGCTGATTTTTTTTGCTGAAACTATAGCACTTGTTGATTTCTTCCGCAAGTTCTTTGGATAACCTCAAATAGTTTTTTCATAGTCAACTTTTGGACGCCATCTTGAGTGTTTTTTTTTTTAATTTTTCGAGAATTAAACAGCAAAAATTTATGTAACGGACAGAAGAAGGCGTGGCAGACCCCAAGTCCTTTATACCAAAATGCTTATGAACCATGTCCGTCCTAGATCTCGGAGACTAGAAGAGCTAGAAACACCAAACTTTACCATTTGGTGCGCATATTTCCTCAAAAGATAAAGTTTGTTGAATCATCCGTTCCCACCCAGTATTTCCCCGTTTAATATTTTCATCTGAAATTTAAAAGAGTGATGCCTTATGGTTCCACGCGTCAATATTCAGCTCTACCTAATTATGGTTACAAGTGACTTCGAATCACAATTTTTGGTAAGCTGATTCATGTGGCTCTAATGAACAAATCCACATCCAAATCTTATCGATGCGTATCCGCCACCCCCGAAATCGATTTACCGTGTTTCCTTCCACACTCCTCAACATATAAACTTGAAACTTACCTCATATACTTTAAATAGCTTTTTTGACGTAACTTTTGAGTTTCATGACAATCGTTACAAATTTTCGGTACCTATAGGTATAAATATCGAAATTTATAAAAAAAATTAATTCCAATTGGAAAATTCTTAGTAGGAATATGCAGAAAAAATTTTTTCGACTCAAAATGTCACTGTCGGGCACCGCCTCGACACATATAGTTCTGGAAACACGCAATTTTTTCAAGAAGGAGCAAAAAGTAGCAAAGACGATTAGTTCCATAAGAATCAGCAAGTTTTGGTTAATAATTTCGCTTTTACAACTTTAAGAACCGCTGCGCCCCACAAAAGTAATATTCCACAAAACACAACTGTACTGTACCAAAACACATTCTTTTTTTTCGATAGTCTTTTGAAGCCGTTATTTACTCTGAAAATATATGTTTTGCTTATGAAGGGAGAATTTTACGAGGTGTAGGGGAATTTTAAATCTTTTTTGGATCACTCTTTAAATAAATAAAAACAGTTTTTTTTTTTGATTAATTTTAGCGCATTTATGACTTAGAACCAATGAATTGGCGAACTGCCCTTGTAACTATAAATATCAAACTTATCTATAACTTCAAATTTATGACTATTTACAATTACAATTTAAAGTTTTTAAAGGATTAAAACATTGCGAGAATCGAAAGAGTGCCGTCTTTTGTGCCTTCGCCTATTTGTATTTGTGGCTAGGGATGTTGCAAGTTGATTTGGATGATTAATAAGCCTATCCCTGTATCTTGAGCTGTGTCGTCCGATTAGTTCAGCTATGGTAGGAATGTTGAGGTCATTATGCAAGACTTCGTTTCTAACAAACCATTGTGCTCCAGTCCATCTTCTCAGGGCCTTGTTTTGCATCGTTTGCAGTCGTTTTATATGGGTCCTCGCAGCAGTTCCCCAGAGCGGTATTGCGTATGTGAAGACTGCTGCTACAATAGCATTGTAAATTGTTCTTTTGCTACGAAGCGATAATTTGCTAGAACTTTTCAGCATCCAGTCCAATTTTTTTAACTTTAATTTACAGCTTTTGACTGTCTGAGTGATGTGTGGACCGTATGTCAGTCGTCTGTCAAATGTGACTTCCAGATATTTTACTTTGGAGGCTCTTGGTATCGGAGATCCCAGTGTGACCCAGGGCAGTCCCCTCTTCTGGTGGCAAATGTGATGTGCATTAATGGTTATACACCAGCGTTCCGTCCAGCTCTTGAACTCGTCTAAATGTGCCTGTAGTCTGCTTCAAGCTCAGATGAACTGCTGCTCAGTATTGCCGTATCGTCTGCGTATGTTGCTATTAGCAATCCAGTGTTAGGTGAGGGCAGCGGCATGTCTGCCGTGTACAAGGTATATAGTGTGGGGCCGAGAACACTTCCTTGAGGAACACCTGCTCTTACTTGCCAAATCGTTGATATAGCTTGTTCTTTTGCGACTTCAAAGCTTCTTCCTTTCAGGTAAGAGGCTAGCAGTTTGTAGTATTGTGGGAGAGCAGCTCTTATCTTGCTCAGGAGTCCCACATGCCAGACGCGATCAAAGGCCTGTTTTACATCTAGAAAGACTGCTGAACAGTATTCCCTTTTTTCAAAAGAACCCAATATGTGATGGGCAACTCTGTTTATTTGTTCCGGGGTTCCATGCTGACTCCTAAATCCAAATTAGTGGTCTGGTATTGACCCTCTTAGATCCAGCTGCCCAAGCATTCGTCGCAAAAGTATTCTTTCAAATACCTTGCATAGTACTGATAACAAGCTAATTGGTCTGTACGAGGCAATTTCTCCAGCGGGTTTGCCTGGCTTTGGAATCATCACAATCATAGCACGTTTCCAGCAGGCTGGGAAGTGTTGGATGCGAAGAATGGCATTGCACAGAACTACAAAATATTCGATTGTGGATTCTGGCAGTGCTCTAAGGATTGTATCATCTATTTTGTCGTGTCCAGGGGCTTTTTTAGCTTTTATATTTTTAATTAATTCCAGGACCTCATCCTTGGTGCATGCTCTGATCGTGATGCCTCCTACGCTTGGTGAGATCTCGTTTTCCTAAATGAAAAAGTTTGAAATGAGATTGGAAGAGTGAAACAAAAAACTTCTGAGACAACCTTAAAAAAGTTATAATAATGAATCTAAATTGAAGTTCAGCAAAGCTGTTAATTTTTGTAGATGGGATTCAGAAATAGATCAATATGTTAAAGTGCTAGGTTGCCGGATGAAATATTCCCCTAAATCCCCATTCAAGTGTCTGGCAGTGTCATGCCAAGAAATAATAGCCAGCTGTATGGCTGGACAGCCAATCTCTCAGGTTTGGGAACCCCTAGCCAGATAGACCCCTAAAAATCTGTCGGTGCAAAATGACCATAAATATACTACTTGGAACTACACCATCTAAAATAATAATTTATGATCGGGATGTTTCAAAACATTGGCTTTTCAATTTAACACTGTGCACTATGATCTTTGACTGGTGACCTTTGACCTTCAAATAGCCAGACCATTGTTGGCCAAAAAGCTTTTTCAAGAGGTTAAAGGGCAGAAGTTCCGAAATTAATTATACCATACGAACCAATGAAAATTAAAACAATACACGAAGTTCTAACCAGAAGAATGTCAATGCTCGGATCTGCGATCGGGTTCACATTTTGTATGGTAGCTATTGTGAAATACTTGATCAATTTTGATCAAACTTTACATAGATATAAAAGCCCTAAAATTAATTCACAGAAATTTGGTTATTTTAAAAAACAAAAAAGTTTTACCAACGATAACTCAAACTAAATTCTCAAACAAAATTGTATGGCAGCAGCTTGCTGTAAAAAACTAACATACAAATGTTAATTAACAGAACAGATTCAGGTTATGCCTGCAAAAGTAAGAAAAACCTTTTTGTTTTTGTGAATATCGCAACAAAATTTGTGTGAGTATAATTTAATGTAAGTCCTTATGGGTGTGTGAAGTTTGAATGAAATTTGTCCACTTTTTCCTGTAGCTACCATACAAAAAGTGAGCCCGCTCTCTTTTGAGAGAGACACGAATAACAGAGCTACGATTTGGGTGACCTTCTTATTGTTGGATCATGGAGCCCAGCTGCAAACTATTTTATTTATTTATTTTATTTTAATTATAATTATTGGCAATAAGTCTGTTAGCAAATAAAACTATTTTCGAAACAATTTTAGCACTGTTAATTAGCAGATACCGCACAAGCTTAAAAAAGTGTTGCATACTTTTGGGCAGCACATATAATTAGCCCTGGTTAAAGAAATATCGCCTATAAAAACTGCTGCTATCGCAGTAAGACCCATCACTAGCATATTGATTTGTTTTGAATTGTTATTGTTTTTGCGTAACTTTTAGCCGGGGCCTCGCTTATATTATCATAAAGTCAACAACTCGAAATTGTTTAGACCACCAACAAACAAAAAAAGCTGCCCAGCGTATTCTAAAACCTGTTGAACTACTTAAATCTAGTACCGCCTGCTACCTGTTGCAAAACGCAATCATAACACGTTATCAACAGCATTAATTAAAAGAAAACACATTTGGTACAAAATAAGATTTACAAAATGGGTGTGTTCAGGCACTTGGCCAGCAGCAGCATACAGTTTGCCAGCAGCCTTCCGCGTGTTTGCAAGGCAACCGCTCTTAAAACTTTGCCCCTGCCAATTATAAATTCTATATTGCCTGCTACAATGTCCACTAATGCTAATGTTTCTATTGCCGCCGATGCACAGCCAATACTTTACTCGTATTGGCGCAGCTCCTGCTCCTGGCGGGTGCGCATTGCCATGAACCTCAAGGAGATACCCTATGACATCAAGCCAATTAGTCTGATCAAGTCCGGAGGTGAGCAGCACTGCAATGAGTATCGTGAGGTCAATCCCATGGAGCAGGTGCCCGCTTTGCAAATAGGTAAGTACGAATTTAAAAGCTATGCACATTTATAAAGACTAACTAACGAAACTATATTGCAGATGGACACACGCTGATTGAGTCTGTAGCTATTATGCACTATCTGGAGGAGACGCGTCCACAACGCCCGCTGCTGCCGCAGGACGTGCACAAGCGTGCCAAGGTGCGTGAGATTGTTGAAATCATTTGCTCAGGCATACAGCCGCTGCAGAATTTGATAGTGCTTATACATGTGGGCGAAGAGAAGAAAAAGGAGTGGGCACAACATTGGATTACACGCGGTTTTCGCGCAGTAGAGAAGGCCTTGTCCACCTCGGCGGGCAAATACTGCGTGGGTGATGAAATCTCCATGGCTGATTGCTGCCTGGTGCCGCAGGTATTCAATGCCAGAAGGTAGCTTCAAAATATTATATGATAATGTAACAAAAAGTTAACAAAGTTTTTATTGTCAGATTCCATGTGGACTTGCGTCCCTATCCCATTATCTTGCGCATTGACCGCGAGCTGGAGAGTAATCCCGCATTCCGTGCAGCTCATCCCTCCAATCAGCCGGACTGTCCGCCGGAGCTGCCAAACAAATAGAATTTTCCGTCGACAACTGCAAAACGCCGTAAAACGAAAAAATAAATTTGCAGTTCGTTTCAAAATTCAAAAACAAAAACAAAAAACCAACAACAAATTTCGAATGCCGCCAAACTGTGGCACAGTGGCAAAGATTTCAACAGTCGGATGTGATTAAAAAAATTTGCTAACAGCATTTAAACAAATATTTTGTAAGCTATGCAAAGCTGCATATAAATATTATGTAACAAAAAAAGCAAAATAAAAAAATACAATTTTGATTGGCAAACAAGTAAAAAAAATAAATAATATTTATGTAAAACCTCATGAAAATTTATAATTTTCTTCATTTTTAATGTGAAAATAATCTAAAAGATAAACTCATATAAAGAAAACTTATTTTTATGCATTTTTAGGCTAAAAAATATATTAAAAAAAAAAAAACAAAATTAAGTAAAACTCACGACGACAAGCAAAATTCAATTCAGGGATTTATAAACAAAAAATAAAAAAAGCAAGTATTTTTAGTATATAAAAAAAAAAGTATAAGAAATGTCAAGTTGTAAGTGTAACAAAGTAAATTTTCGCAAAGTACAAAACTTCAGTCAACAAAAATACTTTACTAAAAAGTTTATAGAACTTAAACTAAACTTAAAATAAATTAAATATAAAGTAATAAAAATAAAAAGCAGCAAGAAAATTTACAAAATGTAGTAAGTGTTTGAAAAGAAAGTCACATAAAAGAGCTCTACTGCTATATGTGAACAAAAAATAATTAAAAATAATGTATGGATGTCTCTCTCTCTACTAAAAACCTATAACACTATTTAAACATTAAAGCATATTTATAAAAAAAAAATAAAGATTAAAAACAAAACACTTATTAAGCATATATCTTAAATAAATGCACATAGTCAAATGTAAAAGCCAACAAATTATGTGCACAGTTTTTAATAAAAGTTGCTATAAAACCAAAAGAAAGTAGGTCTAAAAAATTTCAAAGTAAATGTAATTAATTAAGCTTGCTGTAAAAAAAAAAAAACAAATTAAGTACAACACTAGAATCGAAAAATCATAACTAAAGAAAAAATAGTTCTTTTATAGATCAAGTCTATGCAGAGCTTTGCATCTTACGAATCATAGTTTCCACAATTATCAATTGTAACAGTTCCATTTATTTATAATGATTTTCAAAATAAACTCCAAACTAACCAAAACCAAAAAAAAAAGTTTATTAACTACGAAGCTTATAGATCTTTCCCGTTCTACAGGATGCTGAATGTTATCGGTTAAGAGCTTACAGAGTTCGTTGCCCTATCGAATGTGGAACCGCATGGAGCCCACTGGCGGGTCTAGCGAACAAATTACGCTCCTCCAGTCCACATGTAAAAATTTACAAAAAAAAATGTCAAAAAATTACGCGTAAATGAATTTTTTTGAAAAAAATCTGAAATTTGAGGCGAGCTTTAAATTG